>SZYC01004090.1:15065-54694 GCA_010883035.1 Poeciliopsis occidentalis | reverse complement strand
CACACACACACACACACACACACACACACACACACACACCCAATCAGGAGTTCTGCCCACAACGTCGCTGCAACACCTTTCAGGTTGAGCGTAATTGATTGCCCCCGTTACAGATCTTCTTTAATATCGCAGGGGGACGATAAGTTCCACGAGGAAATTAATCATCTGGAAGAATATTTAGTTTAGAAAAATAGTGGAAACGGTAATTAGGAGACGTTACTGAAGTGACTTCAAGATTTATACGTCGCTGGACTCATCCTGCACGTCTGGGGGGGGGGGAACCAGAGGATTAATTTGAAGGTTTAGTCATTTGGAGGTGTTGCTAACGTGGCTGGAAATAGACAAATAGATAAACAAATCCGAGTTGTTGAAAAGAAAAGGTGCAAACAATTCCAGTGTAGGACCAGACACTTTCTGATTTAGCAGAGCTGCACTTCAGAGTGAAGAGAAAGCATGGCTTTCCTGGACAATAGACTGCAGGTTTAAAATGTGACATTTTGTCAAAAGACACCAGCAAGAAACTCTATGTGGTTTTTTGTTTGTTTTTTCTAAAAGTAGTTCAAGTGTATTTCAAAAACAGGCTCTTATTGAAACACCAGGAGAAAATGGATTTTACATATTACAAGTTTTTCTTGTAGAGTAGATTCAAGTATATTAAAGAAATAATGTATGTCAATCTTTGAAATAGCAGGGCTTTGTGGGTGAGGATTTTTCTCCTCTCGTGTTTCATAATCTGCCCGGCATCACAGTTATAAATCATCTCTCATTAGGTTAACAAATGTAATTACGACAAACTATCTGTTCTTGCTGAGGCGCCGCTAAGGGAATCATCTCTATCAGAGGCGGCCATAACGCAGAGCGGCATTAACGTGAAACTATCTGCCTTTAATAAGCTGCCTAAACCTGGAACCATTGCTTTTTCTTCATGTTTTTATTATTCAGAGTTTCATATTTTACAAAGATTACCCCTGAAGATGACCTAATTTTACACAGTTTCAACTGTACAACCGCATAATAAGAACGAATAATTCAATTCATACTTATTTTAATCTGTCACAGCTCTTAAAAACAGACGAGTCAGGGATCTAAAGGAGTTATTGTGATGAAAGTGTCAGACACAAATTTCATATTAAAGCTACCGTATTTTCCGGACTATAAGTCGTACCGGAGTATAACATCTTAAGAGTTATTCAGATAGCTATAGCATAAATAACATGCTAACAAGTTTACCAAACCCTCCGTGTCTCCCTAAATCAAATGAAATCTTCGTCCTCGATGTCGCTTTCAAATGACTCTGCTAACGCTGAAGGCAGAATGACACAGGCTTAGAGCGCCCTCTTGAGGTTTCATGTGAAAATAACATGTGATATGATATAATAATGTGTTAATTTCCACACATAAGTCGGTCCGGAGTATAAGTCGCAGTGTCAAACAGAATACCGTGCATACATATGTTAAAGATTATCTGAGAAAAAAATAAATCAATGCTAGAAGACTACAAAAGACATAATAAACGTGCAGCTCTACTTTCCAAACTGAACGCTCAAAAAACAGACGGCGGGCAGTTCTGTCACAATAGCAGGCAGCCATCCTTAATAAGCCCGTGGCCTGTAATATATGGCGATGGGAGTCAGCAATAATTCCAAGGAAGGCTTCGGTGTTCATCTGTTCTGCTCAATAAATGGGTGTGAGGTGTGTACCTCAGCAAAACGTGGCAATGGTGCTATGTCTTACAGACGGATGGCTCCTGAAGTTGGCAGTGAAAGTACTTCCTCATTAGCACATTAATACGTCGCGGCCGACCTCCCGGAGAAACACGGCGTTCCTCAGTCCACACTCAAACGGAGAAAAACAACGACCTGACGCTTCTTATTCATCGCATGACGGACGGCCATGAATTTGGTCATGTGACAAACACAAGATTTTATCATCTTGACCGAGTTTATTTGAATATTTGCGCATGTGAGTCCCTGTTCGGACCGATTGCGAGTGTTAAGTCTAGCACGCAAAAGACCAAGATTCCAGAGTTGACGTCAAACTGGGGGGGCATGATTTTATTTTGGGGCAACAGCCATGCAACTTCAGGACATTACGTCTGAAAAAAATGTGAAAACTATGCGATCATTCAATAATGCAACTGGAAAAAGTTTTTTGTCTTTTTACTTTTTCCCTATAACTTTGAAGGCCCCACTTCAGCTTCCTTTCTGGGACGCCACATGAAAGCGTGGGCAAAGCTAGAACGGGGTTGATATTTTCAGATTTTCCTGTCCCAGTTTGATGTGAAAACACATCTGATGGGAATCACCAGATGTGCCTGCAAGCAGCTTTAATATAAAAAAATAAACAAATTGGAGGCCATCCTGCAAACTTTTTAACCTTTGGGCAGAGGGCCTTGGCTTGTGTGTCAATAATTAATGCAGCATGGTCATGAATAATTAAGTTGCTTTTACCCATGTGGTGAATGTATTTGAGTTCCTGGGTCAATATGTAAACACAGAAAACTTTCCGTCTCACTAGGAATGACGGTGACAGCTGAGCATGGGAATTCCTAAGCTAAATGCATCTCATTATTTTTGAAACTTTTACATCACAGGAATGTCTAATTAATTTACCCAACAGTCTTTGAGCCAACAAATGTACTTTTTTTGTTTCGACAATCACTTTGAATGTGATTATTATGATTATTTGTGATAGTATATCTGCAGTTGAGACCAATATTTGCAGACACTGCTAATCCTAACTCTCACTACATACAATATAGAAGATTAAATAGTTATGCCATGACAAAATGTAAGACCGACATTTATTTATTTTTTTTTTAATGAGTTTAGTTCATTTCAAAGCTTTAGGTTCAGATGAATGAACTCAAGGCTTTTTAAGGAAACATTTTTCATTGCTATTATTTCCAAAATACAATAGCTGTTTATTGAAATATAAATAATTTTGTATCTGACATTGATAGACAAAATGCCAGCCTTTATATGATCTAAAACTGGTTTTCTGTTTCCTATTCAAACATGAATTCAGACAGGACAAAGTTATTAGCATAGCATTAGCTAAAACGGAAATGTGTGTGAAAAAGCATCATAGGTTTTTAATAAGTGTGCTTCTTTGTTGTTTATGTCCTACTTCGAAAGTAATAATTAATTCATGAAAAACTTAAAGGTGTACAATTTGCGATTTTTGTGGCAATGTTAGAAGCCGTTGCCGTAATTTTTTTTCCCCCTTTTCGTTTTTTGGCCTCTCCGTTCAGTATGAAACCAGAATAGTTTAGTTCAAACAGGCTAAAGCTGACTGCTAGTCCCAGAGAGGCCATGAAAAAAGCAGATGTTCATCATCTTAAGACAACTTCAGGCATGAAACATCTAAACGCAAAAGCTGTTTTATCAAGCTTTATGCAGCTCTCACATTTGCATTGGGCGGTTATTTAAGCAGAGAGCCGTGATTATGCAGTGGAGGAAGGAGGCAGTGCGAAGCAAATACTGCAGAGGGAAGGTGTGAATCAGGAAGCTTTCTACTCCCATTTTATGTGTAAATAAATAGTATTAGAGCGTTTTTTTTTTTGTAAATTTCCCAATACAAGCATGGGAACAGTTACTATGTAAAATTGACTTTTGTTTTAATGTTATTCCCTCATCAACAACGCACCGAGAGTGTCTTGATCATTCTTTGAATGTGGAGCATTGATCGCTTTCAACCTTCCAACCCAACTTCGCTCCTACGATTCTAAACAATCCCTTTAAGGCCGTTAAAAACAAACAGGATGTTTTTCCACCAACTTCCACCATCACTATTAGCTGTGTCTCCCCCTCTTCACCTGAGCTAATATTTCTTAGCGGCACCACGGCTTCTGTGGGATCACCAGGACACCTTGACATGCATGAAGGACACAACCAGGCTTCAGGGAAATCCAAGTCCAATTAAGCAGTGCAACCCCAATAAAAAAAATAAATAAATAAAAAAAAAAACAATCCACAGACCTAACGGGGATTCAGATTGATTCTACTGACACCCAACTTGGACTTATTCTTCAAGGATTTTTTGCTACTCTTACACAGGCATGTTGAAGGTGATTTTTGAGTAAGAGCTTATTAACATGAAGTAAGAAGCTCTGCACCGACAAATATAAAAGCTCATCGGTGTTTGGGAGGCTTACATGGACTTTGTCAGCCATGTTTGAACAGCAGCAGACGGGGGGGATTTTGAATCTATTCCCTACATCTACACAGGAAAATGTCATCATACGTGTTGGCTGCTGTAGTCATCTTTATTTACAAAAGATTACTAATGTTTGTTTCAAGTTAAATGAGTAATTCTCTTAGATTTGAACTCGTAGTTCTTTAACAGTAAATTAAGATGCCGTTTTTGTGCTTCACCTTGAACTTCTGACATGCCCTATAATTAGTTTAATCTTGGATTTATGAAACCATTTGTGGGACCATATAACATTATGTCAAAGTTTGCTGGGTGTTTTTATCGCATTTATTAACGAGCCGCCACAAACCGACGATAATCTACGAGCACTTTCAGGTTTGAGGTGTGAGGACGTACATTTCCCCAGGATGGTGGCTTTTGTGGGCAGCTTCCTTATGACTGACTGCTGTCATGTCGTTTCTATTCTGGCAACGTCTGCTGGCACATCTAAAAAAAGCGAGTGTCATATGGGCCTCAATGTGAGGAAGTTAAGTGAATTTTTAGGAACAGCAAGTCCCGTCACATGTTTAAAGTATGGAAATGACGCCAGCCCGTCTTGAATAGCGTGAGAGTAAGGTGTAAAATTCAGTGTGTAATTAAATCTGGGTAGAGAACACGATGTAACCCTCTCATATTTTGTTCCATATTTAAGGATCAAGTGGACATTTGGAGACAAAAATGGGTTTGGCCCATCTATTAGAATGAACTGAACAAACTGATCAAACTAAATCTGCAAGCATTTACTATGGTGCCAGAAACTTTGCTGGCGTCACTGACGTTTAAAGGCCGACACGTGGACAGAAAGTTTCATCCTGGCACCTCATAAGGACGAAACATCTTGAGCTTCTTGGTCGAATAAAAGACGAACCTGCGAAGAAGAAACTTTGAGACAGAATCCGGAAATCATCCACTGCAGAAACAGAAACTAGCAGTGTGTAGTCAAAGCCTAGCACAATCAGCTTTGACTTAGACGTAAACAAAACACAACTGCAATCAATTAAAGCAGAAGTTGTGATCCAGACCAACATCAGTGTCTGACCTCAAATACATGCCTCTTGATGAAATTATGTACTTTTACAAGGCTTTATCTAGTCCAGAGGACTCCAAAGGGCTTCACACTACATCCAGTCATTCGCACACGCACCCCCCCCCCCCCCCACACACACACACACACACACACACTAATGGTGGTTAGCTACATTGCATCTTGGATCTTGCCAAAAAAGGGGTGGATGAAGCACGTAAACACACCTCAACCTAGACAACGTTCATTGAAGCAGTAAAGTTGTTAAAGCTTCGCAGTGCGGGGGCAACGGCAGACGATTGTGTGTCACACTTGCCCTGTTTGATTCAACTGTAAAGAAAAGTAGGAAAGCTCCCTGGACAATCTAATGGGAAAAAAAAAATCCAATTCATGAAAGATTACAGCTGCACGGTCGTCAAGTGACTTTGGATCTGTCCTCTTTTTGCTGGCTCATCAAACCGTGCCTGGCTCCGGTTATAAAATCCGCTCCAGCTGTTCCCTCAGCGTCCATTTCGCTCAGCGCTCATACCCTACAGTCTGTCCGTGATGCCAGGGATGGCTCTGCTTATATGTGCCACATCTGCTTTCCCTTCCAACTTAAAGTCAACAATCTTTGACCTGATCTTAAACCCGTTAGCAGAATTCAACACAAACTGGTTCATCTTTAAGTGGAGCAGCATCTGCATCTTAATAAAGATTTTTTTTTTCTTCTTTTTCAGATTTATTTGGATTACGTGGAACCTCGGCGAAATGGCCAAACAATCTTCTTGAGTGCATCTTATTTCTGTGCAGCGTTCCCAAAGCAACGCCGACCGCAGAAACTAAACATTAATTCAGTGATATATAATTCAAGATGCAATAATAGCCTCCAATACAGCCAGCTCACAGCTCTGCCGTCATGTCACGGAAAGTGGCAGATAAATAAAAACTAAACGTTCCTTGAGAAAATTGAAGAAAAAGTTTGCAATCGATTGCAACAGAAGGTCATTTTATTTATGTCATGTTCACCAAAAACATAAAGAAGCATTGCAGTTCAATCCAGCTTGGGTTGAATTCTCAGCGTCTCATTAAAGTTTTTGATCCGACTTTAATAACATCTGGACCACAGATCAGTGACACTGACTGGGGTCAGAAATGTGCTCCAAGTTCCTTGTTTGTTTTTTGTACAGTAATTGGCAACATCTTATCATCATCATCATCATCATCACGATGTTACGCAAACATCTTGCAATACTTTTACTATTCTCTCTTCACATGTTGGACAAATGATAAGGCTGTATTCTGCCTCTTTAACTGGAAATTTGACCCATAAATTCTTATTAAAAACTTATTTATGTACATTAAAAACCACTATCACCAATTTCTATGCTGTAGTCTCCTTTGTGCTTCATAAATCAAGTTTTATATATGAATTTTACATGCTGAGCGTCATTATAATCTCATTAAAATGTTTTTTAAATACTTGTGGAAATTGACTTTGATCTTAAAAAAGTAGTTAAGAAATGACAACTTTTAGGTTCGAATTCTGGACACTGATTCCTTTAACTTTAAAAAGAAATGTGTTGGTGGTCAAAAACAAAAAACAATCAGCGCCAGGAGGAATGTCTTAGCGCTGTTAATCAGGCTTGTGTACGCACTGGTTACCAAAGACATCAGTGACTAAGCTAACTAGCTTTAGCGTTCATGGCACGCTACAGCAAAAGAGGAAATAAGAGGCTATGAGCAATGAGTACGCAAGATTGATTGACAGCACTAAGGCCCTCCTCTTTGCTCTGATTGGTTGGTTCAGTGACATATTTCAGCAGTAGGAAGGTAAGTGAAGTTAGATTTTTTTACAAGTTATCTCATGTTACACTCTCATGACATAGTTGCATAGTGACACATGGTTTTGCACACAGTGTTGGTTGTTTTGGTTCCTCTAATGCTTTGCACAATGGCCAAAAAGCTAAGTTTTGGTTTTGTGTGAAAGTTTGGAGGAGAACATCAAATTGGACTCCTTTGGCTTTCGACAACAAGAGCTTGCTTCTTTCATTTATTATTTTTTCAGTTTTCATCAAAGACCTGATTTGTGTAGTGTACAACTAATAATGATAGATCAACGGTTTGCAGAGAGCTCTGGGAGAACTTCAAAGATCTGGACATTGTTTTGTCACCTGACCTTGTTGACTGGGTCCCTTGGTCTTTACGAATAGGTCAGCCACATTCACAATATGAAAATAGTTGACCTTCACAGGCAGTCCACAAGCGCAGCCACTTGTGAAGGCAAGCGGTTGAACCTGATTGTAATTCGGAGGAATACCAAGGAAGGAAACGAATGCCACAGCTTTCAGTTTCCTTGTCAATAAAAATCTGGAAACCGTCTCCCATTTCAGTTTCAAACTGAAAAACAGCTAAAACACAGAGTTCCTTTAAATCAACACTTAAAAACGCACCCGTTCAGAATAATAGTAAATGAAACATTGACCAATGAATTTGACGTGCATTGATGAGTTTTGACGATGGCAATTGATAAAATGTAATGTCTGCTTCTGGTTTTTACAGTTGTTGTCCGTACAATGCGTTTATGTCTTTATATTTTCAACTGCCTTGCTCCTGAACTGTGCTCTGCAAATAAACTTGACTGATTGATCAATTGAAACCGTGTGTCGCATAAAATTCCAATAAAACACATATACGTTTGTTTTCGTCGTGAGATCAGATGCGTTAAAGTTTCCCTGGACGAGAAACCTTTGCCGTCTGGGGGTCAACATACGTGTCGCCTGAACACAAACCATGCAATTCGAGTTGCTCCACACAGAGGCGATGAGGGGTGGAGATGGAATGGAAGTAATAATGGCAACCACGACAACCAAGGTGAAGAAGATGGATGATAATGGCACAGAAAGAGGGAGCCCGTGTGAACGGGCGAGGAAAATGTGAGCAAGGGAGCCTCAGGAAGATTGAGAGAAAAAAAAAAACCATGGAGGAGAGCATGGATTGAAGCTGTCAGTGTATAAAAATGAAGGGAGTTGCTGGTTTGTGGCGCGTTTCCCAAAAGGAGGGCTCTAGCGTGAGCAGTCAGGAAGTAGAACCGAGGAAACGCACGCGCGACGGTCGTTATGGTCTAAAATGTCAGAGGGGCCGAAATGAAATCAGAGGTAGACACTTAGAAAAGAACCCCCCAAAACAAAGAAGAAACACGAATTCAAGTACCAAGAAGCATCGTAACGCAAGCCACTCATGGATCACGGATTCATCCCAGCACCATCTGAGAACCAATTTCTGCCTGAATTGTTCCGTCGAGCCTCCAACTTCCTGCCACTCGTATCAAGCAGAGTGTTAGCGGTTTTCAGTCAGAGCGTTTCCCAAGAACCCTTTTTAGTTCCCCCCCCACAGCTGAGTCTCCTTGTGGCTCTCTCGCGTTAATGGGAGGAGCTCCATTACCACTAGAGGTCCTGTTAGAGATGCTGCGGTCAAGAACTTATCACAGACATCAGTGGAATTTTTTCGTCCTCTAATGTGTGATCAGGGACCACAAATCAAAAAAAAAAGAAAAAGCTGCTATTGTTTGGATTGATTCACTGTCGGGAGTGCTTCTTAACTTTGACGCTCTCTGAAAGTTTTAACACTTTTTCCTCAGTGTGAACTGCTGGTCAGACTCCCCATGGCTTTCCAAATAAATCAACACAAAACGGTGAGCCATTTTTTTTTTTTTGCTTTGTTTCTTGCTTGTCAGCTACTGGAGAAGAGCAGAATCCCTGTGGGATCCTAAAAGCTATTAAACTGGAGCAGAAACAATGCTGGAGTTGGATGCTGCAAAGATTGTGATGCTCCTGGAGGCAATTTGGTAGAAAATATCAAAAACTAAAATGTAAGACGACTTTAAAGTCTCTCTTTCCAAGTATGACACACTTGGAGTACAGATTTTCCCCCAGTGTATAGTAAGTCTGGCGGCCCGCCATGCTTTACTAGATTCCCCGCCAGGCTAAGCGTTGCTTGGTTATATTTTTAGAAAACTTAACAATTGGGGGAAAAAAATAAAATTAAATCGCTTAATGTTTTATATTTATCTTAAAGCTGGATTGCAGGTGTCTCCGGTATTCTGAGAGTTTTCACTTGTGGAGCAGATTGATAAAATAAGGCCTTTAGAATGATTTTAAAAAGCCTTTAAAATCATTCTTAGGGGCGCTGTTAGAGAAGTAGGCCCTGTAATGAGTTTAGCAGACATACAGTTCCACCAGGTGTTTGCTAATTGCTGCCGGCTAGTCTGAAGGAGCACCAGATCCACTCAGGCGTTTTGCCCAGCTGAATGGTTGCCATGGGAGATTAAAGAATTTCTCAAACATGCACAAAAGAATCACAGAAACACTCCAGGTGTGTTTTTGATGAGGGAATAACATTATAAACTGATCCAAAGGTAAATACTGTCCCTTTAAACCTCTCTGTTTTTGTTTTGGTGTCACCTGTTAAAGTCGAACCACAGAAATGTTGCATTGTGGTCTTTGTCATTGATGTTTCAGTTTGACATTTGAAAAAAAAAAAAGTCGCTGCAATGCAATAAAAAAAAAAAAAAGGTTTTCTGCTGGTCTCCACATTTAGATCAAACATTAAACCAGAATTTTCATTCTGAATAGTTGAAAGTTAATTGGTGGTAAATTAACAGTCACAAAGTGTTAATGGTTTCTCTATGCAATACTGATGCATTTGGCTGAATTTGTTTTGTTTAGATGTGCATAATTAAGAGAATTGCTGAAGGTGTTAAGGATTACTGCAGAGTAAGTCTTTGCTAATTTGAGCTAAATGGAGGCTGAGTCAATACTTGAGGAAGTATCTGCTAACTGTAAATGTATTCAGAGTCCTGAGTTCATTTCTGTGCTTGCTTGATTCTTTATTCGTTAAGAGAGACCTTTATCAAACTCGTCACAGCAAATACTTCCAGGTTAATTCAAGAATTCATTTTTATAACCTGGTTATGAAAAGCTCTTCTCAAATAATATCCAACAAAATCCTTTGTTTTGCAGAAATTTAAGATATCTTCCTTTTTGTTTGCATAAATGTAAACCTTGTTTAAGAAAACGATTTCTAAAGGTGCTTGTGGTAATTCCTCAGAACCCAAGGTCTGAAAATGTCCAGTCTTGAATTTTTTTAAGGGCTCAAACCCGATTAGCTAATGCTAATTACTTTTCTCTCATTTGCCTTACTGATCCGTCTGCATTTCCATGGCAACACATTTCGATAAAGCAATAAGCGCCGTCAAGGTAACTTCAATATATTGACATGGGAAACTGAGAATGCTGTTCGTGTCGCTTTTTACCCAACATTCAGTTATTTACCTATTCACACACAGGCCAGACTGGTGAAGCACCAACCAACAGTTTCTATGTCATAAAGAGTTTGAGGAGGAAATGATGACAAAAAAAAAAAAACACGAGAGGCCTTCTGGTTACGTCTCTTTCACGTCATCAAAAGAAAAGAAAAAAAACAAAGGCACGTTCTTCCTCACGGCTTCGGACAATGTGCTCCTCAAAACTAATCTCTGGCAGGAAAACAAACTTCTCGAAGTCGAATAGTTGGGGTGTTTTCCACATGAACAAACACAAAAAAACCCCCAACTAAATTCAGACCAATGGCAGAAAACGTTTGCCAAGGGACTGTGCAGAACCCTTTAGAATAATCAGTTCATCTTGATGTTTCAATTGGAATAGAAATAAATGACCAAGCTTTCAAGTACATTGATTTCAAGTCAAAGCAAAGTGGGCAACTTGTGAGGAAGCCATGAAATTCCATTTTAGCTACAGCTAATCGATACCAGGCCATCTGTCCCACTGAGTGGCTTGGCCACACCAACAAGTGGCAACAGACTAGTTCGTAAGATAACCTTCTCATCCTTCTGCCTTCTTCACTTGCTCCTGATCTCTCCATCTTTCTCAGTGATGTAAATTTGTCCTCAAATAGAAATGACATTTTGCAGCAGCAAAATGTCATTTCTATTCTGTCTTCCTACCTGCCAACATGTTTCCAGCACATGCAGAACCTTTGAGAAATTTTGCAGCAATACGATTAACACAAATACAAACCAAGGTTAGAGATGCCACGATTAAGTGCTGGTTATTTAACCAAGGACCACTTGACGTGTGTGTGCGTACTTGTTTAGCTACTCTTCTTTGTACCATTTCTGGTATATTTACTAATCTTCTGAAGACCCAGAGGCCTTATGAGGACCATCTTAATAGTTGCCTTGGGAGATTAAAGGATTTCCCAAACATGCAAGAATCAGCAACACTCCAGGTTTGTTTTTGATTGTAGAATATGATGACATGATGTAAAGCTAAAAAATCTAGTTTTACATGCTACAAGAGTTGGGGCTTAGTTCTAAGTTTTAAGGTCAATAAAGGTTAGGGTCAGGGAAAGTTTCTGGGTTAGGCATGAATGCAGTTACTTAAATGAATGGAAGTTCATGAACAGCCTTAACATTGGTAGAAATGCAAACTTCCCTTGTGTGAGTGCCAACATTATTGGTTCTCTTTTCAGCTTTAATCCATTTTGCCTCCCGTCTTGTGAGTCTGCTTATGCTGTGATTCATGAAAAGCTTTTCATTATCGTTTCGACCACATCTGAGCGGTTTCAGAAGGTCGGCCAGAATTTAAACTAAACCAAAATTCCTTTTTAAATCGCTCAACATAAATCAAGCAAGTATCTTAGCAAACATCTTTTGCCTGAACCCCGGAGCTTTGCCTCAGGGGTTATTGTTTCCCTTGCAGAAACAATAAGTGCATTACAACAAACACAATGATTACATCAGGGATGCATTTCTGCTCGGCTCTTGCTGCTGCCATGGGAACGGGGCGACGAAGGGCCCCTCATCTGATGACACATCTGAGCCTGCAGTTTATGGACGAGAAAAATGTTTGCCCTTTGGAGCATCATATATGCGAGTATCAATGGCGAGAGTGAGTTACAAAAACCAAAGTTATAAAATAATATTTGTAATAATGTCTTTTTTTAGACGTTATTACAAATTTTTTTTCCTTCTAGGTTTTATTGACCAGTATTTCTGAAACTCCTGAATTTCCTGTTTGAATTTAAATTTATAACTCAGTTATTTACCCACTCTCATTTTGTCTCTTGATGCTGAACCTACGTATTGTAATCCCGCAGAGTACTTGCACCTCTTTTGATACGTTGACATGTATGCTTGCATTTAAAACACCTGCGACTCCTGTCTAAACATGTGGAAATGAAGAAGATCTTGTAGAACATCAAATCCCGTCACATCTTTGAAGAATATTTGTCACTTTTGATGTTCTCCTGCTGTGACAAGTTTACGGAAACTTCATGGGGGGAAATCCAGTGTCCTGTTCCTTCGTGACCGGGTGTGTTTCTTTCCATAACAGCAGCTTCTTGTTTTATTGTCACTATTTTCCAAATAAAAGGATAAGCCAGTAATCTGAAAAAGGAATTTCAATATTCCAGAAGGTGACCCAAAATAGTTTAGTATTTCTTAGAGCAAGAATGGGTTCCATCGTCCCACATCCTGCAGGATGGTCTAACAAGGCGTTTTGCACAGCTGAATAGTTGTCGTTGGAGATTTCTCAAACATCCATGAAAGAATCAAAGTAACACTCTGGGTTTGTTTTTGATGAGGGAATAATATGACATGATGCAAAGCTAAAAAAGTTAATTTTTACATGAGAGTGTCCCTTTAAGGTAAGGAGTTAGGAATAGAAACCTAACCCCTAACCATGCAGAAGTACTTCAGCTTTATATGGGGTAGTGGAAGATTTTACAAAGGAAGCAAATCAGTGACCATCATTTTCTCACTGTGAAATGCTTTTCAAGTTCCTTAAAGCAGCAGCATGAAAGAGGTATGAGACATAGACGATGAAGAAACTAAACAAAACGGAAGTCTGCTGTAACTTTACTGAAGCGAATTAAGAGCGATCTGGTTGTGGTGCATAGAGCACATACAATTCCTGCCTCTGTGTTTCAGCGTGTTCTCTTTCCAACCACACAGAGTCACAGCGTTCCTCCGAGAGTGAGAAGAAAACAAAATGTGTCGCCACAGTCCGCAACGCCCTTCCAGTGCTTTGATAAGCTGCGACCGTTCATAGAGACCAGAGACAAAAAAAATAAAATAAACGCAGTCTCCAGCGGAACCAGCTTCCAATCATAGATTAAACAACTACTGATGAAATAATCAGCCGCCTCAGTGCAGACCCTGTAATTTGTCTTTCGAAAGAGCTGGCCATCAATCGCTGATGTTGATTCCACTGCTTTTTTTATGTTCTTGTTTATGCTCAAAGAAATTGTCTGGATTCATTCCTTCACACCAGGGATTTCCAGATGCATTAAGATAATATTTCTCAATCCCCCTTTTAAGCCACGGGCTCATTTCAGAGACATTTATATTGTTTATATGTCAATTTCCTGGTACGATCTTGCTATGACGATTGTGAATGTAAAACACGTACAGTTGTGGTCAAAAGTTTACATACACTTGTATAAAACATAATGTCATGGCTGTCTTGAGTTCCCAATATGTTCTACAACTCTTATTTTTCTGTGATAGAGTGATCAGAACACATACTTGTTTGTCACAAAAAACAGTCATAAAGTTTGGTTCTTTCATAAATTTGTTATGGGTCTGCTGAAAATGTCACCAAATCTGCTGGGTCAAAAATATACATACAGCAACATAAATTGTCAATTTTGGTGATGTAGAGAGTTGTGTCAATCAAATTAGCTTAATGTCATGGCCTCTTCACTTCCTGTAAGTGATTCTGATTGACTACAGCTGTTCACTTCTCATGAGCCCATTGAAATAGGGCTCATTTGACCCAGTGATCAGACTCAGCCACAAAAGCTACAATGGGAAAGTCAAAGGAACTCAGTGTGGATCTGAAAAAGCGAATTATTGACTTGAACAACTCAGGGAAGTCACATAGAGCCATTTCAAAGCAGCTACAGGTCCCAAGAGCAACTGTGCAGACAATTATTCGCAAGTATAAAGTGCATGGAACAGTTGTGTCACTGCCACAATCAGGAAGAAAATGCAAGCTATCGCATGCTGCCGAGAGGAGATTGGTCAGGATGGTCAATGGTCAACAAGAATCACCAAAAAGCAGGTCTGTAAGGATTTGGAAGCTGATGGAACACAGGTGTCAGTCTCCATAGTCAAGCGTGTTTTACATCGCCATGGACTGAGAGGCTGCCGTGCAAGAAAGAAGCCCTTGCTCCAGAAAAGGCACCTTAAGACTCGGCTGAAGTTTGCTGCTGATCACATGGACAAAGATAAAACCTTCTGGAGGAAAGTTCTGTGGTCAGACGAAACAAAAATTGAGCTGTTTGGCCACAACACCCTGCAATATGTTTGGAGGAGAAAAGGTGAGGCCTTTAATCCCAGGAGCACCATGCCTACTGTCAAGCATGGTGGTGGTAGTATTATGCTGTGGGGCTGTTTTGCTGCCAGTGGAACTGGTTCTTTGCAGAAAGTAAATGGGATAATGAAGAAGGAGGATTACCTCCAAATTCTGCAGGAAAACTTAAAACCATCAGCCCGAAGGTTGGGTCTTGGGTGCAGTTGGGTGTTCCAACAGGACAATGACCCAAAACACACATCAAAAGTGGTAAAGGAATGGCTAAACCAGGCTAGAATAAAGGTTTTAGAATGGCCTTCCCAAAGTCCTGACTTAAACCCCATTGAGAACATGTGGACAGTACTAAAGAAACGGGTTCATGCAAGAAAACCATCAAATTTAGCTGAACTGCATCAATTCTGTCAAGGAGAGTGGTCAAACATTTGACCTGAAGCTTGCCAGGAGCTTGTGGATGGCTACCAAAAGCGCCTAGTTGCTGTGAAAATGGCCAAGGGACATGTAACCAAATACCAATGTTGCTGTATGTATATTTTTGACCCAGCAGATTTGGTGACATTTTCAGCAGACCCATAATAAATTTATGAAAGAACCAAACTTTATGACTGTTTTTTATGGCAAACAAGTATGTGTTCCGATCACTCTATCACAGAAAAATAAGAGTTGTAGAACTTATTGGGAACTCAAGACAGCCATGACATTATGTTTTTTACAAGTGTATGTAAACTTTTGACCACAACTGTAATAACTTCCGATCCTAGCGTTAAGATTAGGTGCTTTCAAATATTGAATAATAATTCAATATTTGAAAATGTGTCCAACACGGACTGAATGATGCCATCACTTCCTGCTAAAACTATAGGCAGACAATAATTATAAAGCAGCGCAGGAAATCGCTCACAACTTTCAGAGTTCACCTATTGTATAGGGGAATTTTCCAGCCATAATCCAAGAGCACACATTTTAATTTTGAAAGCAGGACCGCATTCTCAAAACTTGTAACGTTTGTACTCAAAACTTCTCGCGCTCACACTTAGTCTCTGCTCGGTCTTTCTGCTCGCTTACGAAACATAAAATTCTCTTTTGGCACAGTCACCTGGCAACCTCTCAGCCAATAGAATGAAAGTGTGGTACTGGGTGCATTTGTTTCCTTCTAGCGGGTGTGCCTGTGTGGCTACTATCGATTGTAGCAACCTTCGCCACCCAGTGGATGTAGGGAGAAACAACAATGTCAGCTTTCTGCTTCGTAGAACACAAAACATCCACCAGCACAATGCTACTTATCTCTCTCAGCCTTCTGATCTTAGACAGGATTTTGTTCACCCAATCAAAGGCAACATAAACAATGTGCCATTATAAACACATATGCATACTCTTTTTACATTTGTCCAGTCAAATGCTGAATAATGAGCTTAGGAAACTAGCAGAATCAAATATATTAATACGAGGCTTGTCTGATAGCAATCTTTTAAAAAGCGTCACCTGCTCAGTCCAATTTTTTTGTCTGAAATGTTGCTTAATATAACAAGAAAGTTGATAGGTTAACTGCAATGGGGTTAACTATTGTTAATTGTAAAAGTGCAGACATAACTTGATGTGCCGATCTCTCAGACAAACCTTTATCACCAGAGAAAAAGAGGACAGTTGCTGATTCTTATACCTTTGCCAAGCTAGATAAGATCCATGGATGAGATCGGCTTCACATGTAAAAACTGGCCAATCACTGATCTCCCAAAATGAAGGATATTGACACCGATAAATCGGTGCACCTCTGTTGGATACATGACTTGCCTACAATAATATAATTCCTTTTGTATTGCTCGACTTTACGCCCCGCCCACAATGTTCATGTGAAATTCTAAAATTAAAAACTTGTCTCGCAAGCAAAAACTTAAAATCACAAACAAAAGTTTGAGAAGCACAACCAAAGAAAAAGAGACAGTCGCTAACAAAGATTTCTGACATGCGCAAATAAAAGTTTGTTTCACTTCAGACAAAATTAGTAACTTTAATTAAAATAATATATATATATATATATATTTTATATATCCAACAAAAAAAATTTTGTTTAAAAAAAAAAATCATGGCAGTTCCAAAAGTTTTGTTCACAATTTTATTTTAGATAAATGTTTTTGATTGAATAATTGTGAAACAAATTTAGCCCCACAGTTTTTGTGTTCTACGTAGCAGAAAGCTGACGTTGTTGTTTCTCTCTACAGTCACTGAGTGTTCCAGATGTTAAGTTGCATTCACACTGAAGATCACAAGTGGATACAATACACCAACGCATCTTAGGCTTTCCACCGAATCACTAACCGATATAAACAGGTATGGGTAAGTATAGTTTTTTTTATTGCCGCTTTTCAGAGAACGATTTGCTACATTTAAAAAATGGCCAAAGGTGTTTGTGACTGGTGTGTGCCTGGCTAGCCTTCTCCTGACAGGACACGTGAGAGATTGGAGAAAGTGAATGAATAACTATGGATTGTGGAAAATCTCTGTCACAAAATTGAGCGCTCCAAAACTACGGGAAGTACCAGTCAACAAGACCTGCAAGTACAACATGATACGCTTGCAAATTAAAATGCACTCTATCCATAGCTCATATATCTTTGTGCAGCTCTTTAAAGACTCAGCTTAAAAACAAGGACATGAGAGGTGCAATGCATTGCACTAGTCTCTGAAACGAAGACTTCAGCAGCTTTGGATGGCCTTGAGAAAGACACAGCTATGTATGGAAATACAATTCGAAGAGTTGGAGAGTGTTTCAAATGAATCTCCAAAGCCGGCACGAGAGAGATCGTGAAGACATCGAGAAACTTTAAAGTCTGAAAATGCTTGGCTTAAGGAAAGGTTGGCTGAAAAGGAAGAGGAGGATGAAGAGCAGGAACCAGGGACCAACTTCAACTCTCAAAAGACTAGGTTCGGGTGCAGGTACAGTTTTCCAGACAATGTACGAAATGGAAACATTCATTTTCTAATTCCTCTGATTGTTCTGGTAAAACTGGTAGCCTTGCTGAAACTGGTTCTACAGAAACTGGTCGCTTTGCTATAAGTGGATGTTCTGGGATAAGTGGTTGGAAAGAAAATAAAGGGTAAACTTTTAAAGCCTATTTGAGATGTGCCTTCTCAACAGGCTTATTTCCTACCACCTAAATTATATTGCGAGTTCAATAAAATGTTATTATATTACCTTCAATAGTCAATTCTCTTTTTTGTAACATTTATCTTGGTTGTGCCGCTTAACTAGATGTCTGTGAATTACTGATGTTCTGTTCAGATTTCAGGGGAATCAGTAGAACAGCAGTAATGCTTAGCTAACGTATGTTTACGTTAGCTAAGCGATACTGCTGCTGGATTTCAGACATGTGACCGGGAAGTGGATTTCTGCGGTTTTAAACAGCGAAATGGATCACAACGAGTAAACTAATGCATACATAGGCTGGAAAATATGATCCGTATTATATCAGTAAAGAAAGACTTGTCTTATAATCTTGAGGATTTACCCGGTGTTGAGGCGACCCACATAACTAACAATCTGTTGCTGCAGAGTTCATAATATATGGCTTTCAAAAAGCCTAGAGAATAAAATTATTTTGTCATGTTGTGTCAAGGAGTTAGGATCAAAAGAAGCATTAAATGACTAGCGACTTGTTTCTAAACAGGTGAGTAGTGAACTGTGTTATTTTAAGTAATTAGTCGATGAAAACGATGCTATGCTAACAAACTAAGCCATGTTATTTCTATGAGCTTGGATCTGCTGGTAAATAATTTATTTAGGTTCTGTTAACCCAAATTCATGCTGGGATTGTAAGTTAGTGTTGGGTCGCTGTGGGATGCTGGATTCAGGTCCAATTCACAGCAATGTACAGAAAACCCCATGTTTGTGTGGCCACGAATGTAGCTTGTGTTCAGACACGAACCATGTGGGGGAATAGTCACAGCTCACTGTGACTGCGTGGCTGGATAGTTTATATTTCATTTATATAGCTTTTTAGAAAGTCCCACTGAATAAACATATTTTCTGTCTGGGACTCAGCACTGAGCTAGCTGCTAACAACATTAGCATTCTAACAGCTTCCAAGGGTAGGGCGTAAAAATATTTTACGTTACATATCAACGCTTGTCCTTTTAAGAAACTGTCCAATAAAATATCTGAAAACACAATTCGTTATAAAGAGGGCGCTACAAACTCTGACATTGTTAGTTTCCACACCTTCTGTTTTTAGATGTAGATTGTTCATCTGCTTTTCTCCTCTTTTTTAAAGGTAGGTTTGTTAAATTCAACTACCTTCGAAACTCGAAAGTAACGTTTACCTTCATCTCTATTGGAACGGTAGGAACAACCGTACAGGACACAGACTTGATGCATTTTGTTGCCGGATCAACAGAATTAAATGGGCTGCATTTACTGCTGGCCCTCCATCTCCATTGGGTGACGTCGGTGCTACGTCATCTGAAACCCAGCAATAGAAGTGTAAAAAAAACCAATCAGCATTTCAGGTTAGCCTCACAGAGCCTGCTAGAAGAACAAAGATATATCGCCGATGTTTTACCAGCGAAGCACATCCTCAGCAATTTTCATTTGTTTTTATTTTATGCCAGGGTTGAATGACACTGTTACGGGCCGACCAGCAAAGAGCAATGACAAAGGCATATAAAAAAAGATCTTAAAAAAGGTTTCTACAACAAATCTCAAAAACATAAGAAAAATGGGCCCAAAAGAAAATCAATTAAAGCATACTAACTCAATATGACAAACCAGAAAAAACTAACCTCGCACAATACACAAGGGAATTTATACACACAGGCCAGCCTACACAAACGAGGAGGGGTGGGGAAAAAGACAAACAATACATACATAAATAACGAATTCAAATCAAACATTTGAACATTAACACAACTATGAAAACAAAACAACCTAACACCATAAATGTTTTAGCAATTATGCTATTAGTAGAGCGAGAGGAAGAATCTTCAACGTCAAGTCCCTGGTTTCCAGCAGCCTGATGGTTTGCTCCATTTCCTGGTTTGCCTTAAACCAATCATCTTCTCCCAGCCAGTCCTTCAAACTCAGCAAAAACAACAAATAGTTAATGATCTAAATAAACATAAGGTGTTTGCTAACTGTGTGCACCCAAATTAGTAAACAAGCTAATACAAAACCCACCAAAGAAAAGGTAAAATTACCAATGTAAAAATATTTAAATAAATACTAACACTGAGGAAAAGATGGAGGAACCTCCAAAGACACATTGAGGGCAAATCTGACCAATCACTTCAGCATTTTCTGTATCTTCTCTTGTTTTGACCAATCCCCTCAGCTCCATTCTAATGTAACTTCCTGTTTCACAATGTCTCTTGAGCGCCGAATCTGTAAAATGCTGTAATTGCAATCTGTAAGCACATGTGATGCCATTTGGAAACGCGACTTTGAGATGTTAGCTTATACATCTCAAATTTTATTAGCCAATACATTTTAGCTTATTCTGTCATGCAGTTCATGGTATTATGAATAACCAATGTGAAATTCTTCCTTTAAACCTTATGATTTTGTCAGGACACGATTTCTTTGTATTATGGGTGCTGTTTCAAAATGTTATTTGCGCTTATATTACAGTTATTAAATTTTAACTTTGTTAAAATCCTGCCATTTTGGAAAAGTAATGCGCAGCGAATTTCAGTTTCTTTGCAAGAGACCATGTTGTGGCAAAAATATAGTTTAAATTAAAATGCCCAGCTTATGGATCTGTAATTTTAGGCCACAATAATCATCCAAAAAAAAACATCTCGACATTCTGGAGGCACCATTTGTCTAACTTGTAGTGTCAAAGCGGTGAATTAAATTAGTAAACTCACTCCTGAAGTCCCAGGAAGCAAACACACAGCCTGCCACTGCTGGAATTGCTTTCCGCTCGTATAAAAAGCGTAACTCTCATTATCAGGGAGGAGTGACATAAAGAAAAGGAGAACTCTGACTGTCAGCTGTGAGTAAGCCAGCAGACACTTTTCTGGCTGTTTACTGGCATGTCTGTCCCTGTCTCTTTGTGTACCTGTCCATTTCTTTTCCACACATTCAAACAGGAATTTAGAAATTATTTTTACCCGGCTCAGCCACTGCTCACCCATGTGGCCTGACAGCAGAGCTGGAGCGCTTTATTTCACATAGACTCTCCATTGGGAGAGGACCAGGGACCTGCATTGCGAGCAATTTAAGAGATCGTTCACGTGAGCCTTCGCGAAATAGGAACAAAATGCAAAACATATAGAAGCTGATGCTGTTACTGTAGATGAGTAAAAGATGGGGGGAAAAGAAGGGCAAAAAAGAAACAAAATCTTATAACATTACAAGAAATAGGGTGAGCTTAGAAAGGCAAAATTCTAAGTCCTGAGATAAAATATTGTTTCCCGACTGATTAGTGTTTACGTAGCCTGTCTGGTGATGAGAGAAAATAAAAACAATAATGTGGCAACGATTTAACAACTTGTGGCTATGACTTAACTCGTGGGAACGGCAGAATAACTTCAGGCCATGACTTAACATATGGTGCCTTTGACTAAACTTGTGGGAATGAGGTGCTCAGTTTGTGGAGTTAAAATCTTGTAGAAACAACTTAATTCGTGGGAATGACTTACTTGTGGACATGAAAGATTTAACATAATATCTCATGACGATGGCTCAATATTTCGTTGACAGAATCCCTCGTGCCCACGACTTAAAATCTCACGTCCACGAATTGACTCGTGGGAACAACTTGCTTAATTTGTGGATACAACAGATTTTTGTTGAGACGGCTTAATGGTGCGTTCACACCAAACATGTTTGGAGCGTCAGGTTTATATTCTAGTCTTATGTAGAGGTTTCGAGTGTCTAATGCACCGTGATTCGAACAGTTTGGAGTGTTTGACGCATCAAGAGCGCCCAATGGAAAACAGCCAGAATCAACGCATCTGACACACGAAACGCTAGTAGAGCAGCGGTGTCAAAACAAATTTTTGTTTTGGGCCAAATGAAAATCATAAATGCTCTTATAGGGCTGGTTGTGCCTGAATGTAGTGATAAAATCTGATCACAAAGTGTTGAAATATCAATGAATTCTTAAAATGAAATACTATTGAACATCTTCTCAGCTCCTCCCGTCATGAGGTGTGTTTTTTCGTCTTGTCTCGTTATGTCCGCCATCTGAGCATGATTATCGCAGTTTTGTGTTCTTGATTGTGTTTGTTCATGTATTTAAGTTCTCCGGTTGTTATTTGTGGGATCATCTGCATTGTTCGCTGCTCTCTGCGAAATTTAAGAACATGTACATAGGAAAAGGTACCAGTCTTGGGAAAAAATGATTTTATAGTTATTTATTTTTTCAAATCAAGCTGCATCCGTTTTCACCTCCTTCCACAAATGACCGCCTCTGACAGAATGATCCCACCAAAGCAGTGAGGCCCAAGGAGGAGATCCGGGGTGGAGGTCATGGTCCTCTACGAAACTCTCGCCAGGGTGAACCGAGAGCTTCTGCGGGGGTCCAGACTTGCGGTTCCACCCCCCGGAACCGGTTATCGTCGTTACCTTCGTCCGGTAGGTTCTCGCCCTGAGCCGCCAGTGAACCGGGCCCCGAGAAGCTTCTGTCAGGAAATTATCTTGCGTCTCATTGTGCTGTTGTAACTGGGACGGACGGACAGGAACGACAAGGACCCGACAGAGACGCTGAGACACAGGTGACATTAAATACACAGGAGGTAATCAGGGAACGAGTAACACCTGGGAGCAATCAAGGGGTAGACAGATCAACAATGAGAACTCAGAAAACACAAAACATGAGGATTTTGTGATATTTTTTGTGATTTTTACAGGATTTTGTGATATTTTTTTGTGATTTTTGCAATAATAATCAACGTGTTTGCAGTGCTAATTTGGAGATTTGCAATATTTTCTGTTATTTCATTTATGTATGGTAAATGTGACTTTTTATTTAGGTCATGGACTTTAATCTGACATCAATTAAGGTTGAGGCAGCAGCTTAGTACAAGAAAAAGTTTTTGAGAAAAATCTGCAATAAACTCTGTTACGTATTAGTGCACAAAAGTGCAGGAATTTGTTGATTTGATGTGAATTTCCACAATAATTCTCAAGAAACTGGAGGAACTGATTGATATTATTTGGCAATAAACATGAAATAGCATTGATTTGATAACAATGTTTAAGCACACTTAGTGTTTAGGGCCACATAAAAAACTACAGTGGGCCAGATTTGGCCCACGGGCCTCGAGTTTGACATGTGGTGTAGAGTGAAATGTCAAGCGTCTGCTTTCAAAGTGCACACACATTAAACAAGTTTTTGACATGCATAATATGTCTAGTGTGAATGCACCATAATAACTTGTGCCCACGACTTAATGTTTCATGGGAACAACTTATTTTGTGAGAAAGACTTAATCATAACTCATGTTTGTTCACACATTTGTTTTTGTTCGTCTGTCTTTACCTTCCATGTTGTCAGGCTCTGTAAATTTATTTTATCTTCTTGCCTTATATGTTGACACCAGGCAGCATTGATCATCTGAACCAAAAGAGAACGTCGGTCCCATGAATCTACCACACACTCACTTCCCACCGTTTGTCTCGGGAAACCTGATGATCACAGCTGGAGCAAGCAATGAATGAAACTTCTCCTCAACCCGCCGTTGGGATGTGTGCGTGTGTGTGTGTGTGTGAGTCAGTCAGCTAGCGCGGAAACCCAAACACTATGCTACAGTTTGTAGCCGAGGGGGAAAAAGGTGCAAATCTGGGAAAACATGGTCTGATCCGCTGCTTCTCGCTACTCAGAGCGAGGCAATTGCTGCTGAATATTTATGCGCCGCATCAGGTCAAATATTCATCAAGTGTCTGAGAATCCCTGAGGATTTCAGACGGTGGCGTCTCCGTATTGGGAAGTGATAAATACAGTGCCGGCCCTTTTAGCGGCATTAACGGTACAGTAAAAACAAAAGCTAGTGGCTTAATCTTACACTCAAGATGTTTGTGGGGTTTTTTTAAAAAAAAACTTTAATTAGAATATATTTATTCAGAGTAAAAAAAAATTCCATGATAAGAAATAATTTCTTCTAGCAAAATCACAAACCGTTAAGTAACCCGGCTTTTCCAGTCCGCAGCACTTGATCCACCATGTTGGAGCATGCAGAGATAAATCTTTGACTATTCCTCTTGGAAGATCTCTACATCATTCAGAGTCCTTAGTTTCTACAGAAGAAGTTTGACTTTGTTTCCTCAGACTGGTTTCTTTGATGTTGCAGCCAAATGTTTTAGATCCAAGAACGATTCATTTCAAGGTTTCTGGTGGAGAAATGTTCTGGTGCTCTTCAAAAGTCTTCAGAACAGAAACAAACCCTCAGCATCCCTCGTCCTTCACCGAGCTCAATTTTACTCTCATCAGACCAAAGTGTGCAGTTTCAGTTAAAGTCCTGGTATTATATAAAAGAAAAATCCACCTTTACATATGTAACATGTGACAGAATAAAGGTTTGGGAGAGATTGGTACATGAACAGGGTCTAATAGTTGTCATGGAGATTGTGTGACCTCAAGATGCCGCTCTGATGCGGTTCACGTTCCGACCTGTTTATTCCGCTTTCATTGAACTCTGGTTCGTTTGCACAGAAAGTCCCAGGTGTGACGGCACCATCAAACTCTGGTCCGCCTAAAAACGTAGGTTTCGGTTGGGTTCAAGCGAAGACCGCTCCAAAAGCAAGAAGTGAACTTTAGCACAAGGGATTCTGGGTAAATGCAACCAAAACAAACAACGAGTCTAGCGCTAGTGGCTGAAACACTTTGTGGTCTTTTACCAAGAAAAAAAGGGAGAGAAATCCTACACCCACTAAAATCTGACGCACTCCAATTTGTTACATTTTGTGAAGAAGGAATTTGGGTCACTGAGGGTTTTGTGTTGTTTACTTCAATGGTTCAGTCAAGTCAAGCTTATGACAACTACAGTCTATGCTGAAGGCGAAGATTGCCCAATAGTTTGAAGAAGTAAGCCAGACATTTTTTTTAAACATTCTTCTATGAAAGTATTGTTGAAGGGAAAACAAATGAATGAAAGAAGTTTAAGACTGAAATAAATGGCATTGAAAGCACTGCTCAGGCAGGGTGGAAGTTTCAAAATTGAATTCATTGACCTTTTTCAGACGCTGAAAACCCCTGGCTGAATCACTGAAGCAATCTGATATTACAGAACTTTGTTGTCAGGTTTAATTTTTCAACCAGAAATGCATCAAGAAGTTGGCGACTGAAACTGGATGACCTTCGCTTTTGGGGGGGCAACTTTTGTCACACATACAGCAAGACATATATTGCAGTATTGAGATTGCATCTGGTTAATTAGACCAACATTTCTAAAATGTTTCCAGAATTCAAACATTTATGTCAAAATGACATTAGCCACACTTACCTGATGTACCTTTACGCGTCAGTAACAATTGGTATCAGTGACCTGTACATACGTCCCCAAATGATTCAGGCAACAGCAACACAAGGCAAGGCAGAATATAAGCAACGCAATGATTTAATCATGCCAGGGAACAATCATCAGCTGAATCAAACCCACTGCTTGACTTCCAACCATATTAATCTACTTTTTCCTCTATAGGGATTCAATAAATGTGCGAACCAAATGGTGTGAGTGTGACTTTCCATTTAAATCAAAGTTCTATTAAAAATTCCATTACTCTCAGACAAACCTGACTAAATCTGCTGCTCAATCGTTGGCAAACTCTGGGGTTTAGTTGATGGGCTGTGGCTTCAAGTGAAAGCTAGCAAGGATTTATTTGGTGGAGTACATTTGGGAACAAGAAGACTTTGGAGATTAAGGATAATAACTCGACTGTCGCCTCCATGTGAGAGTTTATGAAATAATGCGCTACCTCACAGTACAGCTCAAACAGGACAAGGTTATTTCAGCTGTCTTTTTTTTTTCATTCAATGGGATAGCTTCATTGAGTGCATAACAACGGTGGAACAGCTAGTGTGTCTCTTTAATGTAACAAACCAGAACACACATCCTGCACTGTTTGTAAGCATAGAAAGGATATATATATATATACTTACAGTTTTAGTGTTTTCTGTGCACTTATGTTGAGAGAAAAACTCTGGTTTCTTGTTACATTATTCAACAGTGAACAAAGTATATTGCAGGATACGTTATTAGCATAAAATAAGCATTAAACCTTCGTTTTGAGTAAAGCTTTCAGTTTGAGTAGTTAACGTCACTGTAGTTATGTTTGCATAGGTTTAGGCTGTGTGAAGACACACTGACCTCTTTACCTCACTCACTCTACTACTTTCTCTTATTCCTCTCCTATTACGCATCATCCGGACTATTACTGCCATTAGAGCTGCATTCTATTTAAAAAGTTTTCTCATCATAAAAGTTAACATCTGCTCCAGCATTAATGGGTAGCAGTGAAACCGGCATGCAGGTGGCCGTGGGCTGACTTAATAGGAACAAAAACTTAATGATATCATTTGCATTGTCCTTTCACTGTTAACCCAGCACAAATCAAGCATTTACTATTTACCAGGGATGCACTGGTACCGATATCTGAGGTTTAGAAGGAGAAAAAGAGAGCTTAGCTGACCTAATTCTTCTTGATGACCCTGCACCAGAAGAGCACGCTCAAAATATACCAACAGCTCCACAAGCTTGGTCAAACATAAAAATAACTTTCTGCTCTTACTGACTGGCAACAGCGTCACAGACACCCGATCTGGATTTATTTTGCCATATGATAAACTGAACTTGATCACCACATTGTTGTATAACTGCACTCAAATTGGGATGCATTTAGTTGAATATAAGTTCATCAATGCGATTTGATTGAGTGGAATGAATATTTCTGCATATAAACTGCATATCTATGTTGCAAAGTGCCTTGAGATGACCTCTGTTAGGAATCGGCGCTAACTTAAGCTGAATTGAAATTACTATTTTACCTTCAGATTAAAGAGAAATATTTTTCTAAAGTTAATGTGCTTATTTAGTACATAAACAAAACTTGAGCAGGACTATTTTCATGTAACGGTTATCATTTCCACTAGCAGATAAAACCACTGTGATTCAGCCACCGGCTGCGTTTTTATACAAATGTGTGCAAAACTTTAATTTTTCGCTAATAAGAAACAATAAAAATCACTTGTGAATAGGTTTGTTTATCCGATAAGTCATTATCGTGCCATCATCCTCCAACCACTTCCTGATGTTGTCATTTTCTTTGTGGTTTGCACCAGTGGCAACATCCGGTTGTTGATCAAATGACTCATGTAATGCAAAAAAAAAAAGTGTTCCTATTACAGTTTTGCACTATAAACCAGTTTTGATACGGCTGGAAACCACTTTGTCGTACTGGAAAAATGTTTTCTTAACAAACGAGTTTTTTTCCTCCCCCAGAGAACATGCACTACCAAGCTTGATGGTAGAGATGCTAGGGCAGTCCAACAGCGACTCACTGTGTTTTTCAGCTAACGGTGTTAAAAGTTACAAAAATTTGGAAATGCAAGGCAGGCATTATAATTAAGAGTGAGGGCAGTGGGTAGGTGCAGGGATGGCACAATTGGTGCACAACTTCTCCTGCCCAGTTCAATAGTTGATGCATTTAACCATCGCTGTCTTTACTGTCACTGGTCTATAAAAAACCCTGTTCAAAATAAACAACACTAAGCCTGGTTGGGTGGCATCATAATGATATGTTCAACTAAAATGACCATATAATTTAAAAAGGTATCCATTTGCTGTCCTGTGTGACTCACCTGTTTGATGGCGTACAACAGTTTCCCGTAGCAGTAGACGATCACCAGGAAAGGTCCGATGAGGCAGAACACAAACAGGCAGATGATGTAAGATATGTTATTCGCCGTCTTTGCTGTCCAGTCGACTGAGCAGGTGGTTCCGGGGCCCTCTGGACCGTAGTGGCTCCAGCCAAAGAGCGGTGGAAGGGTCCATAAGAGAGAGTAGATCCAGGACAAAAGGATGCCCAGGGAGGTCTTGCGGTAGTTAGAGGAGTCGGCCTCGGTTGGGGTTACCATGGTGCTGTAGCGCTCATAGGACAGGACAGCCAAGGAAATCAGAGACACGATGCCTACAGGACACAGAAAGGTTACATACGTTTATTTTAAAATGTACTCTCACCATGACAAGAAAACAAAAATCTAAGTATTTTTGTTAAGTTTCTACTCCAAATATCTTAGGGTGTATTCACACTAACCCTATTCAGTCCACTTTAATCGAACTCTACTTCATTTGCCTAGAAAGTTTGGTTTGTTTGGGGAGGTGTCAATGCACAATCGAACTCTGAGAGCAATCCACAAAAAAAAAGAAGTGCACTGAAGCAAACTACAACTAATGTTCACTTTCTACGAATCGCCTTACCAACCAATACAATTGGATCATAACTTATAGTGCCTGATACTAGCATGAGAAATACATTTTTTTTTTTTTTTTTACCAAAGACAAAAGAGAAATCCTCCAAATGCTAAAATCTGACACTACTTCATTTTTGCTTAGAAGTTCCACTCAGTATCTCTTTCTGAGGTTTTAATGTTTACTTCATTAGTTTTTGTTGCAGCGCCACCACAGGATAGGAGGTGAGCAGGTTTTTCAAAGCGTTTGTGTGAAACTTAACCACACCAGCTGAAAATGATGCAATTTTGGTCCCAATTGTAACCCGACCCTACCGAATTATCAGAGGTGGAAACACCCAGAGTTGAAACCAGATAAAACAAATCCACAAGTAACTTTTCAGTAAGATATAGGAGCTTCTTTAAAGTCAATAATTTCTTAATATTGATGTAAAATTACTAGCTCCACGCAAGCGATAGAGATGCCTTGCTATAAGTTAAATAACCTCATGATGGAACTAGCATTTTTATCATCAATATTAAGGACTTGTTGACTTAAAATAATCGCCTATATTGTGATGAAAAGTTGTAGGTTAATTTTGTCTTATTTCATGTGTACTAAGATATTTTCTCTAGAAACTAGTCTAAAAATGTTTGGTCAGATTTTGTGTTTTAGCAGTGAAGACGGACGTGGATTAACTTCAGACAAACGGCGTGCAACGGAAAACAAACGCATTGGACCGGCAGACATGTTTTTGTTCAATTGGATCATAAACTGGAGTCTGAATCGCACTGCATGTTCAAGTGCGTATCCTCCCACTGCCTTGAAAAGACTTCACAGCTCTCTCTGAAATAATAATAAAAAAAAATAGAAAAAACGCTGCCAACACGGGATTCATGATGATTCTTTTAAATTGAGTGTGCAGAACGTTTCTAACAGGCCGGCATTTTTTGTTCATTTTCTGCTGTCTGCACCGGATCCCAGTTGTTGTGAAACGGACAAAAACAACAACCTGAGCTGTCTCTTGTAGGAGCTCATCAAAAACAACACGTTATAAAGGCTTTAATGTCTTTTTTTGATCGCTCGGTGAACATCTTCATTGTGCCTTTTCTGGCTTTCTCCACGTCTCTATTGCATTGTGGTTCTGACACTGAAGAGCGAGGGCACTGAGTGTTTACGCCAGTCCTTTGGCCTTTTCATCCTGCCTGCTATTTGTTTTGAAGCCATTGATTTTCAATGGCAGCGAAGGAGACTTAAAGCGGGAGCACCTCTACGAAGGCCTTCTGCCGGACACTCAGCACAAAAGGGGGCAGAGGAAAATAACAGGAAGCCATTGCAATGAGATGGAAACAAATTTCAGTTCACCTGTCAAAGTGGTAACGATCTGCCATCATTCATATTTTGTCACATGACGGCCTCAAGCTTAGGACGTTTTCACACCTGATAGTCCAGTGAGCTTGATTTGACCTGGGACCAAAATCACAACATTTGCCACATTTCCACCTGGTGTGGTTCCCTTTCACACTGCACCGTGTCAAACAATCCTAACTAACTGAAAAGCCTATTCACCTCCTTACCTGTGGTGGCGCTGCACCGAGAATCACCGAGAAAAATTTATGAAAAAACTCGGCATGAGCGTAACTTCAACCAAATTTTAGTGGTTGTAGGATTTTTGTTGTTGTCTTGCATTAGATTCTGCTGTTTGTTTTGGTTGTATTTACCCAGAATGCCCAGCGCTATAGTTCGCTTCCTGTTGTAAGAGTGGTTTCTGGTCAGCTTTGATTCACATGTGCATTCAAACTGGACCGGCGTTAACGTCAACCAAACAGAGCTTATAGGCGGCCGGGTGTTTGCTGTCTTGGTCCGTGTCAGAATTCGTCTGCGCGTTCACACCTCCCCAAACGAACTGGACTTTCCGGCAATAGATTTTATTTAGGCATATGACAGTGACGAGGGATTGAAACAAATCTACACCAAACTCTTCAGAGTTTCATCTATGAAAAATCTCACTGCCAAAGTACAAAGTCATTCAAAGTAGTTTTGGTCTACTTTCTAATGCAAATATGTTAGTACACTTGAAATAAGACAAAGCTAAAGTACAACTAACTTTTCAGCAAAATGTGAGAGCTTGTTTTGTGTCAGTAATTCCCCGATTCTAATGAAAATGGACTAGTTCCTTTATTTAACTTAAATTGATGTATTGTTTTCCTTCCACCAACTACTACAACGCTTTATGTTGGTCGGTCACATAGACATTTGTGTTGTAGATGAAACAATTGCGGAACAATAAAGGAAAATTTAATATTTTTATTGCATAGTGGAAAAAAAAAAGACCAACATGGCAGCGGGACAGTTGCGCTGGCCTGTTAGCTCTCTTGTATTAAACTCGTGTTGTCTTTTTCTCTATTGCTCGTATTAGTTCAGTTTCCGTGGACGCAAAGAGTCAACACAGCTTCAGAAACGAGCTTCTGTTTGATCTGCCATGACTCGTTGCAAGAGGCTTGAAATCTGTTTGAGACGTAAAACGTTTTTGATGAGAGACACTCTGCCCTGTAAGCTCGTCCTCCGCCGTTTCCTCTCCGCACTCAGTCAGGTGTGAAATAAGACAACGGCAGAACTGTCCGGCTGCAGCGCACGGACAAGCCGGTGTCTTCCCCAAACTGGAGACTTAGCGGGAGTGTTAATAGCTGAGTGTCATCGCTAATTATGAGAGTACCGCCGACAAAAAAATCACTTGAGTGTTGGGTTATAAACCATTTCTTTGGAGAATAGTCTGGTGACCCTGTTAGAGAAATCTTCTGTAACTTTTGGGAAAATAGAAAAGTTCTTAAATGTGTTTCCTTTAGTGTGGCTGAAGAATAATCATATCAGATGGGAAGTTTTAGAAAACTTTAAAAACCAGCCCCTCGTTCTACGCTTCACTTAGTCTGGACTCTCGGATATTGAGAAATGATTGTTTCCTCAAGGCTATGTTAAAGGTTTAATCAATTGTTGATGATTTTTCCCACTCGCTAATATTTAGCCGCGATGTTTGCAATGCGCCATATCGATGGTAAAAGAAGCTTCGCTAAGGAGCGTTCCAGAAATTGCATGCGCAGTAAAACAACCATCCGCATAGGGATCAAAACATCTTAAACAGACCTGAAACAATTCATCAGATTAATTGTGAAGAATCAATTATTCACATCATTGTGAATTAATTTAGTCATTTCTTAATCGAAAGCCCCAGAACAGTGAAAACTGTAATTAATCCAAAACTATACGAAATAGACGTTTTGCATTTAAGCTTTAGAGCTATTTTGACTGTAGACATGTTCTAACCACAACTCCTCCAGACGCATAGTTTTTAAGGTTCATCCTGGTTTAAACTCGGTTTAAAAAAATTATTACATGCCACCTTTTGCTACTCGATTATTAGTCAGTTAGTACAAAGTGTAGTGAAGCAGAAATGCTGGACCTTCCTTAGCATCCTTTGCTACAAATGACCAAGCGTTCACTAAAGGAATATTTAATATTTCTATTTACAAATGTAATTTAATAGTTTACTTGTGTCTTTCACTTCAAATATTGTATAAAAGAAAGACTTAAGTTGTTAGATGAAAAGTCTAAAATGTGATAGTTCTTTTTACATGAATAATGGGAACTCTTCAGTTTCTAAAACATGTTCTCTCAGCTGGCTACGATGAATATTTTCACTCTTTAGGACGTCATCATGTCTCTGGTTACGCAGCAGGCTACGTGGGAGACAAAAGCACTTTTATCCGAGGGAATGTGATGTGGTTGTGAAAGGCAACACTCCCACTAAATGAGATGCAGCAGTGGAATCCTAGGACGTCTTATTGTTTTGCGGCGTGATGATAAAATCAAAACAGCTGACTCTTTCTAGAACTGCTCCAGTCGCCGTGCCTGTGCGTCTTCATGGCACCGACTTAGAAGAAGTGATGATCCAGCCGAAGGCGGTTCGATGGGAGAACACAAGACCGAGGAAAAATGTGATTGTTCTGGACGTCTCACGCCGGCCTCTTTTCCTGAGTCATCACAGGTGCATTCATCAATATGAACGCGTTCGAACGTTTGCGATTGTTTGGCACACAAATCCAGCATTATCCTCACTCGAACACTTTTCGTTACAGGTGCAGAAAAAAAACGGTTCCGTAGAAAAGTGCAAATTCCTGGTCCTGGGAATTCTGAATCAATTCAAAACATCCTACGTCACTGCCGCTCCGATTTGAGAGTGTGCTGCATTACGCATCCACTCACAGCGTAGAAGGCCGTCTCTCCAACTGTATGCATTTTGAATAATTATCGTTTTTAACAAAGGAAAAAACCAGGCAGCTAAGCTAACCTAACACTGGGGATCTAAGACGCATAATTTGACGCCCAAACCTATTTTGTTCCAGTATGGAAATTGATGCATCATGGAACCTTAAGGAAGAGTTTTAAACAAATGTACTTGTTTGCACTGTCTTCCTCTTGTCAGTCAGATCATTTAACCAGGATCTCTAGGATGTCAAAATAGAAAAACTAGTTCCTGTATGAGAGATCATTTCTGAATCAGACATTGTTTCTAAATCAAGGATCGTTTCTCAGAAATCATTGGAATCGAAAATCATTTCTGAATCAAATAGTGACACTAACAGTCAGACTCAAATCCGACTCTGAAAGATTTGCATCTCTACGCTCCACTCCATTTTCTTTTTCTAAAACATATTTCATTTCCTTCCTGCCCAGCTTGTCATTCCGGCTGCTCTGCCAGCGCGCTGCTGTTCTGCTTTTGCTTCTTTGTGCTCCGCGCCGCCACAACAAATTAACTTCACTTAGGTCAGGTGCTGCTTCTGCCAACATCGTGTACATTTATAATCACTTCCTCTCTTGTTTCGAGCCATTTCTCTTCTCACCTGTGTGTGTGTGTGTGGGTGGGTGTGTGTGCGTGTGTGTTGCTCTGATTCAGTATGCTGCACATTGGCTCGGCGCTGCAAGGTTAATTCACTGGTGCCTTGCAGAGTCCACTAGTGGCAGAAGGCGGCCGGCTGCATGCAGGAACACGCTCGCAGAGACAGAAATGGGAATTCGGAGCCGTTCCCCCTCAGAACTGAGGGAGAAAATATTAGCTCAGCCAGACAGGCAGGAGGAGAATACCAAAAAGGATCTGAGGAGAGGTGAAGGGGTCGAAAAAGAAAAGAAAAAGTTGCAAAGCGGGGATTGTATGCAAAAGAGAAAAAGGTGAATTTCGTTGCGAAATGCCAGTTGTCAGAGTGGAGGATCTCACAAGCAGGAGGATGAGCAGAAATCGATTTGAACGAGGGCGCACGAACGCACCGTCCTGGCACCTCGCGACGGAGGAGCATTGATCACTGGGGGAAGCGTCGTAGATTTTCAGTGAATTCAGACACAGTCGCTTTGTTACAGCTTGCTGCCAAGCATCATTCATCCAAACAATCAATTTTGCTTCTTCTTTCCTTTCTCAGATCCTCCCTCATTTTTCCCCTTCGCCCCTGTTTTATGAGCCCATTGAGGAATTACTCACTCCTAACCAATGTCGGCTCTAACCATGTCTGGCAGCTCACGCCGTCTTTCACATGCTCGGCGTTCCGTCTGTGTTTCGGAAAGGTTTCAGTTCTTTAAAAATGTAAAAGGTTCCGGTGAACAGATTTCAAGAAATTGGCTCCTTGTGGATGTTGGTCCTCCTTAAGTTACAGACAGTGGATGCAGTCAGAGATCGTGTTTTAACTGACCCGCCGGGTTTCCTTAGATGGAAACTTTTTTAACTACTTTGAATATTTAATTGAGGTTAATGTACCGTTTGATAACCAGGATCGACTGGAATTGAGGTGCAATTGAGTCGAAACGATTATTCCGTAAAGTGTCTTGAGACGACGTTTCATAAAGGAACGAGTAATCGAACAACTGAGTTTTCTGTCAATGTGATATGACTCATAAAAAGTGTTCACATTCACAACTTCTTGTTGGGAAAGTGAAAGTGGCAGGAATTAATTCCATGGAATAAAAAAAAATCAAATCTGAATATTTGAGTATTTTCGTGTCCTCTATAAGATGCAAGATCAAGTTAAAATTTGTTACGAAACTGAAAATTTCTACATTTTGACAAATCAAAACTTTTATTGCGATTCTATGCAAGACAAATACATGTTAGCACAGAATAATGAAGCGAAAGGAAAAACAAATCTAGCGTTGAAGGTCGACCATCATAATAAAAGGTCGTCGCTGAACAAACGTCCAGATGAAGAGCGTCCAGATGCTGCGCTCCATCAGAGTTCATGTCGGGGAAAAGTTCACCTTCAGCCTTCGACTGCAGCTGTCACGACTTCTTTTGCTAGTCCATAAATCGTCCCAGAAGTTATCGCGATAAATAGTATTGTCATTCTAAGCTTATTTTCAAGTAATTTCAAAGGTAATGGCAGAATAGTACAAGTAGGTCAAGAAACTTTTGTTTCTAACATTTAACACATTTTAACGGGAGACTTCAGGATTCCTCAAACATACCTTCAAGAATCAAAACACACTCGCTTAGACAGCTGTTTTCAAATTGACTGACCAAAATTGACCCATGAAATTAGGGATGTACGACATATCGGCCCAAGCATCGGTCTAATAAATAGAACTGGGCTGATAGGAACAACCAACGTTCATTTTTATATTGTTGCCGTCTGTTCCTGGTGGGGGTTCTTTCTCCAAAGGTGTCAAAATGGTAGTGCAATATACATAATGTCGGCAAATATCAGTTATTGACCATAACGGCAATATTAATTTGAGATATGAATATCAGAACGGATTGGTACATCGCTACATAGAATGTATGTTCTAGGCCTTTCTTCACAAATATGTGCAAGATCCTTTTAATGTTTTAAATCTATGATTTACAGGTGAAAAACTATTGTGTGCTTAAGTTAATGTTGAGCAGGCCAAGACAAATTAACTTTGTGTTCATCACTACTTTGTGATATAAGATGCTTGCAAAATTGATCAAGTTTGTGGCTGTAATGTTACAACGTGAAATATTTCAAACAGTTTCAACACTCTTGCAGGATAAATCTCTTTCCCACTAGCTAAATAAACATCTGAAATAAGAAAAGATTTAGAAGTTCTGATGTTTAGTTAGTTTGAGTGTTTGACTTTTGGGAGAATAAGACGCTCTGAAAAGCACCGACCTTCAGCCGATCTCCCTTTACCAAAAGAGGCTGAGGTTTCAAGAACTCAAGAGTATTTGACCAAAAACTGTTTCTCAAAACTTGTAAAGAAGAAAAAGAAAAGAGACTGACATGTTTTTGGTCAATGAACGTCAGGATTTCAGAAGAAAGTGAGCACAGCTGCTGAAAACAAGACCAGAAAAATATTGAATATTGAAACTTACCTCAGATTGTCCGAAGAAAAACAGTAAAAAAAAACAAAAAACAATTACATTTAAGATTTTTTTTTACCCAATCATTTACTCTTCATGTTCTAGTCCTTATTTCAGTCTTACTCGCAATATTTACCGACTTTTCTGTAAGGAATATGATTCATGATCAAATTAGAGAGGCACCAATCCCATACGATCTGTATCGGTCCCGATATTAAAAAGAAATTCTAGATTGGATTTTGGCATCAGTGATGACGGCAGATCTATTTAGTCTAATTCTATGCTTTGTGCTCTGAGTGACATCGTAATTTATTATTTATTATTAAATGTGGAACTCCTTATATCACTTTCTGAAACATTTGAAAGAAATTTTATTGCAGTTTACTTTCTACACGTTTGACCTTTAGTCTGTCAGTCTCAGTTTATTCAATTACTTGACATTGTCTATTTTTACTCCTGATTATGCTGACTGAACAAATTAAAGTTGTGTTGTTTTTACATGTTTGCTTGTGAAGCTGTTGGTGTATGTAAGTGGGCTGCACTAGTTCAGAGGTGTGAGATATGTTCATAATTCAGTAAATCTTTGACTGCGTTTCAAAGAAATGAACGTTAGTCAATTTGGATCAGCCGATTCTAAACCTCGAATCGGCTGATATCGATATCGGTATCAGAAATGGAAATAAAGCAAATCGGTGCGTTCCTTTCTGAAAACGCTGTCCGATCAAACCTGGACTGATTTATTCAGACTGCAGATTCCTTTGAACAACTTTGAGACTAACTAAATCTTTATTCCTTTTGTCAATCATTTTTAGATTGGTTTTTGGAGAACAAAAAGAAGGAGCACACGCAGGGCGTCGCTCGGGTTCAAACTCCTGGTGATCAAATTATCTCAGCTGCTCTCAAAATCCAACTTTTTCCTCATAAAAGTTGCTTAACGACTTATTAGCGATTCCTGCGCAGCTGTCTTTCCACCTGATCTGCCTCACAACTGGACAACTGTTGAGCAGGCAGAACCGAACGCAGAGGGGAATCAAGTTGATGCAAAATTAATCTTCTCCTTCTTGCCCTGCTTTATCCTGAAGCCTTCCAGACTTGTGTACAACCTGTCAAACATCCACCGAGCAGCAAGAGGGGGAAAAAAAGACTTTGAGAATCTTATAATGTACTAATGTCAGAGAGAGAGGACAAAACAGAGCTTAAAAATCAATATCGCAGACTGCCTGCTCTTCGAAGTTTGTCTCAGTGGAAATCTTTTAAAGAAATCATAAGAAAGAAAAAAAGACAAGAAAGGTGAAGAGCTTAAAACCTGAAGAATAGCAAGTTATGTTTTTTAAAAATTAGCAGCAGCACTTCTATATAATTAACTCAAACAAAAGAAGAGAAATGTAAAACTCGGACAGTGGGACAAACTGTAGGAGTGACCTTTGAACCCCAACTTCTGACAGGGTGGTCATAACTTTTTTTTTTGGGCTGTGTTTTAGCATCCATCTGTTTCACTATGATGCAGCTTAGCATCTCGCACACAGACCTGGTGTTTGACCCCCATTCACCTGAAGTGGACCGGATCACTGAGAGTTCTGAGCTCCGACAGCATCTCTGATCTACGGCGCAACCCAGTGGCGTTCTTTGACGTTTCTGTTTTCCATCTTGGCATAGTTTTCGTGCGCGTAAACAGCCCACAGTCCGAGTTTCATCATCATCCTAAGCGGCCAAACAATCTGTTTTCCCGAAGTTCCTGAATGAACAGGTGACTGGAAACGAGCGACAGCCTGAACATCATGTGGTGACAGATTTCTACAATCTCAGTGGCTGCAGCCACACATTTCACAAACAACGGACCAATCAAAATGCTGGATTAGATTGGGATCAAGTCTGTCACTGAATCGAAATGTGAAAATATGAGTCGTTTTTATTAAAGGGACCTAAATATTTACTCATTGATTTCGCTTTGGGTTCCGAACCGAAACTGTTTCACACTTTGACATAAACTCAGCTTTTCACTGCAGCGCCATAATCCTAAAGTTCGTCATGGAAACGGAGATTTTTGCCAAAGAGTTCAAGTTCTGGGAGGCTGGCAAAAAGAGGCTAAAATGGCGTATGAATAAATAAATGGCAGGATTTTCTAAGTTGCAAAATAATGAAGTTGCACAACAAATAGTTCAAGATGCAAGTCTGACACCCTGATCCCCGAGTCATCACAAACCGAATCACTGAGCAGAACGGTGAGGATTCAGAGAAAGTCCCGTAAATTGTAAAGTTCTTTCTTTTGCAGACTGAATCCTCTTGGACAACTTCTGGTTTTGTTTAGTGGCATTAGTCAGCAGGGGCGGAGCCAGACCTGGCAACAATTCACACACCAGCGAGACGTCCTAATAGATCATGATTCATAATAATAATAGCAATAATGAAGTTTCTCTTTAACTGCACCGAACCAGTTTGACCCCTGCTGCAGATGATCTAATGATCTACTTACACACGTGTGAAGCCTCTAACTGCAGACCGCTTATGCGGTATGATTGTTATTAAGAGAAGATAATCAGCGCTGACCATAACGCTTTAAAACGTGTATACATTCAAGCATCTTTTCAGATTTGCATGCGAGCAAATCGCCGCCTGCACGTGCCAGCTGAACTCGGTAATAAACCCTGAAATCATCCAATTTGGTCTCTTCTCCCTTCCGGAAGTTTCTCGAGCTGAAAGTGTTTCTTCTGATCGTTGTGACAGTTTAAGTCTTTGCCAAGACGTTTTGCCCAAAACACAAAAAAAAGAAAAAAAAATCCCATCTAGAACGGAAACAACGCGACACGAGCGGCTGATTTAAAAAAAAAAAAAAAAAAAGACAACGAAACAAACACGATCCGGTTTTGGTATGTGTGTTTCTGTCATTTTGTAGGTAAATGTTCCTCTCGGACAAAATGAGAATTTCAATCTAAGTGACATAAACCCGGTTAAAAATGAAGGCTGCAAACAAACAAACCCGTACATTACGATTTGTTTAAGGGTTTTTTTTTTTTCCTCCAATATTGCGCATTTCACTCACCGCAGAGGGAGTTGGCGAAGCCGTACCACACGCATCCCTCGGCGCCGATGAGCCAGCGTCCCTGCGTGCTGGCCGCGAAGCTGAACGGCGTCCCGAGCACGCACACCAGCAGGTCGCTGACGGAGATGTTGACCAGCAGCAGGTTGATGGGGGAGCGCAGCATCTTGTAGCGGCAGAACAGGACCAGCACCAGCAGGTTGTTGAGGAGTCCGAGCGCTCCGATGATGCCGAGGCACACGGCCACGACCAGGTGCCCCGTCGGGCTGAGGGTGGTCCGGAGCGAGCCGCCCCCCGGGCGCCCTTCCCCGGCTCCGGCGCACAGGGCGCCGCCGAACTCCGCGCAGCCGCCGAGGCTCGCGTTGGACGCGAGCATGGCGAGCCCGAGTCACTGCGGCGGAAACACGCCGGGCGGCCGCGGCGACTAATGAGGCGTCGGCATTTCTGGTTTATTTTTTATATTATTATTATTGTCCCCTCTCAGTGTGGAAAAAGGAAATGAACTCAAAGAAATAATAAGAAAAAAGAAGAAAAAAGTAAAAACCAAGTTGGAAAAACCTGCAGATTTTTAGATCATAAGCTGTTCAGATGGGAAATTTAAAAACTTTTTTTTTTCTGTTTTTTGGTCGGTTCGTGGGGACGGGAGGGGAAACCGGAGGGGAGGGGGGGTTTGGAGAGGTGTTGTAAAATGTTGCAGGAGAAAAGTTTAGTAAAGCTCTGCTCCACCGTGTGGCAGCCTCTGACTCTCAACCTTCTCAGAGACGCTGCCGCGTCTCATCCAGTCACCTTCTCTTCTCGGACCGTATTTAAATCACCGCCGCCCCGGCAGCTGACGTTCCCGGAGCGGAGGGGTGGAGAGGGTGGGCGGGAAACAGAAATACAAAAAAATCAAAACAAAAAACAAAACAAATGAACCGAAGAGCCGCTTGGAAATCCATCTGCGGGACGTTCTGCTCTTCCGAGAGGATTCTGTGCTCGATTAACCGAGTCCGCCTTCAAAGTTTCAGGAGCCGCTTCTCTTTCTCCTGGCTCTGTCCAGGGTGCTGAAACCCGTCCCAGCCTCGTCGGTGCTACAGATGACTTTGCATTATAGAGTCGACCTGTCGCAACAAGCAACAAATTGATGAATCGCGTGCTAAATGAAAAACGATCTTAATAATATCCGTTTGCATAATTCATCGGTTTACTTGTCTCTCTACACCGAATGATAAAAGTTTCCAGTCTGGTGCGCTGGTCTCAACTAGCCCCTTTTGTTGAAGGACAATTTTGTCCACAGAC
>SZYC01004090.1:1889-14665 GCA_010883035.1 Poeciliopsis occidentalis | reverse complement strand
ATATATATACATACACACACATATATATATATATGTCTGTGGACAAAATTGTCCTTCAACAATTTTAATAGTTCATTATGAATCATGAACTATTAGGACGTCTCGCTGGTGTGTGAATTGTTGTCAGGTCTGGCTCCGCCCCTGCTGACTAATGTTCTGGTTGCATCTTTTGGCTGGAAACCTTGAAAACTCAAATCAGCAGGTGCAATTTCTACACACCGCCAGAACATGTTCAACTGCGTCCCCATTTCTGAGATCCCACTGCTGGCAAGTTGTATGGAACACAAAAGCTGGAATACGCAGCTTTTCAAATATATATATATACATGCGTATATTTTACGTATTGGTTAAAACTGTCACTGTGATGAATGAGTTAGATAATCTGTGAAAAACAAATCAAGGTCTTTACCAAATCAAGAAATAAAACACTTCATCAGAAACAGCCAATTAGAGCCCGGGGGAGTATTTTAGTGCTGTCAATCAAGTTCATGTAAGCGCTGCTCACATCCTCGCCCTTGCTTTCTGCTAATGCTAAATCAGCGTTTGTGTTTCTATTCCACAAAACTTTTGTTCACACAGACAAAGCTCTCCAGTACGTTAGGTCAAACAGACTTATCTTTATCAGCCCACATAGCGGGAAAATTGACTTTTTCCAACAGCGGCTTTGTGGGGCGCATGTTGATGACTGCTGTTTGTTCCGTCCCTTGTAGATTCCCCTCCAAGCTGCCGTTCCTCCAGCTACGTTCATTTAGTGTCGAGAGTTTGCCGCCGGCCTGTGTTCACTTCAATTTCCCACAAATTCAAACAAAATCACAAAACTGAAAAAGAGAAGTTTTCAGCCACATTTGATGGAACGTGAGAAGGTTCATGGAGCGTGAAGGCTGAATGGAGCAGACCAGCCAGGATCTCCTGCTGAGCTTCTGCGCCCACACAAAAACAACAAAGGCCTTTAAAACGAGTCAAGCACAAGTTCAAAATGTCAGCAATTTGCTGCTAATTAACTTCCAATCCCTGTGAAACAGCGACTTCTCCCAATTATGGTGATAATAATGTGCCCTCTATTATTCCTGACTTTGAATACAAAACAAAAGTTCAAGATTTCGAGGAGGAAACTTTATTTTCGCCATCATGGAACGATCCGGAGCCTTTCCCACCAAACAGGCCCCTTGTCACACTGGGACGAAGGTAATTACCCACCGGCAGTGTCCGGTGACATTTCCTGCTTGCATTCAGGCCTAATTGAGTCGAGTTAAGAGACGTGGGCACTGCTGTGAATACCATCCTCGTTTCTCTTGGACAGGGACACTGCAGCGCTGGTATTTAACAGGACGCTTAGGTCAGCCTGGTGATGAGCAAGTTAGAGCTCACAATGAAGCAAAGCCAGCTGTACGTCACACGTGCTTTAATTTGATTTGTTGTCTTATTATGCTTAAGATCCCCAGTTCTTTAATGCTTTATTTGCCGGGGTGTGTCGGCGGCCCAAACACCAGAATCAAACGGCCGAATCACCTGATCCAAGGAGGATACATTTTCAGGCTGAAGATCTGCCGTCGTAGAGTCGCTTGTGTGCCGAATAGAAATTCCTCTTATGCGGGACTCACTGATTTCATTGTCAGTTCAACCTTCTTTTTTTTTTCTTAGAAACTCTGATGGATGAAGGCATTTAGTATCAGGACAAAATAACGATTTATTTTATTTAATTAACAATTTATTTTGGCAAAGCAAATCCCAAATCAGCCGCAGGATTCCTGGAACGACGTCCTTTGGAGAAACGGGACCAGCGTAGCCTGACACAAGAAATCCCATATTTCCAGGATTTCTGCCACTACCGTGCCATAACAGTTCAGCATTATGAGCTGTGTTAAAGGCGGAACACGGGATGGGTGAACATTTCTGAGCGTTTATTGTGGAACTGGAATATTTTGTGCCGTGGAGGAATGCCCGCCGCGTCGACACTCGGCTCCGAGTTTGTATTTACAAGTAAAGAGAAAAAAAAAAAAAAAAAAAAAAGAACATTTCCTTCCTGCAGCTTCGGCTCCCAAACGTTTAGTGTTGTCAAAACAAGGCAGTGAACACTCGCCTTGCAAATAAACTGAAACAGATTAAAATTCCTCAAAACTCACATTTCTCTTCAAATGAATAGAAGTAAAATTCATTTTGGGATTGAGCTGAAAGCATTTTTTATGTTTGTTTTGCTTCTTTTCGGAGCCGCTGTGGCAGCACATGTATTTATAGATGCCTTGGTCTATACCATAGCAGCAGAATGACAGATCTTACCATGTTTTATGCATTATGTGTATTTTTTTTATTATTATTATTTTTGCTAGAAGAAACAAGATTTCTGCAATGCAGGGAAAAGATGGAAGCGCCATGTTTTTACTGCAATGCAGGAATCTTGTGTAAAGGAAGCGAACACGATTTCAGTAACTTGCCTTCTTTGCATTCACCGTTAAGGAAGCGTAAATCCTCCGGGCGAAATCGAATTTATTTCGCCTCCACGGTTTTCAGGTCAGTTCCTTTCATCTTGAATGTTGACGCATCTTGTCTTTTTGTTTTCAACTTTGAATAAAGACATGTCTGGAGATTTTTGAAAGTCTCTGCCAACAGCTTGAACGTGACACATCGGCTTCTCCCGTTTTCTACTTGCCACAGATTTTCAGCTGGATTTAAGGTCCGGACTTTGACTGGGCCTTTCCGACATGCACTTTGGTCTAAGCCAGGAGTGTCCAAACCTCTTGCTACATGGCTACTTGAGAGTTAAAAAAAAACAACAACAACACCTTAAACCCTAAGATCTTTTAACGGGAATTCTGTTCCTGCTCAAAACACCAACAAAGCATCAACTATTTCAATTAAACAAAGAAAATACAAGCAGTATAATTATTTTTAATAGAAAAAGAATGTGTGAATCAAGGTTTTTTGTTATTTCTTTGTTGAAAGAAAGGCAACCACTTTGAAAATTGAAGATCTTTTGGTAGCAGTGAAACTGTGGTGTAGGTCACTCTGTAACAGCTTCGACTGTGTGGTAGAGCTGCTCTTCCTCCACTTCAAACCCCTCTGTGTCGCCGTCTCACGAAACATGAATTAACAATGAGACGGAATAAAGTTTGTAGTCGCAACACGACGAAGTGTGGAAAGTTGACGATGTGAATATTTATTGCGAGACCCTGAAAACCCGTCTTGCACTCCCGGACTGCTGAGCCCGGACAGGGTGCACTTGATTCGTTTATTCGTTGCACACGGTGAGACCGAAGGAAGCCTCGCTGTCGGGCTTAAAGCAACACACGATGCATCCCAAAGGTCGGACTCCACGAGGTCAAAGTGTCACCAGCCATCAGAGGCCTGCATCAGAATAACATGCAACCGGAGTGTGTAGCGTATGCAAATGGTGCCAACATCCTGCCGCTGTCGCGTGGAGAAAACAAACAAACGTGTCACAGAGTCGAGGAGGAAGGGATGTAAGGCTGAAAACCGGCGATTTGAAGGAGGGCTTGACGAGGGATGGATCTGCTGAAGCGCTGAAGCAGAAGTCGTGTTTTTCACAAACCTTATTTGTTTGCTTGAATAATAGTTTTTAATACACATTAGAGGAGACATAAGCTATTCTTATTGGTTCTGGAGTCACAATGGATCAATATACAATATGACGCCGGGTTGAATTATGACACAAAGGGGAAGCATTATGTACAATTTGCTTTATCGAGCTCTACAGGAAATGTATTGCAATGTATTGATACAATTGATCAATGTGTCAAACGCAATTAATGGTAGATAGAAACGACGCTAAGCAGAATAAACCAGTTTGATTAAATTAGTTTGAAGGTTAGATTTAAATGAAGACGGAGAGGCATCTGGGAGAAAAAACTAATTATGAAATGAAAAAAGAGCAAAACATTTTCTTTTGAGAGCAAATCAAAACAAACTTTTTTAGGGAGCGTTGAGAAACTATAACAGAAAAATAAAATATGTTCTCAAGAAAAAATAGATATATTAGCTCTACTACACCATTGTCAATCCGATCCAAAACGAACTCGGTGTCAGTATTCTCGATACAGTTGAAACCAAAAAGCCTACAATGGCATAATATGCAAATAAAAATATATTGCTAAATATATTTTACTTAGCATTTTCAAGCAGTCTCAGGCAGTCTTAGCGATGGGATTGATGAGCAATCTGATGGCCAGTGAGACATTTTCTTTGAGTCTGAAGCCCATCAGTCCCACATTTATGCTCTTATTCACCTTCCAGGCTCCGTCCTCCGTCGCTGACCTTGAACAGGGCCCGTCTCAGAACGTGAGTCCGTTCGGGGCCCTCGTGTGTTCCTCTGGCCACTCGGGTCACTGGAGGCCCTCGCTTCTAAAAACTCAACACGCCCCCCGCTGTGACACGAGACGGGAAGGGAAAATTTATCTGGGATGACGGAAGCGGCGTCCGGGAACAGACCGTGAGAAGCAAATCACGATGCGGCGCAGGATCTCTGTGGCAAACCGACAGGTGTCAAATTAGGAGCTCGTCCTTGGATGTTGACCCCTGACCTCCCCAGACTCGGGGATTAGGGCCGCGGAGGACGACGAGAGATTGTTTTAAAAATAAAATATTACAGTCCCTCACTTCTGCTTTTCAGTTGTTAGGAATAATTTAAGTCAACTGGATCCCGTGAGGACGACGGCATCATGCTCCACAAAACGAGCTGCACAGCGTTTCTGCTCATTAAGTTGGACTTTTGCGGTTTGTGTTGGCTTTCTCCCGGACCTGCACATCTGTTAATGGCAGAGAGCTTTAATAAATCATGTGGGTGTCAGAACCGCTGAATGAATGTGCTGGTTAAAGCCGTAATTCTCACTGTTCTGTAATAGCAGGCGCCGGGGCAGAGAATCAAGTGCGCACCGGTTTATGAACCCAAAAATGAGAGTGAAAATGACAAATTTTGCTTTTGCAATGAGCAGATAAAGGTCAAAGTTCATACACAGGAGCCAATGGGGTGCCGTCTGTGAAGTTACAGGGTAAAACACGAACAGCATCATTATTTTTTATTTTAGCCTGCAACAGAAAATAAATCCACATTTTGACCATGTTTTTCCTACATTTATAAAATCAGAGTTCCAAACCAAATCATTAATATTTGGTTATAACTCCACCAAATATGAATTATTCTGAACTATTATTTCAGAATATTTAGTTCTGAAAGTCAATATTTAGCTTTTTTTTTTAATTGTCTAGTGAGCGAACTAAATATTTAGTTGCCAACTAAATGTTTAAGTCCTCGCTAAATATTTGGTTTTTAAATTTGATACTTAGTTTGAATGCTAAATGTTTAGTTTGCAAATTAAATATTTAGATTTTTAACTCTGAAATTCAATTGAGATATTTTGACTTTGAAAAATGAAGTCCCGGATTATTGTTTTCTCTCACAGGCTGAATAAATCTAAGTATTGGTAGTTAATTATTTACTGCGTAACTCCAGGACTGACAGGAGAGGAGTTCATGTGAGTGAACTGAGTTTGGCCAGAGAGACTTGAGTGGAGCTGGGAGTGACTGTGATGTCAGTGGGATGGGTCAAAGGTCAGGAGAGTGGACTAGAGTCAGCCAAGAAGAGATCATTTTTTTGTTTTTTTGTTGTTTTTTTAAAATTAAGGTCGTTACAATGATGGGAATAAAAACCAGACTAAAAGGTAGTTCTGCAAACTACTGAATTATACTTTCTTTCGTGAATGTTTTTTGTTTTTTTACGTCATAGTGTCGCTTCAAGTAATTTGATAAGTCGGTAAGAACCAGATTTTTTTGTGTCCTGACAATAAATATGGTCTCTTGAATGACTAGCTCTTCTAATTTAACGCCTCCTTCCTGGTTTTCGGGACAAATCTCTTCAAACCCAATTTGTTTTTAAACCAGTTCCGGGACTGCGCGCTCAGAGGTGCTAAAACACAGTATCAGAATGCGTCTCCATTATCCAAAGTGATTTCTTCAGAAAACAGAGATCAGCTCAGAGCGGATCTGAACGACCTGCCGGACTAACCAGCGGGCGACCAGGTGGCAGTCTGCAGACACTCAGATATGGAGCCAATTCTGAGTAACAAGCTGCATATGAAGCCTCCTTGTACTCCTGCAAAACCCCGATTTCCATTCTGTCACACCTGAACAGCACTAGGTTATTATAGATTAGGACATATATCTGAGTCATTTCAAATCTGCCAGAATCCTATTAAGAGATGGCATTTGAATATGTTACAATACACAACAGGAGTGAGTACACCCTTGAGGAATATCACCTAAATGTCACATCAGTTCTGCAGAGCAGCAATATTGCCGAGCCGAACTGTGGCTTATTAAATGGAAGTCATTAAAACATCGGGAGCGTGTGTGCTAGCACACAAAGCTACAGAAGGAAATCAAAGCAAGTATCATTTTTTTAGATAGGATTCATGTGTCCTAGTCTTTGTTTGGTTTGATTAGGGAGAGAAATTATAAATAGTTTGAAAGTTTTCTTACAACAACAACAAGACGAATCTGGGAACATAGTGCTATTTTGTAGCACAATCCAAACTATGTAACGTTCAGTTGTGTGTATCAAATGTCACTCACAGGAAGTTTAACTTCAAAATGAACGCTTTGAAATTGGGCCTCTGTCTGTTTAAGGAACTCCTGCTCTTTCTGAAACTCCGCCTTCAGGAAGTCGTCGCCACGTTGCTTATCATGTTTACCAGCGTTTCAGTGAGCAGCAGCTCCTACATCAAGCTCAGCAGACGCTCAGCTACACTGGGTGTTTTCTCCTTTCTGCTGGAGTCACTTAGCTTGGAAACTGGTGCTCTGAGGAGGAGAATTGTCCTCGAGGGCGGAGCTAGGTCCACCCAGACGTTTTGCGCAGCTGAATGGTTGCCATGGGAGATCGAAGGATTTCTGAAACTTGCACGAAAGAACCAAGGCAACACTCCAGGTGTGTTTGTGATGAGACAATAAAGCTCAAAAAAGTCAACCTCGCACAACTCTGCCCCTTTAAAATCGGCAAGCCTTCAAAAGATTGACGACATTCCAAAAGAGTCCAAGTGGATTTTTAAATCGGATTCATCAGAGGCACTTTAGGCCTTTTTTTCCTTTCGAAACCTCTGTGTTATTGTTCCAACTATGCTTTGGAGAGAATCTCTCCCCTCCTTTGGGAGTCGTCTCATCAGACAAGATTTAAATGAAGAGATGTAAAATCTCTCTTGCCGCTCTATGCTCCATGTAAATGTCACCTTTAAACTTTCCTGCTGAAAAGATACCTTCCCTGAAGACGAAGATGACTCATTCTGCTGAACAAAATAAGTTCTTTTTGGTTTCAGTGAAAGGTGTATGAAAATAAAAAAAAAACCCAGTCTTTTCTCCATCTAATCTTCAAAATTTTTAGTCTTGAAAACAGGAGAAGACCTTTTGGACCGCGGCCTTCCACCCGGACATTTGTTTTCTTAAAACTTTTTAATTGATTCATAATCAACTCCTGCTCCTTTTAATCATTGCCACTTCCTTACCTCACCCCCTCCCCCATTTTTCTCACGGTTTTCAAAATGTCATACTGAGATGCTTCAATTTTGCCTTCGCTCTTTGTCTGTGACAAACTCCATCAATTCAGCATTTCATAAGTTCGCGTGTCGCCGGGTGAGGCCGCAAAATCGAGCTTCCCGTCATCAAAACCTGGAGCTTTTATTGTTTTCGATTTTGTGTCTCTGAGAATTGTTTAATATTTGTTGTTCGTGAGGAAATGTCCTGGTTGAAATATCAGATGAGACGAAGCCACTGAGCTTCGGAAACGTTTCCCCTGAAATGACACGTCAAAAAAACCCATTCGGTCACTTTCGAAGGGATTTGCACCCCTTGAACATTTCCTCAGTTGGTTGCTACAGTCGTAAACTTCACTGTATTTTGTTATGATTTCATGTGATGAACCGACACAGAGTAGGTGTCGGTTCAAGTAATACTGCACCCTCCGCATGCCGTTGAAACGGAAAATGGTTTGAACTGAATGCTGTCACTTTGTCACTTATGCACTACTTTGTGTAACTGTATCTAATTACGTACCGATAAAATCCATAAAATGTTATGTTTTTAACATGACAAATTGTGAACAAAGTATGAATACTTTTGCAAAACTAAACATAATAAAAGCAAACCAAGGCCAGAACCAAATCGATCGACGATCAGAACTAAAAACCCAGAAACATCCAGAGCAACCCAAGTCCCTGACGTCGTCAAATCATGCATACAAAAATGTCACAAAGAACTTTCCTCATATTTATCGAGGTTGTGGCAGGACGTTAAGATGTGTAAGCTAATAAGTGCAATTTCACATAAAAAGACGTGAGAGCAAACAAGCGACCAACACAGCAACCTCAAAGAAAAACACATTTCTAAATAATCGCCCATGACCTCTGAGCTACTGGTGGGTTGTTTTTTTTTAAAATACATTTTTCAGTGGAAAATATCCTTTTGCAAAGGATGCATGTCCTGCTATTTCATAGGAATAGTGCGCTGTGTCGCACAACATTTTTCACAGAAGAGCATTCTCTGAGCGGCTGGTGTGATTTTTATTCCTGCAGCATCTGTTCTGGGTTGAACGGAGATGGGACTCAAAAGTAAAAACCGAATATTCACGGCTCCATTCAGTTTTTGAAAAACGAAACGTGACCATGTGAAGTAAAATCCGAAGCAAACCGTTGATGTGGAATAAATAAGGCAACAGAACAGCCTCTGCTGGTGGATTTGCAGTATTTGAGAGCTCTGCGTTTGGCACACAGCTGCTGACTTACGACGTCAGACTTTGATTTCGGCGTTTCTTCTGGTTTCAAACTTTTCCCACAAGAGGAGGCTGAAAAGAACGAAGCGGAGCTTCAAAACAGAAAAATGTATGCTGGACCCAAATCAAACCACACGGTGCGAGAGGCGCGCAGGGACAGTCACACCTGCCACAGGCGGAAATGCTTGAGATGCATCATTCAGACACGGCGAACCAGAGACTGCCTCTATGCACTCTGAATCCCAATGTTCCATATTGTATAATGGCGTTTCCTGCACAAAAATAAAACAAAAAACAAACAACGCAGGCCTGTTTATAGAGCAGAGAGTTTTTCCTATCCGTTATTTGCTCTTTTTGGACTTTGTTGCTCTGACTTGTTTTGAGAGAAGCGATCACCCGGCCGTCATTACGATCTTTAAAAAGCCCGATTTGCCGATTCCGATTTTGGATGACGCATATATTTGTGTCTGAAATGTTCATTATTGGCCAAAATTGAAATCGGTTTGATTTGGGTCAAGCTTGTTAAATATCTGTAATCAGCAATCAGCCAGAAACTTGCGATCGGCGCAGTCCTGTTGCCACACAGTGGAAGAGACAGAACGGTTTCCTCAGAGCAAAAATGGAGTCTTGGATCCTCTCAGGTTGTTTGGTAGTTGATGTTTGACGATCTGAAATATTTAGGCGTGACAGAAAGCAAGCAAGGAAGAAAATAACACGGAACTGCTGGGTAAATACATTTCCACCGCACTGTGCGGTTTCATTATATCGGATTCATATTTTATTAATGTGAATGTTTGATATTCTCCAGGGCACACATCTGTCTAGTTCTTTGATTAACTTCCCCCTTTGGTCAAACAGCATCAGCCTTTTTAAAGCTGGATTTGAGCAAAAACAGTTCTCTGTTATTTTCCCAAACCAAATGTTATAATTAGTAATTTCTCACGTTGCTTTAAAGTGAAAATAAGGAGCAGAGTGTCTCTTCCCCCTATAATAGAAAGACGCCACTGACCAAGAGGTTATGCGATGATAACATAATTATAAGATGACAAACGATTGCCTTTTCCTTCTACTCCAACCAAAGAAGCTCTCATCTCTAATCATAAGACTGACTCTGATACGATTTTCCAAAACAAGATTTTCATTTGAAAGAAAATTAAACATGTACTAAGTCTCAATAGGTAAAGTTTCATTTAGTAATGTTTTTTTCACCAGGATTAGTTTGAGCCGCCAAACCTTGGTCAACGCCTTCAATACCCTGGTGACGCATTTCTAGGTAAAATTGAATATTCTCGTTGGCTTTGACATGTTTTTTTGTCCGAACGCCATCAGTTCTCAGCTGTGATATCAGTTCCTGTCTGCTTCCAAAGGTCACAGTATCGTTGGACCGTAACGGAGTCGCTCAAACAAGCTGAGGCAAAAGAGGCTCTTTCTTCAAAAAGCAAAGCAGGCTGTCAGTTTCTTCTCAAAATGCAAACTTTATTTTTTTTCTTATTAAAAATTGTCTTGATGGAGAGGAACTCTAACAGCTGCATCTGTTTTTCAGTTAATTAAATTTGGGTCTGAAGAGGGAAATGAATATGAAAGGCTTTTAAAATGCCTTCACTATATAGAGACAGGCTTGTCACCAATCATCTTTATTGTCATCTTCATTCGCTGCAGTGAAAAGATTAAAAACAATATGAGAAAATTCAGTGTTCTCATCCTTCTCGGTGGACTTAAATTGTTTGGTTATTTTCTGCTTTTACTCATCTTGTTTTTTCTTTTAATAATCATCCAGTTCAAATATTATCCCTTTGTGTCTTTGCGGAGATACAGTTTCTGTGACATTACAGTCCGTTCTCCCTCAGTAAACATCAGCTTCTCCTCCCCCACAGACGCAACCTGGTAATTACTGGTGACACTCATTTACCTATGCAGGAAAGATCCAGATTTTAAAAGTGTTGTTGGAATTCAAGGATTTCTCAAACATGGGGAAAACATTATGGCATAATACAAAGCTAAAAAAAAAAAAAAAAGAAGGAAGGAAGTATATTTTACTTATTACCACCTCTTTAACAACAGAGTTGGTCTTACGGTTTGGTGGCAAAGGAGGGTTGGAGGAGCAACCAGAGACTATCATCTTAAATGTTGTCATGCAGACATGTTATTGTTTATGTCTGGATCTTTCACCCACGCGCACAAAGCTGGAGGGCAACAAGGCGATTCTTCTACCTGCCATCCGTAGCCGCGCCGCAGCGGTACAACGATCCTGCAAACTAATCTGAACCTGTAGATGTCGGTGTTATTAATTCAGAGCAATGCGCCACAGCAGAGGGGAAAATAAGGCAGAGAAGCCTTTATGCATGTTAAAGCCACTTGTGCTATTCTTTTCTCCAGCTGTGCTAAACACAGACCCGTTGTCATAGTAACTGACTGACAACATCTCCGCAAGTGTGTCAGGATTCAAAATACACTCAGACGTTTCCCACACAAAGAACAGAACATTCAGTCCGTTAGAGTTTTATGTTTTCAGGCTTGCTGTTTTATTTTGCGATTGTTAGTAAGTCTGAACACAGCGATGGTTGATTCGCTAATTTATTACCTGCTCTGATAACCTTTCTGCTTTTGCCATTTATGCCAGACGATGAAAATACAAACCGAATTCCGCGGCACAGCTAGATGTTAAAGCTGTCAAAGTCAAACTAGCATAACTAGCATCTTTTTTTCTGTGACCTGTGATACTCTTGCTTTTCTCCAAGTGTCCGTGATCGACGCCTGAGCCTTGAATCCCTTTCTCTTTCACGTGTCACACTTACATCACAGTCGACAACTTGACCGCTAAAACCAACAGCAGTCATCGTCAGCGAGGAGCATCAAGATCTGGTGCGAGTGATGCCGCGGATCTTTAGGCGAGATGAGACATCATCTCCCTGCCAGTTTGCTAGCCTCCTCAATGTCTCCTCTTGAGTGAGATAATCATCTTCTGAGGATTGTATACATCATAACGTTTGCTCTGCTTTGGAGTGACTCAGCCCTCTCGACTTTAAGACTTTAAGGCACCTGGCAGGACATACTGTACATTGGCTGTTTGCTGCAACCTCTCATCTGTCAATTTCACCTCCGCCTGCCCATTTTCCTCTCCTCAGTTTGGATTTTATTGGCTCATCTTGGATTGCTGGATTTGAACAAAAACAGATTTCTGCTTGTCATTACATTTGATTCCATGTCTTGAAAGGTAAAGTGTTCATTGGTTTTGAGGTTATTTACAAGAATTAAACCATTGAAAGTGGCAGAAGCCATTATGAAATTACATGCAGCTCAACTTGTTTAGCCGTTTAGAGAGAGAGGGAGAAAATCCCAAGTGCACTTTACTTAAAAATATGTGCAGTTCTGAGGAGCGTGAGACATTTTTGATTCGTTCCGTGCTTTATTTTACGACTTGCCATTAGACTTTTCGAACGCAATAAACACAGAAGAGCACGATCAGTGTTTCCAAACAGAGTTCGCTTGGCTGTGTGTTTCCTCTCGCCTCCTTCCCTCCGGATCAGCACATCATGCTCCCCGTTAGTCTGCTAATCATTAGCAAGCTTTTTTAGATATCACTGTTATGGAGTGCCTCGTTAATCTTTGTCAACCAAACACCTTTTTCAGGCCAAATGAAGAAAAGCAATTTGCCGGACCGTCTGAGAGGCGCGCAGTTGGAAAGCACTCAGGACTGAGAAGCATCTCTCGTGGTGATTATTGTAACAAATGCGCCTTTTTATGCCAGACAAAGACAAGAAAACATGTTTTTTGGGGGGGACTCATTTTAAAGCCTGAGTGTGGAGTCAAAAGATCATCTAAACTGCACCTTTTCTTTTCAGGTTGTATTTCTTCATTTCAAAGCTGCGTCTGGTTTCATATTTATTTTTGGTAAGTAGAAAAACCGTCGCCGTTCTGTAGATATGTTTACTCTGGAGGATATTTATTGTGAAAATCTGCTGCGACTAAGAGCTCATCAATTGATTACATACAGACACTAATTTTTTTT
>SZYC01004087.1:1708601-1721101 GCA_010883035.1 Poeciliopsis occidentalis | reverse complement strand
TGTAAAATGTTATTTTTTTTCAATATGTGAGCTTATAAGGAACGGCAGGAAACGGTGTGACAGCAGCCTAAAGGAACATGTTCACAATCAGATGTGCGTAGTACTACGTGTGTGACTGATTTAATGAGATACCAGCCATTAAAGTGTAAATGAACAGTTTATTAATGCAGCTTTCACCATGTTGTTGTACACATTGCTGTAAAAAAGTATTTTTGCCTTACAGGTTTCTTTTGTTTTCACTTTTTTTGTCACATTGAAATGATTGAAACCATCAAATACATTTTAATAACCTGAGTAAACACAAAGCAGACTTATGAAAATATAATTGCCCCACTTGTTAAATTACAGATAAACTGTTATCAACCTGCAGAATAAAGAAATCACAAAAACAAAACATGTCTGACACAATAAAGTAGGGTAAAGCCACACATGATCCTCAGATCTACAGAAATTAAACAAGAATCAAATTCACCGACACCTAGAAACGCTTACAGGACCATTTATAAGGCTTTGAAGCAAATGTTAGCTATTATACATGAATGAAGAAAATATGGCACAAAAGTCCACCTCTGACTGACTTTGAAAAAGATTTTTACCAGTCAAACATAGTGGTGGTTGAGGAAACGGTCTTCGGGGTCTGGACAACTTTCTATCCATCCACATCATCAAATCTTCTTTTGGACACTTTTGTAGTTGCGTTTCCATTACGCTACGTTGAAAAAACACAATTTCGTAATTTCTGTGTTTCCATTAAATCACAATTAAAATCACACCTGAATAAGGTTAACATAATGCCATCACAAAAACATCATCCTGCCACTTCCTGTTGTCTTCTTTGTCGTTTCTGTCAGTGGTAACGTCTGGCTGTTGATCACAAAACTTGTTGGATGTGGAAAAAAAAGTTTCCATTGCCGTTTTGCAAATACCCTAATTCTGATTCGGGTGAAAAACCACCTCGTCGTAGAAGAAAAACGTCTAACCGGGGGGAAAAAAGTGAACTTTCTCGAAATTGTAGTTTTTCCATTTTTCAGATTTATTTTGATTTCTCCAATTTGCACCTTTATATGGTCAATGGAAACACAGCTTGTGATCCAAAACCAACCACCAAGTCCACCTCTGACTGACTTTGAAAAATCTAAAATAACACTTAGACAAGGCCTAGTCAAAGTTTGCTCTGGAAGCCAATGGAAATGGTCCATTTGGTTGAATAGAAACCGTTCTCCAAAATAGGGTAGTTATGCTGAATAGTAACTATCAAACAATTTAAAATGTTCTTATATGTAGATGCTTGATGAATGCAACATGTAACTGTTATGAAAGCTACATGTTGCAGTTGCTGCTGAAATCTGTAAGGGGAGAAATACTTTTTCACATCGTTGTAGATGCAGCAGCCATATTGGACTTTGAGGTCAAAGTTGAGAAATTTCCCCAAGTCAGATTTCCAACTTGGGGAAAAAATCTGTTCCAATCTATTCACTTTTCTGACCTGGAATTTGGAGACCACAACAAACACACCACTAAAAAAAGCTTTTCTTTTTTATATCCTTATAGTTTTATATGGCTAATTTTAGTGTGATGTCCCTGTGAGCTTAAATCTGTTATCTAGTTATTTATTAGGATGTGAAACAAAATGAAATTGAAGACATTATAATGTGTGTGTGTTTTTTTTTTACTTTTCAGTTTTATTTGTTTATCTCAGAATAATATAATAACTTCTCAGAAAATGAGGAATCTTTAAATTCCTGACATTCCTATCAGACTCAAACAATAAGTTCAGTGGTAACAGTAGCAAACAATTATGATAATACTGACAGTCATTCATTTTAATAACTAATAGCAACTTTTCAAGTTGAGGTTTGAAGGTGCTTTTTAAAGGGATTTGTGATCCTCATTATTTCCTATGAATAAAAGGAGTCAGTTATTTCCAGGACAAAATAAACCACAGACACAAGACAGCAGAAACCCACTGGTGTTCCAGACTGGATGATTAATTTGGATATTCTTTTGCTGAAACCACCTAAAGGCAGAAGTAAGGTGAGTTGACATTTTCAGTTAAAAATCCCAGAGCCAATTAAAAGGTGTGACTATTCTCCATCACTTCTGCTTTGCCTTTCTCTCTCTCTCTCCTTTGGCCAAATTGGTTCACAAGGAGAACAAAATCCAAATCCTAAATTAATCATACTCTGAGAAATTCACATCACAGAAAACTAAATACATTTACCAACTAACCACCAAACCCCAGACCAGCAGACAAAATGGACACAGATATGGCACATCTACAGTCTCACTACGTGGACAGACGGTGGCTATCAGCCGGCACAACGCACAAGTGAAACATGTTAGTCTGTTTCTACAAGCCTTAAAGCTACAGTACATAACTTTTATAAAAATATATGTTTTACATATTTGTTTAAACTCTCACTATGCTGTGACAATATGGTATGAGACAATCTGGAAAGAAAAAAAGAATCAAGTTTCCCTGTCAGTGCCAACTAGAAACAACCAATCAGAGCCAGGAGGTGGGTCTTAGCGCAGTCAATCACCCTGTGGGTGGCGCTGCTAATCCTCCCTTCATCTGGTTGGTGAATACAGTGGACGGTGGATAAACATTTTTCTGTAACTGTAAGTTGTTTCTCAGCCATTAGCACATTTAGCAGCAAGTACACAAATTGATTGACAACGTTGTCCCTCCTCCTGGCTCTGATTGGCCTCTTCTGATTGAAGAGGTGGTGCATCTCTTCAGAAAGCAATATTAGCTCAGGGATGAGATGGAGGAGATCCATTTTTTCACAAGTTATCTGTCTCGTAGCAAACAACATGGTGAACGTTTGAACAAATATCTATAAAACATTTTTTATAGAAGTTATATACTACAGCTTTAAATGTATAAGGTATTAAGTGTGAACTACACTGTGCATATACATTAAACGTTCCAACACCAAGACTTTTAAAAACCGCCCTACTGGTTTACAAAACTGAGTAGAAAAACATAACAATGCAGGTTCGCTCTGCATAAGAACCGACAGGGTGAAACATTTCATTTTAAATCACACAGTTTCCTCTGGTTTAATTAACGTTGACATCAAGGCGAAAGGACGCTCTTTACCAAACACAGTTTATGAGAAACCACTCCTAATTTTGCAGAATAAACCCTTCCACTGACCCACAGATGAACCTCGCTCGCTCCAACGCTGAAACAGTTGGCTCATCATTCTCCGAATTTAAAGGCTGGTGGGAGGAAAAACTTGCTCTCAGACAGAAATTGCACACTATTATCAAATTGCACCTCCAACACAGAAATTGCACTCATTACTGAAAGCCTGCACAACGTGGCAGCCTCCACTGTCCGAGAGCCAACCCCATCCTCCACTCTCCCAAATTCACTTGGCACTGAGCAGGCCGCTCCTACTGGGCTGAAATGGCACTGGGTGATAAGAAAATCTAACCTAAACTGGTTTTCCACTCAGAGACCAGAGAAGGCCAGGCGTTAAAAGAAATATGCTTTTTAAAGGGAAGGCAGAGACTCGAATGGTAATTTGATAATCGACATGTTTGCGCGAGTTCACACTGGGCTTCGGTTTGGTTCAAGTTGAGGGAAAAGTGACCCTGATTATGCTTCAAAGAATAGCTGCGCTATATGCAGGTTACTTTGTATTAGTCACTGTTATGAGGAATGTACTTGCTCAATTATGTTAAAGTAGTTTAAATGAGAGTTTTTCCTCACTAAAACATTTTAGATTTTAATTTGTGCCACTGAACATTCAATGGAAAATGTGGTTTTGATTTTAATCTGGTCTGGGAATTAATCTGAACTAACTGGACCACAAAGAGCTGGATTCAGTCTTTATCTTTAGTCAGATAAAGATGTAAAGAAACATCATAAAACACATCATCAGCCTTGTTGCTGAAATGTGCGGTGTAACGGTTTTATTTAATTGCACTATGGATGTGAAGTTTGTCAAAATGTTTCTTTATTCTTTGAATGTATTTTGTTTAGTCAACACGCTGCAGGGCGTCGACTAAGCAGCGCTGCAGGGCGTCGACTAAGCAGCGCGTCGACTAAGCAGCGCGTCGACTAAGCAGCGCTGCAGCGCGGTTGGTGGTTACCTAGTGACCGGCAGCTCCTCCCCTTTTTTCCGTTGCCACCGGTAACTGTGGTTTGAATTAGAATCAGCTTTGTGTTTTCTGTGCAAGTATTACATTTTAACATATATTTTAAGAGTTTCATGAGTAACTTTTATGTTTAAACTGTAGTTATTGATGTTCAGTTTCACAGCTGTTAGCTGCTGCTAACTGCTCACGTGGAGCCATTGCTCTGTAGTGTCAGAGTGTTTTATTTTATTTGATGTAAAGAGGCAGAAGCTGCTGAACTGATGCCAAACACCAACTTGATTTTCCCTCAGAATAAATGCAGAATGCGTCTGTCGTGAACCGAACCTGAGACGAACAGAAAAGGGTCACATTAAACAAATAAAACTGATTTATGTAAATGTTTTTGAATCCATGTGCATTAGAATATGAGTGATTACAGGCTCAACTTGTTAACATGGGTTTTAGATATGCAAACTCATTGCAACTTAAATATTAAGCGTTGGTAAGAAAATGTCTAAATTAGACCATTCCTCCTGGGGACCTAATGTTGTCAGGGATTACACTCAGAGGTGAGGAAAATGTCACATTTTGAAATATTATTTAACCTCTGTTATTGTCTCTAACTGGGTTAAAGTAGTTGATAATAATTATAGTTAGACCTTAAAGATCTGACTGCTTAGGAAATTATAATTTACAGATTAAGCCATGTGAGAGCAACAGCTTCTGTCTTGTTTATAATTCAACACTATGAACCTTAACTTGTGATATTTTGCATTGAAAACACTTAAATTAAAAAATAAAAAAGCTAATCACAAAGTCCTGGGGTGAATTTACATTTCCAAAGTTTGATCCGTTGTTTGCTTGAACTTTCAAATAAAGCCCAGTGGGAACCGGCTTGTTGTCAGGATTACCTGGAAAATGCCCGTATTTAATGTCGCATCCAGAGTTTTTTTGAATCAAATACTGGATCCGGTTTAGCACTTAGCAGTGTGTCGAACAGTGTGTGTTCAGCGGTACTGATCCTGAGTCAGTGGCTGTGTGAGCAAATTTTACCGTCCTGATTATTCTGCGGGTCACGAACCCGACAGTTCAAATGAACCAGAAGATACAGTTGGACATTTTATAGCTGGACACTATGAAACAAAGGAGCATTAGAAACGAATTGAGGAGGTCAGACTGACGGCAGGAGGATGACCCCGGTCCACGTCACAAGGCCAGAGCTCTGGCTTTGGCCGACGCCGCCTGCGCTCTCTGAACAGCTGCATGGCTGCTCTCTCTTCTTTTCAGCTGGTTGGTCTCAAACAGGCCCTCATGGCTGACGCCTCGTCCGCCGTCTGCGAAGGTCAGCAGGCCTGCAGGAGAGAAACGGGTCACAAACCGAGCCGGAGTCGAGTCACACTTTCTCACTCTGACCGGTAGAGTTTGACTCGAAAAAGAACATGGCTGACCGACGTTGATTTTCACGCAGCTGCCCACTGTGACTTACGGAAGACCATTAGGGCCAGTGAGGAGATAATTATTATTTTCAGAATTATTTTCTTTTTTCCTCAGAAATCAAAGTTTTGAGAAAGAAAAGTCAGAATTCTGAGAAAAAAGTTTTAAAAAATAAACAAATATGAGGAAAAATATTAGAATTATGAGATTAAAGTTAGAATTACGGGGGAGAAAAGTCAAAACTCAAATCTGAGAAATAAGTAAAGAAATTCTTAGGAATCTAAATCAGTTTCCCACTCTCATTCTCTTGTCATTCCTAATTCCCAAAAGGTCAAAGGAAAAATAAAATTAACAGCTTCAATATGTTAAATCAATATTTGACCATTAATAAAATCATTAGATAAAATAAATACCAATAAGAAAAATCGGTAGCAGAAAACCCACAGCGGTCTGACACTGAAAGGTGAGTTTACATATAATAAATCAAATAATAATTATTATGTTTTATGTGAAGTTTCCTGAAACTTGGTAAGTTATGAAAGTATATTAAAGACTTAAATAAACACAGCAGTTCAGCAAAAACCCAAGAAGGGACAGAAGAAGAGTTGGATTCTCTCATTCAATTACTTGGACTAAAAACATAAAGTTGTACAATCTGACAGAAAAAGATCAGATTGTTATTTGAATAAAGAAGCAATCAGCTATCAAATAAACATAACTCCTTTACTACTGTTTGCCGTTGTTTTAAATGTATTTTCTCTTTTGTGTATAACTTTGTTTATTCTTTGTTCAATAAACTCAAAACCAGGATTTGTAGTTTTGAGACTCTGTTTTGCAAGGTGGGCATGCATTCCTAACAGTTTTGGCTAAAAGCATTTCTGCTTTGTTTGCTCCGTTGTGATATTTCAGACTCTAACTAAAAATTGACAACAGGTAGAAGAAGTGAAGCTCCTGGTTTCAAACCTTTTGTCAGGCTCACTCTGTTGTCTGGTTCTCACCTGTCAGAAAATGGAGGGAATGCTAATCTCCGTCTCTATTTTTACAAGCACAGATATAAGTCTGTTGTCACAGTGACACGTCGTTCCGCCTTTGCCACCAGCAGCAGCAGCAGCAGCAGCATTCAAATAAAAACGTGTTGATTACCTCCAGTGACTTTCAGCGCAGACACCAGGAGTTTCAGACCAGATAATTAGCTCATTTCAATGTTCAAAACACACAAAATAATGTCTGCTTATTTATGTAAATTCACCATAAAAATAACAACTCTGTTTGCACATGGATTCAGGTTGTGCATTTAAAACAAAACAAGGTTGCTCAATTTCTTTTTTTAAATTTTGCGTCTGTTTTGAAAATGTATAATGTTACCTGCAAACTGGAACAAAAATATCAGCATAACTTGTTACATTTAGTCATTTACATCTATGTGAGTAACTTTTTAAGAGTATTTTTACTAGATAGCAAGTTTCACTTTTACCTCAGTAATTTTATTATGAAGTATTTCTGGATTTTCTGCCAACTGAATGTTAAAACAAACATGTTTTACCCAAAGATTCACCAAACTCAGGCACACACCTGCAATTTGTTAAAGTTCCACAAGTTTTTATTATTATTATTACTGAAGGAAAATTACTTATTATGCCTGGTTTTGTTATATCAATTATTGTCATTTTTGTCCTTAATACCAAAATGTTCACTTAACTTTATATTTTGCTCTGTCTGATGATGCAACTTTAAATAATAAATAATTGATCATTTGATCAGTTACTTGAGTTGACTTTTTACTCTTGGGTAATTTCTTGGATGGCTACTTGTTACTTTTACTTCAGTAGAAATATGTTGAAGGCTTCTGGGTAATTTGAGGTGATTACCGTGGCCGTCCACACATCCGCCTTTAAATTCGCCCTCAAACTTCATGCCGTCGAAGCGAGTGAAAACACCGGCTCCCTGGAACTTCCCCTGCACAAATTCACCTTCATACCTGAAGGAAAAGCACACAGAGTCAAACACAGCAATGCTTCCCCTGCAACTCTGCAGACTGTGCACTGTAACTTTTTCCCAACATGTGACTAAAATTAAAATTAAACTCAAATCACGCAAATAAGTCACCTATTTTTAATGTTCTTTGTAGGAAAGAACATTCATCGTAGAGCCAAACATAAAAAAGAAAATTAGTTTTCAATTAGTTTTGGCCTCATTTGAACAAATTTATCTTCAGTTATATGACGGAATATACTTTATTGATCCCCAATTAGAAACTGCTTATCAGTCGACAAGCTCCTCCATCTAAAGTGTTAAATATTAATAATACAGATTTAGCCATAAGAGAAGGCTTTTAAAATATATAGTGTGATTGTAAGTAATTAAATGTGACTGAATGTAAATCACAAGCATGCTCATTCAGATATGTTAATTAAAGATAATCTACAAATTACTCAGACATAAGTTCATATAATTAAAAGATTATATGAACAGAATCTTTCAAAACATCTTAATAAAGTCAATAAAAGCTGATTTGTGTGCAGCAAAGTCGACTTTTCAGTAAAAGTCTCTGAATCAATGTAACTCTTAGTATAAAAGCTGAACATCATTTATTGATAATTTTTCACAAATTAAAAATAACCACCTGTATCTTCCTTAATTCTGGACCACAAAAAACAGAAAAATAAGTCCAAGAGCCATGAAAGGCCCCCGAGCCACATGTTGACCATCTCTGATATATATTAACATACTTTATCGACTGTTTTGCTGAAATTTACCAACTTTACTGGAAACCTTCTAAACTTTTGGAGCCATTTAAGTCCAAACTTGTCATGGAGTTTTAAAAAGTAAAGTTGAGGATGGAAAACATGTTTTGGTGATTTCAAAGCCCTTGAAAAATAAATTAAATGTTTTGTCCAAGCTGGAGCACAACATACAGCACTGAATAGGTTGCCTCAACTTCTTTATGCCGTGCTCTGTCACACTTAAACAAGGTTCAGCAAATATAAGGGAACGGTGAACAAAAGCAGCTGGATAGATTGAAGATTTTTATATATTTCTGTCAAATAAAGCCAATTAATTTTAGAAATCTTGTCAGAAGAATGAACAGAGATTGTGTGTCTACCTTGGAATGCTGGGCAGCTAATGTTGTACCAGAAAAGCCCATTTGAAAAAGATTCAACAGGTCAGGCGATGAAAACACTTTGCTGAGGATAAAAGCAGATCTTTTAAAACATCTGTTCTGCACAGTATTTTTCTCTTCTACACTTTCGTTCTGCCTGTTTAAATGTAGAAAGTGCCGATGAAACCTTTAAAAACATGTAGAAAGTGCACCAGTTCACAGTTTACTTCGACAAAATGAAAACTAGATGCGTTTTATAAACACACTTATGATTGGAATGACAAAACTGGAGCATTAAGAACCAATAAAGTTCACATGACGAGGAATTTCAGCTTAGACTTCCTTTCAATGCAGCTTTAATAAATACAGGCTTGGAGGAATTATTGTTATTTTGTGCAGAAATGATATTTCATTTGACACTTAAAAACCACACAAAGACATCAACACTTATTTGCTTTAGTGTTGACTTATGAACTTCTAAACTTTGATCAAAGGTTGTTAAAGATATCCGCAGTTAGGCCTGGCAATATTTTATTTGAGAAACATCTATTTTGTTTTTGGAAAAACAATGGAGTAAAAATACTGTAGGCTGTTGGATTTTTATCGATTTAAATAAAAATATTGTCACTCGGATGTCTCCGTGTTGTTTATGTTGCAATGCATCCTGGGAAGGTGACGTACACGGGGCGCTACGACGCTAGCTCGATCACAACAGCAATCACTGATTTTGCCAAAGCAGAAGGAGAAAACATTTTCCCAAGACTATTAGAACAGTGTTTTATGGACCATCCAGGGTTGCACAGCAGTCGTCAGTGAACTAGTCTGTTTGAAAACTAATCTTCATGTCCGGTTGGGCCCACTGCGACCGTTTCTGCTTGTGAGCTGGTTAGGGGTCCAATAGTTGGTTCATGCACCGGAAGCCTCTGTTGGATCCTCCACCTTGAGGTTCCAGAGGCTCCAGCAGCTTCAAATAACTGTTTGCTGCTTCGTAATGGCATTTTAACAGCTGCTCTCTTAATCCGATGAATTTTTCTAACAGAAACTTTTCTCATTAGCCTTTATCTGCAAAAACCCATCTTTGTTCTGAATCAGCCACAAATCTCTTCACAGTACGACGATAACGCTTCAGTTTTTGTTAAATATCTAATGTTTTCATACTTTTTCATACGGCACTGCACTATCTGATGTTTTTCCTCAGCAGAGATCCTTTCTCTTTCCCATATTGCTTGAAACCTGTGACCTGCTTAATAATGTGGAACATCCTTCTTAAGTAGATTTTCTTTAATTGAGCTCAGAGGACAAACTAATCAACCAGCTTTCTGAAATTAATTATAGCATTCAAAGAATCCTGACACACAATACAATCTATACATTTAATAGTACAACAAAAAAATTGATCTTTATGACACTTTTCCAATTTGCATAATAATTTGGAGCACAATGTATTTTAGAATAGAATAACATTTGTCACAGACCTCAACCATCCATTGTTTGTATCCATTTTTTCTCACAAATTCATTGGGAAAAACTAAAATAATCCACTTTAATGAGTGATATAAGCACTTCTAAGTGTTGTATATTCGTTCACAAAACAAGGATATAACATTTTCAAATATAATTTTCTTTCTTAGTGCTGAATTAAGACAATAAAATATATTAAGATATTGGTTATATACTTTCTTACAAGGAACCTTGAAAAGGGTTGCCTATTGAGTGTTTTTCTTAATACCAGAGATTTGACAGTTTTGTATTGTGACAACCTTAACCGATCCTTCTTTCAGTTAAACCTTGAACCTCCACTACCAGATCAGCAGCCATTGCTTCTCTAACATCTTTGCTGGTGTCTTTCTAATCTGGCGTTGTGTTAGCAAAACCCTGAATGGGAAAACTTGCAGACAACTTACACAAAAAGAAGAGGAAGCACTCTGTTAATACGGCACAATCCTAATGATTTTCTTATCAAAACAAAGAAAATACTGTAATTTATGAAGGGACACGCGGTGAGGCACGTACCTGGAGCCATCAGGAAACACCAGAACGCCACAGCCGTTGAACAGGCCGTTCTCAAACTGTCCAGTGAAACACGTCCCGTCGCTGAAGATCAGCTGACCCAGGCCGTGACGCAGACCTGCGGCAAGTCGCACAATAAAAAGCAACATTTATATAAACTAATGGGGAGCTATTATGGTCAGAATGAGTAAACCAATTAGTTATTAACATAACAGGACCAAAACTAACTATAAATATAATATTTTTCAAAAAAGGAAATCACTAAAGGAGAATTAATATGTAAAACTCACATGTTGCATGCTTTTGTTCTTCCGTTTGGGTTTCTGTTGCTTCTATAAAAAAAAAAACTCTAACCACCAAAAATAAATGTAAAAATAAACACCCAGTCATTTTTTGCCTATAAGTTTATGTTTTTTTGTATCTGGAACATTTGATGAGCTGGTTTACTGCTATTTCCACTGTACAATGGCTGCTGGAAGAGATGAGTGTTTTGTTGTTGATTTACCATCCAGAAACCACTTGCTGCATTCTTCTTGGTTGTGCAGGAGGCTCCACTTCTGTTTTTTAAAAAAGTGTGTTTGTATACTCATTCATTCATTTGAGATGAAAATGGCTCCATATTGTGGGGCGTGGCCAGCAGCAGCTTACTTGGACTTATAGTACAAGACGCCATAAAACAGGCAGAACAGAACAGGCTTAAATCTCAATATCGAGAAATGATTTTGTGCAGAAAACATAATGGACATGTTTTGCATAGGCCACAGATCTACCCTAACCTTTTCAAGGACACATAACAAGCCACCTTGCTTTGTTTGTATTGCCTTCTAATTCGTGTAAAGCACTTTGAACTACCTACTTGCTGAAAATGTGCTATTTAAATAAAATTACCTTATCTTTAAATCTAATCTTGTTTCACAAAACTTTGCCAAAAATCAAGAGTTTTGGATAATAAGGAAAGAGCAGGAAACAGAAACTAGAAGATTATTTGTAAGATTAATTAACCACAAAAAGGTTTTTATAAAGTTCTTCACTAACACAATCTGCCTTTTCTAAAATCTTTACTTGTTAAATTAAAAAAAATCAACAATCCATCTATCTATGTTCCATCATTAGTGAACAAAACCCCATGAAACTTAAACTCCTCCATTTGAGAAAAGTCTTTATGTACTTTTTTATATATATTACCTGGGAATGTACAGATAATATTGGACACATTATAAAAATGGACAGAAATGGTTCCAGAGTAATAAACCCAGATCTTCAATAGATGTATGAATAGACTGCTGAGGTAGAGCTTGAATCACAGATGAAGGTTGCTGTCTTTCATGGACCATAAAGCCTTGCAAACCGGTCATGTTGAGGTTTGGGTTCTGCCTGGGATACAGAGGTTATGTGCTGTGATTTCATGTAATATTCTATTTCCTCTTATTCATTCAACAGATTTAACAGACCGTCCATTTACCATAACCATAGACAAATCATAACCATGAATCTTCAGCTCTTAGTCTGGCAGCATACGTCTGTGAAAAATAGGCAACAAGGATGACAGCAGGACATAATACAAGCTTAGAAAAAAGGTTTATACTATTTGTTGTTGGAATAGAGAATGCTATTTTTGCAATGTGGAGGCCATTGCAAACAACTGATTAAATGTTGCCATTTGATGGTGTGGAAAATCTAAGAAACTGTTTCCTACAATGTCATCATGGGACCTTCAGGTTCTCACTATGAATGGTGTGAAAGCAGGTGCCTCCACAATCAGAATAAGACCGCACGTGTTTCACTTCCACACCAACTGCTTTTTATATATACACATTAATAGGAGGCGAAGCAACAATGTTTGCTTCATTTCTACTCTTTTTTT
>SZYC01004087.1:1672021-1708501 GCA_010883035.1 Poeciliopsis occidentalis | reverse complement strand
CACACACACACACACACACACACACACACACACACACACACACACACACAAATAGCTCAAAACCAGTGACCAGCCAGAACTGCACACACAGTGAAACTCTCAGGCGAGGTCCAAACAAACTACACTTAAAACTGCGCTTGTTCATTTTTAGCTTATAAAAAAGATCACCAAGCCGCCAAATAAACAAAAGTAAATCGACCAATAACATTTAGGTTCAGGACATACGTGAGACAAGATGTTTTGACGCAATCTTTTTTTCTCCACAGTTCTATCTATATTAAAGAGGGGAATAAAAAGAAAAATCTCCAGCAGCACAGCTGCAGACGCTACTGTCTACAACACAATCAGAGAGCGAGTCCATTAGTGTGCTGAGGACGACCTGGTGTCTTCCTAGAGGAATAGGATTTAGAGAGAGCTCACAAAGTCCCATGAAACTGAGAAGAAGAGCATGCAAGCTCGAGGAAGGTGGGGTTTGAGAGAGCTGAGAGTAGTTCAGGATTTACTGGAGGAGGGTCCTTGGCAAAGGGTAAAGATAGGTAGAGGCCAACATTGTCCATTGCTCCCAGCTAATGGCAAAGTAAATTAGGCAGTCCATCTGTCAGGGCTGCTTAAAGAGCTGCTCTCTGCCTAATCTGAGCAGGGTTTTCACAAGAGATTTGGCAAAGCGATTTGGCAGCTTTGCCCTCCATTTTCAAAGTCCTTCCTTTCTGAAACTCCCTGCATCCATAAATGCTGGTGCAGAGATCAGGATGGCTGAGGAAGAGGGCCAACAGCATTTCAAGTCCAACTCTCCATCATGCATGAGCCCTGACAAGTGAGCAGCAGCCTCTGGCAGACGTTTCATGGACTGGCTGCTGAAATCCAACAATCTATGAAGTGTCAACGAGAGTGCAGTCATCTGGCAACAGACACCATCGGTTGTGTCTTCCGCAAAGCGTGACAACAGATGCGTCAAATACAAATGGGGTTATTGAATATAATATAATCAAGTGGCAGTAGTTTACGGATCACAATGGATGTAACAGTTTATTTTTCGCTCTAAGCTCACATTATTTACAGACTGTTGAAGCTTGGGACACCCATTTCCTCTTCATCTCCTTGGCTTGGTCCCCTTGGAACAAACCTAATCTGCCTCTCAGCTTCTTTATAACGCCTCTCTCTTAGCTCATGTTGGGTCATGGTCTCTGGCTAATTACGGTTTAGCTGAATTTGTCCGGCTTTTATGTCAATCAATAGCGGTAATGCATAGATGTTAAATGACCACACAGGCAAAGAACAGTAGTAAATGACTGCTGGCTGTGCCTTGGCTGCTGTGGATGTACCGGTCCTACTTCCTGTAACCTGATAGCCCCGGGGCTCGTCTTGAGCCAGCACTTGACTGAATTATTCATATGACATGGAAGACCTCTGTCTGACACACACCTACATGTTTGTGTGCAAACAGTGACTTTGCATGCAAAGACACAGAGACAGTCTGTGTTCCTGACGAACAACGCGCAATAAAAACACGCACAAGCTCGCACACAATAACATATTACTGTTCTCAGTGTTAATTCAACATTTCACGCTCAAAAAGAAAAGGATGTGTCATCACACATATTTTGGATGTGGCAGAAAATAATAGCTTCTTATGGAAAAGCAAATGAGGTGCTGCAAAATGAAGTCCCGGCAGAAAATAAAGGTGTATATATTTGGAGCTACACAAAGGAGCAGTTTTATATAATTATTCTACTATTGTGTAATATTTTAGGAAATGAAAACACAGAACTGACATCACATTTTTGTCGTTAAAGAAATACAAAATGATCCCACACACAGGCTGTTCACCTTTTCTAAAGGTATCTGGAGCTGTACATATTCAAATATCACAGATTAACGAGAACTATTATACAGAACATGTCAACATAAATATCAAAGGTAAAGTGGCCTTCAAACATCGGGTGGTTTGGATTTCCAGGAACCAAGATTTTGCTGTTTTTGTGACATTTAGGAGGTGAAAAATACTGAAATTAAGTTTGCAATGTGATCATAAATCACTTTGAAACCGTTTTTTTTGGTCATATTATTAAATAAGTAATGGAAACCGAATCTAAACAGTCGTCTAGATGTTTTAGCACACCAAGACAACCTTGAATTATTTGGTAATTATAATCTGAGCAAACAACAAACACACCTCAGGTTCCACAAGGCTTTATGTTTGGGTCTCTGATATTCAAATCAGCTTGAGCAACAACGGTGAGGAGAAAACGTACAAAGGAGATCAGAGAATCTGGCAACGCAGCGAGGAAACTGACAGACTTATAACTGCTGGGATGGAGGATGCATGAGTAATTAGGAAAAATCAATGCAGCTTGGGAAGAACGTGAGCAGGAAAACAGATGGAAATTGACCAATAAACAAAGAGGAAGCTGAAAAATTAACAAACGAATTAAACTGGACCAGAAACTAGAGATGGTGACACTTTGTGCATAAGACATGACAGTGTCAGAAACTGGAGTCTTCATGAATGTTTGTGACGTGTCATTTGGTAAATGAATAAAAATTCGACATTTTTGATGGACTTTTAATGCAACTTTGTTTTAAAAGTGTCATTATTTACCTACTGATGCATCATTAGCGTCATAATCATTCATAAAGACTCATGACAGGTGTTATGTCATGTTTATGATGTTCATGTCAGTCTAATTCACACCCCTTCCAATAATCTGTTACCCTAAAGACTCATGCCAGAATAAGTTGGTAGAAAATTACAAATATCTTAGGACCATTTTGATTAATAAGTTAAAATTTACCCACCTTTCAGAGTACCTGCAAAAATAGAAACGCCACAGACAGTTTCAGGTTGATAAGTCAACAATGACTATTTTATAGATCATATATTAAATCTGCGCTGACATTTTTTCTCCTCTGTTGGTTGGGAAATCTTAGTATTGGGTAAAAGAAAATGCACTTAGCAGAGCAATATATATTACTCTCCTCAGTAAAATTACTGTAAGTGTATTGAACACTTACAGAGCTGCTCAATGAAAAGTTATTTTAGTTTTTATGTCTTTTCATAATAGTATACTTGCTGTATAATTACATTTGGGACTTGAATAAATCTGAAATTTGAAAACAGACCAGAACTGAAGAAAAATACAAAAACAATGTACAGAACATCCTTAACGATATTTAATAAACAACCCAATCAATCTGCTTAAACACCGAGTGACAACCAAAAACACAAAGAGCAGAGGATCATGACGGTACTATTTTCCATCCACTCCACAACCTCGCACCTCTGTCTGTTGGTGCGTCTCAGAATCCCGAAGACGTTTGAGGTCGTAGCATGAAAAAAGTGAAAGAAAGGTCACGTCGACTCACATCTGGACAGAAACTCTTACCTCCAGTCCGTCGGCTTACGCAATGCTTCCACATCACTAAACACACCGAATCCTATAAAACTACTGCAAATCAAAGAGTTGGCTGTTAAATGTCAAGCTGGCAATAAAATAGTTGCCCAGTTATTACTAACACTCATTAATATGCAAAGATCTTACATTAGTAAATAAAAAAGACATATTGCACACATTTTTAATAAAATATGTGCATAGGAGATGGACAAATAAATCTCAAGGTCTGACTTCTGCACACTTTCAAACAAAGACCATTTATCACTGCAGAGTTTCAGCAATGAGACCTTCCTTGTGCTTGATTTTCAAATTAAGTGTTAAATATGTACATATTTATTGTAATTTAAAGTTAAAGGGATGAACTACAAGATGCATGGTGGCAAAAGAAATCCACGCTGTTTCATCCCGGTAGCGATTTGTGAACCCATCATGTCTCGGTGCCACAAAACAAATCTCAATTGTGCTGAAAGGAAAACAAAAGTAATGAGGCATTTCGATGAATCGCCGCCAAACCAGTTTAGCAGTTTTTGTTAATTGTGCGCAGAGCATATGTTTCTCCCCCCGGTTATTCGAGCTGCTGAGGTGCCAAACTTTTGTTCTTTGTTTAACCTTACCTCAAAGGTTTTCTCAGTGTTTTAGTCAAAGTGCAAATATGAGTTCAGGTAGTGCGACGCGGCGTCTCTGAAGGCTCGGTGGCACCAGATGGTCTCTCCGTGCAGATTAGTTACTGACTTCAGTTTGCCACCTTTTCTTTTTTTTACTCTGGCTGTTGCTGCTGGTTGCTGTAAAACACAATCTGCTTGTGTGCGAGTGCAGATTTATTTAAAAGTAGTTTTTTTCTACAGGGACTCAGCGAATGTACACACATCTTCATCCTAACTCTCCAGTCTAAAATGAAACTCGACTTTAATTAAAAGCTGCCACAGTTAACTATGTTTTATCATGTTTACTTGTATTCTCAACCATTTATTACAACCGATATCCTCTAGATAGAAATCCAGGTCATCAGCTCAGTACTACTGTAATTAAAAAGCAGTCCAGTGGTTCCAGGTGGGACTTAAAACATATGTATCTAAATTAGCCATGAGCCAGAAACGGCTATCAAGGTAAACAACTGTCAGCTTCAAAAAACTATGGCAGCAAAGTGACAAATGAACTTCAACTTTAACCAAGGAGCTGTATATTTTTTTATTATTGAATATAGAGTATGGACCATGTTTCAACTACTCACTTCATCATTCATCGTGGACGAAAGATGGCGCCTGGAACCAAATATGATTGAGCTAGTGCGACGCCAGCGATTCAACAGAGCGACTGAAATTGTTTTCCAGAGATAATTTTGCCAGTTTATTCATGGCTACTGCTTGTTCGAGTCGAGCTAATTCGTCTGTGACGCAACACACCTGGTTGGGGCTCCTGGTCGGCGGTATTTACAGAAGTTAGCAACAGCTAGCTAAGAAACCGACCCATATCTCCTCCCTCCTGACCTGTTGATCAAATCACCGACTTTGTGTTAATTCACCACATGATTTATGTCACTATGTCATAAATGGCGTTTCCCCTTCAACCGAAGCAGCATTAAAAACGTTCAAAAGACCAGACGCTAACCGGTTTTTTCCACACATGCTAGGCTGCATGGCGGCGCAGCCCTGTCTCCATCGTTACTAACGGTTGAACCTTCTTCATAATGTAATATTTGATCAACTCCATAAAAGAGATATTAGGTTCCAGATGTCCATTTTTACACTAACTTTAAAGATACCTGAATTTTCCTATGCAAGGACAATGGAGGATATTTCTATTCTATTGCTTTTCATTAGTCAAAAAAAAAAAAAAAATGCAAACCAGGACAGAATTGTTGTCGACTAATTTTAGATCGTTAAATACAGTTTGAGATGTGCAAAACTTTTATTCTGTTTATAAATACAACATAATCGTAACTATTTGCTTTTCTGAAATGACATTTTACCTTATAAACCCAACATCTAAGATATTTCTTAACTTCTTAAGATGAACTCTAAGAAGCTCCTTAAAACATAATCACTAAAGAAATCATCTTTGTGAATGTTTATGATGAAATATCCTAAAATGTCATTGTCAAATTTATTTATTTAGAACTTTTAAAAACAGGTTAAAACTGCACCAAAATGCTGAAAAAAAAATTACACAATATTTTTTATTGATGGAAATAAAAAAAAAATAAAAAAACATCACAACATTCAAACCCAAAAAAGATAAATCCTGGTGAACTGTTCATCTTTATGATTCTTTGAGTCCTATTTAAATATTAACCTTGACTCCAAACAGCAACTCCTGAGCTTTGAGCATTATAAAACTGGATTTTATAATGAAACGGCATCACAAAGTTTGTCCACTACCACAAAAACTTGTGTAACTTTTAGTTTTAATGTACAAGCCTTGCAAAGAATTCACATTCACAAAACATTTCCTCATTTTGTTTCAACATAAACTTCAATAGAGGGTATTTGGAGATTCTGTGATGGATCATAATAAGCAGTAACAACCATAAATCTGGAACAAGCTTCCCGAAAGCTGCAAAACATCTGAAACACTGAGTTTCTTTAAGTCAAAGATAAAACCCCACCTGTTTAGATCAGTAATGAGTTAAATATTGACCAACATAGTTGATGTTTGAGGACGATATTTGACAAACTGTAATGTTTATTCCTGGTTTCATAATTGATGAGTGTGTGATGTTTTTATGGTGCAAAACACTTTGAACTGCCTTGTTGCTGAATGTGCCACATAAATAAACTTGACAAGTTGAGCACATTAGACCCACTGATGTTTAGATCTCTAAAATAAATAGATTTTAATGTAGTTGTCTATAAACTCCTGGCATGTTATTGTTTGTAACTGGGAATTTTGCGCTTGAGGGCAAAAGGTCAATTCTTGCACATGCCGTGAAACGCCGCGCTGACTGCAGAACGACGTCGTTAACTCCATGAAACCTGGAGATGCCGGTGTGATTAATTCAGCACAGAAAATAACGCAGAAAACCACTGAAGAATAACTCGAAACCACTCGTATTCTTCTTTTTTTTTCTTGCTCTCAACACCGAAAACACTCAAACATTTCCCACACAAAGAAAAGAACTTTCAGTCTGTCATTGTATTATGTTTTTAGGCTTGATGTTTATTTTTGTGATTATCAATAAGTGATAGCTAGTGCTGCTATTCGCTAAGCTAATTAAATTAAACCCCTGCTCTACTGATGATGTGTCACAGTGGGAGTTTATTTTGTAGCTGAACTGAAACATCATATTCAACATCCCATCTACATGTTAAAGTTGTCAAAGTCAAGCTAGCATTGCCCCACGTATGCTGCAGCAGATTACAGCTATTAAAGGTCATTACATGCTATTCTGGTGGCTTGGACCCAAATGAGGCATTAATGTCTTAGCCAAATATTCTCTGAAATGAAAGCGGTGATGGAGGATGGGTGGGGATGGATGGAGCAGGTGGACCTTGCCTTCTTTCCACTCTCCATGGTACTCCTCTCCGTTGGAATAGGTGAAGGATCCTCGTGTCAGGGTCATGGGTCCCTCTGGCACACAGTTAGCACACAATAAAAATCATTAGGAGCCTCTGACGTCAACCTTTGACTTCCTCACAGTTACACACACAAAGCTGGCTTCTTTGTCAACACATTAAGGGTTGTTGCTAGTTACTTGATATGGCTAAGTGCCTTCAGAGCAACAACACTCAAATTATTACCATAACTATATAATCCAGCATTACAATTGTCCAAAACTGGATGGGAACGCCATTGTAATTATTTATTCTACTCTTTTTTAAACAAATGATTGTGTAATAATATTAAATAGCACCAAGCTGTCATCTTAATTTACATAAAGAATAGAGGCTACCAGCTGATGCAATCATAATCACTAACGACTTCTTAAATCTTTTTAAATGTGGTATGTAAGTATTTTTTTTTAAATATATACATATGCTTGTTTTTTTACATATTTGTTAAACCTGTTACCACGTCATGAGACAGAGAATCTGTGGGAAAATGCCTCCTGTCTTCTCCCAGTGTTAGCTACAAAAATTCACGAAAAGAACCAATCAGAACGAGGAGGAGGGTCTTAGAGCTGTTAATAAAACTTGTGTACGTGCTACTCACAGCATCTACTTTTCTACAATTTCTACCAGATAGCGTAGCCCGTCGTAAATGCTAAGGCTAGTTAGCATGGCTAACAAGATATACAGTTTTCCATGAAAGTTATTTCTACACCATCATGCTAATGAGCGTATCATCATGGCGTGCTAATGCGCTAATTTCTTATTAGCACATTGGCGTGGCTAACAGCACTAAGACACTCTTCCTAGATCTGATTGGTTGTATTTGATCTTGAATGGTGCATTTCTTCAGACACCAGAAGGAGGAGGTGGAGGAAATTGATCTTTTCACAGATTATCTGTCTCATAACAAACTATTATGACATGATGACAGTTTTACCAAATAAGAGACACACTGGACAAACAACCATGCACGGGAGGTCATTTAAATTTAATTTGAATTACCAGAGTGCAATTTAAATGAACCTAGCCATGTTTTTGGACTGTGTGAGGAAGCCAGAGTAACTGGAGAGAACCTGAGCATGTACAGGGAGAACATGTAAACTCCTTGCAGAAAGAATCAGGCTGGGATTTGTACTCAGGGCTGCAAACGTCGCCACCATACAGACCACATATTTATTTAAATGGAGCTATACACAAATAAAAGGCAACTTCTAGTTTACATGCACATATAACCATTTTTCTGACATAAAATCAACCTAAACTTTTATTGTTTCAGTTAAATTAGGGTTTTCCAAAATGATTTCTATTTGCAAATTCCCAAAATAACAAGACAGAATTATTTTCATTTTGATCAAATTCAGAATTTCTGCAAATTAAACTGTGTCATACAGCTTCTCACATTAGTTGAAGTTTGAAGAAAATTTGGCCCAACTAGTGCAACTGTCCAATTTTTAACTCCTGAGTAGGAGCTTCTTAAAGAGACAGTAGCCGATGCAAAGTCAAATTTATTCAAGTTACTTTGATGTGAACTACATTTTCATAACAATTTAAGGTAACCTAGTTTGTAAAAAAAAATTAAGAGACCACAGTTTCTATGATTTTACCTTTTATAAGTTTATGTTTGAGTAAAATGAACATTGTTGTTTATTCAATGAACTACTGGCAACATGTCTCTGAAATTCCAAGCAAAGATTTTGTATTTATTTATTTATTTGGATGCAATTTATTGATTTAATTATGTTTCAAATATTGCTTTCAAATATTGTTGATTATAATTTGTTACAGAACAGTGACTATTAATCAGGTGTGGTTGCTTTGAGAAATTCAGCTTCCTTTCATTCCTGTATTGATATTTTTACTCATTTATTTCCATCTGCTTCGTCTGCAAGGCAAAGAGAGATTTCTGTCTGATTGAAAAAATGTGTTTATTGTCGTTTTTGTTGTTTTATCATCTCCGATTAGACGGCATACCAGCTCTACATGAGCTGAGTGGGGAAGTAAACGTCCAGGCCTGGTTTTTGGATCAGGCCCGGTGTCAGAACAGAGGGGAGGAGTGTGTATCCCTCCACCTAATGTTGCCACAGTAACGGTGCCCTAATCCCTCTCATCTTGCCGGCATGACGCTGGCACCACAAAAACACACACACACACACACACCGCGCGAGCATACCTGGAGAAATAAAGGAAACGCTTTACCTGGTTAATTAAAGATACATTCAGTTTCTTCTCTCTACATCTCTGAAAACAACGCGGCACTTCATCTGCTCCTCTCTGCGACTGTTAAACCCCCCCCCCTCTGTCATGTTCTCTTCCTAAGAATTGCCTCAGTGGTCTTCCAAAGATCCCCGCAGTGATTGGCTGCTTCTCCCCCACCTCGACCCAAGCTCCGCGCTCATTGGCTCCGCGCGCAGGTCTCCAAGCCCTCCGCAGCAGACATCTTTGCTGAGGGCAGCGGGTTCAATGGCTTAATTAACCGAAGTGCTTCTTCGTCAACGCGTTTGCCCTTGCCTTTTTGTCTGTCTTTATGTGCCTCCCTCCACCTCTGCTGGATTATAAAACGGAAGCAAGATTCCCCTTAAAGGATTCAGTGTCATTTCTGGTTTCAATTTGGTGATTAGGCCCCGTTTTTCCGCTGGTTTTATGGAACTTGATTTATGGGTTACCAAATGCGCTAAAACAGCTGCGCTGAAGCGGCTATAGAGAGGAGTATGGATTGAGCACCAGGAAGGCTTTAATTTAGTGAAAGTATCAAGGTGACCCAAATGAAACAAAACACAGATGGCCTCATTTCTTTACTCTGGGGGAAAACCCTTAAATCCCCTCACACTGGGTCACAGCCTAATTCCAGTTTCACAAACTCATGCTTTTTAGGCCCATTGTTCTCCTTATATTTCACATCTTTGTGCTTTGTGCACGTCAGCTTTTGTGTGGGGACACAGAAAAGAAAATAAGTGTTTAATTTAGTCTTCGTTGTGCTAGTTATGAATAGTATTGGTGGAAAATAGACTATGTTCTGGCATCTAAAAAGCATGAGTGTAGTTATAGAATATCAATATGGTAATGGAGTACTGTAGCTTTCTAACTATACTGGAAGAAACAAGCAGTCCTAAAGTCCATAAATATGTTTTACATGTCAAAAATAAACAACCTAATTTAGCTGACAGATATTTGGGTTTAATAAATCAGCCTTGTATCAAATGTGTGCTCTTGTTTTGGTTTAACACCATGGCTTTGGGTTATGTAGGTTTAAATCATTTTATTAAATTTTCAACTAGAAATCATGGGCGGTTCTAGATGGGGGGCCTGCGGGGACCTGTGCCCTGGTCCTGGCCTCTTTTACGGCCCTTCTACTGAGGAAATAATTTTAAAAAATTATTTGTTATGATATGTACTGGCACAGAAACTGTTTAATCATCTACCTTCAGAGTTTTAGTTGAACAAAAATTAAGGTGATAAACTTTTAGCTTTAAAAGTATAAAGATCACATTTAATCTGGTATTCCAGGGCTCTGGAGCCACAATTAGGTCTTTGGGTCTGTGGCTCGCTTAATTAATTAAACAATTAAATATTATGTTTTTCTTTTTTTTTTTCTTCTTTTTTTTTTACTCCAATATAAAAACAAATGAAAGAAAAACTAGCCTGCTAGTACTTGAACCAGATTGAAATAATTATTTTGTACAGTTGAGGTTTTCTCCAAAAGAATAAACCAAAAATAAACCTTAATCGCTATTATTGACTTTTCAATATGTATTTATTGACATTTCCCAAATCTAAGATGGAAATTTAAACTTCAGTGCCGCATGAAGTTGTTGTCCAGGTCTGGAAGGTCAGATCCCAAATTAAAAATAAGTTCAATGTTCAATTTTTACCTCTATTTTTAAATTGTAAATTTGTTTTATTTAAAGGAAGATGCATAAACAAACCATTAACCATTAACGAGCAGTTCTGATGGTTTGATGGCATGTCAGAAAGTTTCTTATTACCGAGGTTTTGCACAGGAATCCCTTTCTGACGGATTAAAACGTCCATCTTTTTAAAGACCATCTAAACGTAAATATATTTTTTAACCCAATCTAAGGTATTTTTATGACAGAAACTTAAATTAAAATGTTAGAGTGGGTTTGGATTTCCACTTAAAATGTTGTTTAAATACAGAGTTTCTACAAAAAGTGAGTCAAAGAACAAACAATCTGTATACAATAATGAATCATTCTCCCATTTGAATTATACAGACTTTAATACATTAAACTTTGCAAAGTTTAATATGTTAAATGTTTTTAACTTTGATTTTTAAACTGGAAATAAGAGTTGATACATTCCACTAAATGAGCTGAATGCACAGTTTGGCTGCAGGTCGTTTAAAACCTAAATGATGGGGCAATAAGTTTGTTTGTTTATTTCAGATGGTTTGGATTATTTTTGTTTACTATTTGTAAACATGTGTTTTATTGCATCAGCAGCAGAGAAGTTCATCATTATCCTGTAGCATTCATAGTATTTAGGATGATAAGAAAATGTTTTCGTGGATTCTGAGTAATTCCTCTCCAGGTAAATTGAGAAAACTGGAGCAAGTCATAACGCTTGAGTGAAAATAATATATTTTATCTCCATAAAGACATCCACTACAGATATATTAACATTGAAATGATAAATAGCATTTAATGGAGATGTAAGTATCAAATTGTATTCTATTGATTGTTTTAATTCAGTTAAATTCTATTCAATAATTTATTGATCCCAAAGGGAAATTAAATAATTAATCTACTTGTGCCTCTGCTTTTAAAATGATACTTTATTTCTGAAATGTTCAAAATGAATATGATTTACTGTTAGTATTTGTAATTATTATTACTACTTTTATTAGACTCATTTGTAAACATTTTTTATGCAAAATGCAGATTGTTTTATGAGGTGTAACTTCATAGTATGACATTAATATCATAACAATAATAAAAATAATCATTTCATATACAATGATTATGTTTTTCTTACTACTTCACATAATTTTATTGTACTTTTCCTGGTTTTTTACTAAAAGTCTTTGTTTAAATTTATTGTTGTGCAGCAATTGTCATTATATTTTGTAAAAGGTATATTATAAGCGGATGTAGTTAAAAACAATGCATTGTATACATGTATATGTTTAAAGGTTATATATTTAGAGTTGTTGTAAATGTGTTTCACACTAAATGCATTGAAGACCATCATGAAATAACTAATTACAGGTGGAGTTATGCTATTTCCTCACACCAAAGTGTCCTGCATACATTTTTACCTTCAGCTCGTTTTTGTTTCTCTTTTCCTGCCATGCAGTTTTTGTTCGGAAAGGTGCGACGTGTTTTCTCTCGCACCCATTTTCCTCTCCCATAGGAGCAGGTAGAGTGCAGCCCATCTGTTGATTTACACAACGCGCACACTTTAATTTAAATCTCCGCCACGGCACACCCTCGCCCTTTGACACACTTGCAGCAGGTTTAAGCCTTGCCAAAAAAAGAAAGAGAAAATTTGCGCACGCACGGGCGCCCATGTGGCACACTCCGTGGCTGTACATTAAAACAAACATCCCACGGAAGCAGCCAATGGCAGCCGATCCTCGTGCAGAGATGCTGAGACGCGGAGGGGAGGGGGCAGTTTAGGTGGGTGGGACAAACAGCGGCATAGAAAGGGGGATGCTGCAGCCCCGTCCTCCTCATATCTCTCTCCACCCAGCCCTAGAATAAAATCCACCGGTGACGTGCGCGCAGAGAAGCACCCAGCAGTATGTGCGCGCCCACGGGAGGGGCCGATAGAAAATGGCGAGTCTGTGCAAAAGGCAGCAATGCACGATAGAGAGGCGCGGCTTTCGGCAGGAACTTGACTCTTGGAGGCACAAACTCATTCACTGTGTAGGTAAGCCGGCTTGGAATAGTCTGGACCCGTGTGTGTGGCTGTGGTGTGTGGCCGTGGCGGTGTTTTCCTCCGGCTGCCTCAGCTGGAGCCTGGACAGCGCAAAACCGGCACCGTAGTGTGGAGGAGTGGCAAACCCGATGGCTGGCTCTGAAGCGCTTTTTCTCCTGTTTGCGCGGCGCTCTCCGCCTCCCACCGGACCTGTGCAAAGGAGAAAAGAAAAAAAAATGTATTGAGCTGTAAGTTTTCGGTGTCACCCAGAACCCGGTCCGGGTTGTTTCACCTGCCGCCGCTTCATTCGCGACCTTTCTAATTCCGCCCCGTTGCTCCAGTGAAAGTTGCATCAATTAGAGGCAATTTGAACTCGTTTTCCTCCTCGTAGCAGTTTTATTTATTGTAGCTAAGCAGTGCAGGTCACGTGCGCAGATGGAGCCGCGCTTCAGCCAATGGGACTGGCCGCTGTCGGCCGACCCGTGCCCGCTCACGCGCGCCCCCGCACAGAGTTTTGTGGAGAGGGCGGTGCGCTCGCGCTCCGGGTCCAAACAGGAGGACGCCCCCCTCTGTCGTCCCCTTCCCCCTCCTCCTCTGCCCTGGAAATCGGCTTTTGGGAGCGCGCATTGCTGCATTGGGGGAAATGTCAGTGAAAATCATTTTTAGGGGTGAAGTGATCTTCAGGCACAAGTGTCTTACAAAAAAAACAAAATAACCCCCCCCAAAAAATCCCTTCTGGGTTCGCTTTTCTTCTTTATTTTTTGACCAGGACTTGTTGATGGATGCAGTATGAAACTCTGTGGATTAGATTAAATTAGGCACAAGTGATTGACTAAAAGGAGAGAGAGGTGTGTGTCAGTCTTTGTCCATCCGAGAGAGGAAAAAGGAAAAGAGCGCAGGGGTTCCCGACCTTTTCCCTCTCTGCCCTTTGCTGCTTTTGGATTTTATTTTGGGAGGTTTTGCCACCCTGATCCTCAGCCATCTTTCATCTCTCAGTTCCTCCCCATAAGATCTCACATGCATTATGTATTTCATTAGCTCTGTTTAATCCAGTTACGCTGACATTCCCTGATGTTTTGGTAAGATTGTAATCCAAACACTGATCTCGCTCTCCTGTCTCTTCACTCCTAATCTGTGGTTTGGGAAGCAGAACCCCCGTGGCTGCTGATGATGATGATGATGGTGATGATGATGATGCATGGCACATTCGCTGCTTATTTGTGGACATATTTTTAAAGATGACGTTGGTGTTGAAAGTGAAAGTGTTTTTGGGAATCTATGCCCTTCATTTTACGTGCTGCAAAATGTCACAAGCAAGGAAAAACAAAAGCATTATTTTGCACTAATCAGTCAGATGAAGTTTAAAATTGTCCAACTTTCAATTGATGGACTCTCCTAATGTGTTTAAATGTCACAGTGTTTGGTGTTTAAACATAATAGACGGTAATTTAGCTTGTTTTTGTGTTGGATTTAAAGCTTCTAGGTCTATTAAAGCTGTTTTTCGTTTTTCTCACTTGTCTGTTAGAAAACATGGAAAAATCTTATCGGTGTGCTTTTATTTTTATTATTTGTTTTATGGCAGGGGCCACTAAAGTCTAATTTCCTGTTGGACTTTTTTTTTTTCATTCTTTTTCTTCCATGCAAAATTATTAGAAATTGTACCACACACCCAAAGCTATATATATATATATATATATATAAATATATATATAAATATATATATAAATATATATATATATATATATATATATATATTTATATATATATATATATATATATATGTTTGGTTATTCCACCAATTATTGATTTCTGAACTCTTCTTCAGTTAAAACATTAGTATTGTTGCTTCTAAATGAATATGAACTTGTTTTCTTTGCATTATTTGCATCTTTTTCGTTATTTTGACCAAATAAATGCTAAATTGTTGCTTGGATTTTCAGAGACATGTTGTCAGAAGTTCATAGAATAAAAAAACAATTTTAATTTTACCCAAACATATCAAGAGAAACTGCTCTCTGTACTGCCTTGCTCCTATAGTTTGCTGTGATTAGGGCTGTTTAAATGATTTAGTGGGTCACTGGGTTTGTGTTAACAGGTGCTAAGGATGACTTTGGCCCTCTCAAAAAATGTACTGCCACACGCACTTGCTGGCAAACCAGGGTGGCTCATGCAACCAGTGGAAAAGAAAAAATGTTATTCAGCCAATTCAGTGTGATTTGAAGTCCCTGCAGGAGCGAGGTTAAGGTACGGCACATGACATCCTCTACGGTTAAGTGGAGCTCCAATATGACGAATACGCTGCAAGATAGCTATTGTGCAGCTTTAATCCGTACAGTCGTATCAAAGTGGTACCACAGGGTGTTCCAGTACCACAAAGCCCAGTAATGGACTCACAGCTGGACGCTACGGCCTGTAATTGCGCCGCGTGTGAAGCTCAGGACTCTGCTTGTTGACATTCTCTGGTTTGTCAGCCGTTAAGGCCGAGAGCTCCAGCGACTGCAGCAGGTATCGGTGGTGGGATTGAAGCCCGACATGATGTTTGTTTGTTTGAGAGCTAATCTGAGGTAGTGAGATTAATGGCTAATCCAGGTCTGTTGAGCTGAAAGTCAAAGTTTTCTAGATCACCATGTAGAGCAGATACTGGTCAACGTTTTGATTTAAGAACCACCTTTTCTTTGTTCACTTTTCTGCAAAAATAGTTGGTAAATAGATGATCAAATAGCTAACACTGTGACTCTTTAGACTGGAGCTGTACCAAATACTAATTGATTTATTTTATTTAGCTATTATAAAACTCATGTAATCCATTTTAATCTGCAGCATACTTCTAACAAAGCTCACTATTAATTTAATTCCTTACAAAAAAGAAGATAAAATATTCTACTTTACCAGAACTGCATTGTTTTTAATTGAGTCAGCATAAGGATTATTATTTAGATACACGAACTGAAATATTGCCAAAATCTTATGTTTCTGAAATACTAAGAAGGCTACAGTATAAATAAATAAATAAAATAAATATAGATAAAGATATTTAGGCTATAGTAGGAAAAAAGTAAAATAAACAGCTCATTGATAAAACAAATGGATAAAACACATTATTTTTAATTGGATAGATTATCCTTAATATTTGTAGGTGAAAGTTATGCAACTTTATAAACAAAAACAAAAAAAATATATATATAAATATATATATATATATAAATATATATATATATATAAATATATATATATTTTTTTTCTTAAATAAGATAATTTTTTGTATTATTGATAAAGTAAGACTGTTGAGTTCAGTGTTAGCATTGTAGTAAGTAAAAACTGGATTCAAACTTAAATTTTTGCTTCAACACAAACATTTTTCACCAGAAATCTTAATGATAGTTAATAACTTTTGTCTACATTTATTCATATCACAACAATTATAAACATCTCAACTTTACTGTTATCTGCTGGTCAATGCACAAGTAAATTATGTTTGCTGTTAAACGTAAAGAATGTTAGATGTATAAAAAGCCTCTAAAACTCTAGAAGTTTATTTTTACATCTCTTTTGCGCTGTTGATATTCTTGTAAATGCCATGAAGCGTACATCTTTCCTTCTCCATATATTTACAATTTATGCACGTTTCCATGCCTACAAACCCTGGATTTAATTACCGAATATGCATGTTAGAGAAATGCATGCGACATAAATGGACACCAGTGGCAAGAGAACACATTCGTGCAGGTATACATTTACTGGGAGCTTTGTTATTAAGAGTGGTGGTGTGTGAGATTGCAGCTTGTCGACACATCGAGACTTGTCGCGCCCGCCGCGCGCTGCACCGATAATAAAGTAGGGCCCGTATACCAGAGAAAGGTTAACATTATTAGTTGGTAGCAATTATAGTCAGACTGCTCATTCCTGTGCCACATATTCTGGGTAAGAGAGTGTAGCTAATTTGATTGCTGCAAGGTTGTGGTAGTGCTGGAGAGAGACGGGCTGTGAAGGAGAGGTGTGAGTGGCAGATTGGTTTTTTTACTCGCTGCACTTCACCAAACATACTACGACCGCCTTGGGTTGAGATCCTGAGAGCAGCAACAGTTTGGTCTTGCTCTGATTAAAGCCTTAAAAGAAAGAGACTTATTATGTCTGCATGTCTGGAAGGTATTAGTCGTGAGTCGGAATTTCAAGCTGTGATTTGACTGCAGGGTTTTATGGAAAAAATAGACGGAATAAAATGTTGGTCGTTTTAGGCTTCTGGTTTCAAGGTGATAAATTTAGAGGTGGGTGACGTGGATTAAAAAGCTTAATCAATATATTTTAACAATAAAGTGACACAATAAATCAATTAATCACATGATAAATGAAAAGAAACACAATCGTTTTAATTAGCCTAATTTATTGTTTCTCTTTTTTCTCTCTATTTTTACCAAAACCTCCATGACTAAAGTCTTCATTTTGGCGCTTTGGTCTCAAATAAACCCTTTTTTTTTTTTTTTGAAGGACAATTTTGTTTACACATACTCATAATTCATTTGATTTGTTGCTTCTGTTGTTTTGTTTATGTATTTTGGATATTTAAAATGTCTTTAAATGTTCATTAGAATTTAAAGTTTATTGATATCTAAGAATGTGTTCTTGCATTATTACGCCATTATGCTAATATATTAATTGAAAATGGTCTCAAAATTACAATATTATCGTTTATTGCAATAAGTACTGGAACAATTTATCGTCCAGCTGATTGTTATTGTGACAGGCCTAACGATAAGAACAATTTATTACTTCTTTTTTAGGTAGCTTACTGTGATTGCATTGGGCAGCAAATATTATTATTATTATTATTATTAGCCTCACACACAAATGCTGCTCTTGAAAAACAAACACATGTATAATTTGCTTCTTTTGGAGACCAGTCACATAAAAAAGTGTAATTTGTATCACTAAGCTGCTCACAGTAACTGCATTAAATCATGTTTTAAAATATCTGGATGCTTATTGATAGAAAAAACAATCAATTTCAACAATACAGAGGTTCTTTTTAACATGACAATGATAAATACAGAATTTCATAATGATGAGGAATTTATCACGATAAATGATAAACGATACCTAACTCCAGCTAAAATAGCTACTGCTGCACACTGCCGATCAGCTGGGTTGAAAAAAGCTACTATAGGTCTGTTGTAATAATCAATAAATCAGTTAAAATAAGCTCAATCATTTTAAGGATTTCACTTTTTGTATTGTCATAATACCAACTTTGCTTGTTTGTGATGTGAAATTCAGGCTCAAGTCCCAGATTAAGAAATTTAAAACACAATTCAAATATATTTTAAAAAGCTCCATTTTTCTGCAACAAATTAATGTATGTTTATTTTCTATGTTTAAAATGTCTTCCAGTTAAAATGTTAAATGTTCATAAAGTTTATTGATCTATGAGAGAACGTGTTCTTGCGTTATTACTTTAAAATGGTTTAAAAAGGACAACATTATCATTTATTGCAATAACCTTTTTACCCTAAGAGGCCAATAGGCTACTATAATTTCCTCTTGCTCTGTTTGTGAAAAACCCAAACAGTCATTAAGCGCTACCCATCACTGTTATGGTGTAGCATTAATTTAAATCTATGGTTGCCAGGCTACAAACGAAGCGCAGGATGGCTGCAGCGTAACTAGTTAACCAGCTGATATCGGCTCGTTATGCTGCAGAAAGAGACACAACGATCCGGCTTTTTCTGGCTCATAATGATTTCTGGTTTCCTTTGAAGCAAAGTTTTGACTTGAACTTCTGCTTTGAAAGGAAAATAAGAAAGAAACATTGAACTAGGAGATCATGCAGGTTTTATGTTTATGTCCCTAATCTTTATGGGATTTTATTTTAGCTTGATAAACTTTGTCAAAGTACATGTTGCAGAAAATATGTTTGTTCTTAGCAGAGAAAGTGTACTCCAGTAAAACTTCAGCATATTTTAAAGTGAAAGTAAAAAGTATCCAAGAAATTACTCAAGTAAGAGTAAAACAGTATTTAAAATTACATAATTAGGCAAACCAAAATATAAAGTTACAATTTTGGAATTTCAGAAAAACAATTCATATAATTAACAAAAAAATAATAATAATAATGACATGAGGCAAAGGAAAATGTTTCCAAATGAGTTTCTTTCAATAAAAAGCTCTTAAAACTTTGACATTAACTGCAGGTGTTTGTCTGTCTGGTGGGTTTTTGCTTAAAATATGTTTGTTTTTCATTCAGTGGGTAGAAAATCCAGAAATTTTACAGAAGTAACTGTAATGATACTTAACAATAAAATGACTCAAATAAAAGTAAAAAGTACAACTTTGTCAAAATACTCCAAGAAGTAAAATTTTTCAGAAACAGTTGCTCAAGTAACTGTAACTAGAAAAATGGGCTAACAGCAATAAATTAATCTGTATTAAGTTATTTTAGCGCCATTAGATGTTGCGTTTCTTCCACCCATTGCTTTCCGCAGAGACTTTAAGCTTCCCAGAGTTGATGTTGCTCCTCATCCGGCTTCCTTCTGGAGGAAACTTGTTTCGTTTTTAGGTCATGATCCGTTTCTCATGACTGGAGGTGAAGCTCAGAACGTAGATGGATTGATAAACGGAGAGCTTTTCCAACCACTTTACTGCAGATGTTTATATCATGATCCTCCCATCACTAAAAGAAACTTCGATGCTTTGTGTGCATTCAGCGTTGTTTAGTCGGCTTTAATCAAACTCCCGTCTGGTTCGTTTCAGGATGTGTGAACACACATCTGATCTCTGATTACATACCGAATTTGGTTGCAGTTTTCTGGTCAGTCGTTTAAATCTTTTAAAAGGCTGACATGCTGATTCTCCCAAAATTAAGGAAATCGGCACCGATAACTCGGTGCACCTCTAGTTTTCACCAAGCCTTTGTCTCGGTTCGGTTGAAGTGAACTCTGGAGCGGTTCGATTGTATATGTGAACGCAAAGCGGACTGGAGACGGCTCCAAAAACAGGAAGTGGACTACAGCGCCAGGCATTCTGGGTAAATGCAACCAAAATAAACACCCATGTCTAGTGTTAGTGGGAGAAATGGCTCATGTGTTTTTTTAATTTTTACGAAAGACAAAAGAGAAATTACGCCACTCCAATTTTGTTGACACTTTGTGCAGAAGGAAGCTGAGCCTGGAGTTGTCTTCAGAGGTGTTTATGTCACTTCCTTCGGTGGTTCTGGTTCAAGGCAAGGAGGCGAACAGCTTTTTCAAAGAGTTTGGTTCGTGTGACACAATTCAGTGCGAAAGCAAAACGCACCAACTGAAAATGTGACAAATGTTGCCGTTTTGGCTCCAAATCGAACTGAATCTACTGGACTGTCAAACAAATTTAAACTCCTCCAGTCCTCAGAGAAGCTGACTCTCATCTGTCTCATAGTCACCAGAAAACTGTGCACACTACACTGCAAAAACACAAAATCTTACCAAGTATTTTTAATTTAGTTTCTACTGTATATGTCTTATTATGCTTGAAATAAAGGAAACTAACTTACAAGTAACTTTTCAGCAAGTTCTATGAGGTTAGGTCAATAATTTCTTAATATTGATGAGAAAGTGCCAGTTCCACTAAAACATCTTGTCAAAATAATCTACCAGTGGAACTGCAGCTTTTTCATTCATATTACTAAATTATTGATTTAAAACAAACTCATACATCTTGCTGAAAAGTCATTTGTAAGTTAAATTATCCTTATTTCAAGTGTACCAAGACATTAGAACTGAAAACTAAACCAAAAATACTTGGAAAGACTTTGTGCTTTTGAAGCTGTGCTAAACTTTCTTGTTTAAATTTGTTTTATTTTCTTCATCCTGCCGTATCCCAAATAAGAGCTGCAAGCTGTCAGCTGATAAAACCGCTGAAGCTCCAGTTATTACTGTAAAATATTGAACACTAATCACGTTTCTGCAGTGGCTCCAGGTTTGTAGGTCACAGGTCTCAGCCAGCTGTAAGTGCTCATCACTGTCATGCCGTTACTGCGCCGGTGCTCTGAGCTTCCAGTTAATTTCCTTCTGTTTACTGATTAGTGAATTAGTTGGAGGGAATTCAGGCTAATTTTGCAGGTTGAAAGGACAGCGTGGGCTGTAATGAAAGCAAATGCCTCCTCTAATTGTGGCTGAGGTCTAATGTGCAAGATTATCCATCCTGGTCCTAAAGGTCAGCAAATGAACGGATCCTTCTGATTTATTTCCGTTTATCTAGCCGTGTATCCGTCGACGGACCCTCGATTACCCGCTGCGCTCGGCGTCCAATCCTCATCTTATCAAGCCGAAAAATCCCTCCATCACGCCTCCCTCTCTGAGCAGACAGCTTTTATTTCAGTAATGGACAGATGGACGCCCCGAGAGAGCTGCCAGATACTTTCTCATCTTGCTAATTCTTTTCAGGGGCTTTCTGAGAAGAAAAACAAAACATGGCACATTTATCTGGAGCGGGTGTGAGCGCTGCGCCCGTTTGACCGCACTGGATGCCAACACTATCAATCTCTACATGCACCTCTTCATTACATATGTACACACACACACACACACACACACACACACACACACACACACACACACACACACACACACACACACACACACACACATGCGAACTGTGATCAGGGGGCCGATCTGTGCCAGCCCAAAACCAGACAGACTGCTCTCTTCGGAGGTGGGTGCTGGGTGTTGATTGCAATCTGGGTAAGAGCACCACTGGCAGCCGGCGAACGTCGACAGAAGGTGTGTGTGTTGGGGTGTGTGTGTTGGGGTGTGTGCGTGCCGTGCACCGAGCGTGCGGCCTGCGTCGGCTGCAGCGTCGGCTGCAGCGTCCTGCGCCGCGTTCAAACATGCTAACAGATCCATCTGAACCGCCAGCAGGGCGCAAACATCCATCGCTCCGACTCCGTTTCATCCTCCCGTCTGAATGTGCTGAAACTCTTTCATCTTGTTTTTCTGGCTGCTAAGAAAGCATGACAACTTTAAAGTATTTTTGAGATAACTGGAAGGCAGCTGACTTCCTAAAAACAGCCTTCTGGCACACGCTTTTGTTTTTTTCCCCACTTTAATCCCCAAAATAAAGCCGGCGCTTTGTTATTTTCCTCCCATGAGACCATTTGCATGGATCTGTAAACATAAGCTTAGAGGCTAATTATCGTGTGTGACCATCTTTAGCAGAAATCTTTATGCTATAAGAAGATGTGATGTTGCTCTGGCCTGCACACAGGGCTGGGCACTCTTGGAGCAATTAGATAAAACTGCCCACATTTTCAGAGTAACTTCAACTACAGCAGATCTGATTTAAAAAGTGAGATTTGAAAATTAGGAGTTCCAGTGTCTGAAAGAAAACTTAAGACTTTTGATTGGCACAGCTTGAAAGTTGTGGTGAAGCAGATTTATGACGGAAACATTTGTTGGTTCTGCTTTAAGGAATTTATTTTCTCCGCTGGTTCTGGCGATCAGACGGTTTTCTGCATCAAGGTAGCCAAAGTTTCAATAAGCTGAGGTTTCAAAGTCGATACAGTTTATATCTTTCCTTCTGTTTGAAGTCGTTTTAATGAGATGTCAGAGATGCTGGAGCGATTGAAGCTTTTTGAGCCAAAGAAAACATTTTTAACTTGAAAATGAAAGTCCACCTGCTGCCTTGTCGACTAGAATATTGTTTTTATTTTAATTCAGAAATTAAAGTTCATTAAGTTGATTTAACAACAAGAGACAAGTTGTCTAAACATTGTTTCTTAAGTTCATTAATCTTGAGCTGTGAGTTTTAACTTAATGCTATAATTTAAGCCAAATGATTATTTAACAAAATGCAATAAAAAATCTGCTCTGACCTGGTTAAAAGAGCCACGTTTCTCTATTACTTTACTCATAAAATATCTACTTATTTTACTTTAGAATAACTTAAATTCTGGTTTCAAATTTCATTAACAAAATTTCTGATCTGATAATAAATTTTATTAAACATCTCAATGAATTCGGCTCAGAAACATTTAGTGTGAACAGGACATTGTCCTCAAGCTTTAAAATAAACATTTTCCTTAATAAAACACCAGAGTCAGATCAATGTAACACACTTCCATCTCAGGATACAGAAACAAGCCGCTAAGCATTCTGGGAAGTAGTTCCCACTCATGTCTTTTTCTTCTTTCAGTTTTTTAAGTGCTAATCTAAAAGCTCTAGTTTATTCAACATAAATAAAATAAAAAGTTAATTTACTGCTGCAAGTTTATCTTTCACAAACTCACTTTTAAAATCTAAAACTTTACATTTATTTGACTTAACAAGTAAAAGATAAACATAACTAAATGCAGCTCAAATGTTTCACAGTGTGCCCTTCCTGACTCGATTGTTGGGATTATTGATGAAGAACGACTCCGACTCTTTTCTCTTGTTAGACAAATTTAACTGTTTTAACTATTTTTGCTCCTGTGAAACAGACAGTCCTGGTGTTGAAACTAAAACAGAACCACCTTCACTGTCACCACTGTTAGAACTGAAGTTATCAAATGTCTGTTAATGAGCTGACTGACTACATGAGCAGACAGCCTGACTAACTAACCTGCTGATGTCAGGTTAGTTAGTCAGGCTAAGTTTTCACTGACTAAGTTTTCACTGAAAACTTAGTTAGTTTTCAGTGCAAAACTAACTAAGTTTTGCACTGAAAAACTCAAAACTTCATTTCACACATTTGTGAGAGAAAACCTGGATATTTTCCGATTGTAGAGAAGTTGTAAAACTTGTAAGAAGAAAATGATAATTATTCATGATAAAAGGCAAAACTTTACACTTTTAAATATATTTTCTGACATTGTAAAGTTGTAAATGTCAGGAAAAAAACCCCCAAAGCTTTCTGAGATTAAAAAGTTTGGTAGTTATTATTTGATTTTCCAAAGTGTGAGCAGAAGATCTTTTTAGTGTCAAAACAAGATTTTGTCTCTTTCTTACAAATTTCTTCAAATGTTTAGTGCGTTGGAGAATATTACACTTTTAATTTCGTAGATTTCTAACTTTAATCATGGAAAAATATCCCCATTTAAATTTTAGATTAGTCTAGAAATTAAAATTGTTTTTGCTAGAAATGTACTCCTCCTTGGCCAAATCATTTTTGTTTTTTGACATAAATGGGGTCAATATTTTAATTTCTTTATTCTTTGTTCAAAACTAATACATCTGAAACCTGCATAAAAAAAATTTCTCTAAATTTGTTCCTTCAAACAAAAAAATCATAACCAAAAAATGGGAAAAAGCCCGAAATGTGCATCTCTACAATTAGTATTAAAAACTAAAATCGTTTGCTAAATTAATAATTTTCTGTAATATCTGTATTGTTTTACTTTAAAGGTAGATGTTGGTTTTAATACATAGATATTGTTCTGATTTTATGCGTGTAGTTGTTTTCACTCTCTCATTAGATGAAACCTTATAGTTTGAGCAGTTCAGGTGTGCTGAGCGTGCCGTTCTCTCCCTTCCTCCTGTTTCTGCGACCTGCGGGCAGAGTCCTCTATTTCCTTAAACTTTGTACACGGTGTCCCAACCTCAACCCAAAATTTTACGTAAGTCTTCCTTTGTGCTGCCTAAGCCTGTGGCTGCGTGAGTTACTTTTGTTATGAGAGCTACCTGACCTCCTTGGTACAAGTGCGCGGACCCATGTGGGCTCATGCATGGCTAGGAGTTTGTTTGGAGTACACACACACACGATAAGGCAACACACACACACACACACAGAGAGAGAGAGAAAGGGGACTGGCAGGGGGTGGCGAGGTTTTAGAGCAGCAGGAATGTTTACCGAGACCCGCCTTTAGTGAATTCCTTCTTGCACTTTAATAGTGGCAGCTTTTGTGTGCAAGGTCATTTTTGAGCAATCTGCCTTTCACAGCGACTGATTAATGGCGCAGACGAACAGAGGTGTGCGTGCTCTTTGCACTCCGGCCCCTTTAAGAGGAGGAAGGAATCTCAAACATTGAACTTGAGGATGTTGTTATTTTTTGGAAAGCGAGGACATTTTGTTCCCTCTTCACCTTTGCTAGGAGCGGCGCAGGGGTCAAGGCTCGCGGCTAATCTGCTACAGTTACAAGGCTAACCTTAAGAAACGCCTTATTATTTTAATATATTGAGAATATCGTCTCCCCCCTTCCCTCCAAATGAAGCATTAATGGAATTAAAGTGCACCATTCACATCTAATTAATACTAAGCAGCACCTTGGCATTCGTCATCGGGAGGAAGCGGCTAATGAGATAATAATGGGGCAGAACAGTTGGTTAAGCAGTGGTAAGCTGCTGCGGTTCGCCATTAAAGGGGCAGACACACGTGTACAGAAAGAAGTTTGGTTCTGATTCAGGCAGAATTATTTATCATTTGATCATTGGATCACTAAAACAGGAGACTAGTGGTGAAACGTAGTCTCCTGTTTTAGTCATTTCAAAGGTCAAGAAGGTGAAGGTGTGTCGCTTATTAACATTGGAACTGATGTTAATTTTAACAGTGGTGGCTTTAATCATAACTTTATTCTAATAATAAATCTAATTTAAATAAATGTCATGCTCAAAATTAGAATCATTTTGATATTAATATTATGTAAAAACTCAAATTGGTTTTAAATGTCTGGGAGTTTTGTTTTTTATGAGTTTCACACTTATTAATTTTTTTTGTTTAAATAAAGAAGTATATTTTTATACTGTAATAAAATATGATCAAATATTTCTCATTGTGTTTACAAATACTTTTATGTAACATTTACTATTATTATAATTTATTTTATAAGCACATTTGACCAAAAATGCATACAAAATTAGAATTTTGGTTGTAAGATTTATATTTTTCTTACTTTTATACTTTTATTTGGGTTTTCTAAAAGCAGCCTAAGCGCTTAAAAGAACACCCAGATAGTTTTGGGGGGTAAATTAATGTTTTGTTTTGTTCTTTTTGTTTGGAAAAGTAGCCATTTTAGAATTCACTACCTAGCAACCCAACCTGAGCTCCAGCATGTTTGGTCAGCTGGTTTTACTGCTGTATGGTCTTTACAATGGCTGCTGAAATAAAAATAAAAAAAGGTTTTGTTGCTGACTTACCATCCAGAAACTATTTGCTGCATTCTTGTTGTGCAGGAGGCTCTACTTCTGCTTTTCAAAGGTCCATGGTTGTAAAATTGTGCGTATGTTTGCAGCTACTTTCACTTATGAGTGTAAACGTTGAGTTGGGGGGGCGTGGCCAGGTGCAGCTAATTTGGATTTAAAGTGACAAGAGCCTCTGAGACATCTTATTCTGAAAGTAGGCCGAACTGAACAGATCAAAATCTCATTATCTAAGAAAGAGTTTACGCAAAAAATGTAACAAACATGTTTTGTATAGGCCATAAACCGATCCTGACCAGTTCAAGGAAGCACAATAGGTCATAATAGGTCAACTTTAACAGGCGTTTATACCGTTATGTTGTCTTTCTCCTTTCAGGCTAAAACTAACTGATATTATTGAGTCTATTGGTTGGAATACTAAAATCACCATAAAATAATAAATAAACCAGATAATCTGGTATCTGATATCCACAGAATAGTAGTTAAATGTGATGTCCATTGGACAAGCTTAAAAAACCCACCTTTATAATCTGTTATAATGTGATGTTTTTGGTATTCTGTCCTGTAAGGCCAGACTAGGACGTCGGTCCTTAGACCCTTGAACATATGGAGCGTTAAGTCTGTACAAATCAAGCTGATGCCCTCTTACAAAACTGTTGTCACAACTAAATACTGTAATCAGCTGCTGCCTGTTTCACTACACACTGCTGTCACTTCTAATACAACAGAGCCTGTGATTTTAACCCAAGGCTGAATAGATGAAGTCTGGTTCGGATAAATGAAGGATTAAGCACTTGTTCATTATGCACTATTACACAATAACATGTGATTGATATTATTATGGCAGCTTCTAGTAATAACGCTGCAGAGATGAGGATAATGATGCAGACTGAGGTTGTTAAACGGTGTTCTGGTGCCGGATTGACGTTTACGTGTCGATCAGGCAAGCGTCCACACGAATTCTGGGAAAAGTAGTTTCACAAAGACAAACAAATTGGTGCGTGAGAGAGAAATGGTGTACCGAAGGTGTACATTTTGCTCTCGAATCAGAATCACTGTAAATGCATGTTGGTACGAGCCATCGTTTTCACTTGCTGGTCTCTTTGTACTACGGATGAAATTCAGAGAATGGCATCAAGTCGTGAAAGTGTCTGGAATCATAACGGAGGCTCAGATTTCTTTGCTGAACATTTTGTGTTCAGTTTTTATTGAATGGTACCAGCTGTTAATGACACAACGTGTGTTGGCTTGGTTTTTTTCCCTCTCCCAGCAACGGCGGCTAAAATATATATTTTTTATTTACTGAAATCAATAGAATGTCACCGTTGTTTGAGTTTACCAGATAACTCAGAGGTTTTGTGAGTTTCACAAGCTAGCTGTGCGGTGGCGACGGTCGCTGTCGGCGCTGTTGAGTCCAGTTTGATGACCTGCTAACTCGAGGCGCCATGACAGACGCTGGAAATGAGGGAAGGGCGTATTGAACAGAGCAACTGAAATTGTTTTCCAAAGTTGTTTTTACCAGTTTATTCATGGCTTCTTCTTGTTCAAATTTGTCTGTGACGTAACACACCTGGTTGGGGCTCCTAGGACGTCTCCTACAGATGTCTGTTGCATAGCTTTAAAGGACAGCATTGGTGTTTTGTTCGTCACGGCGGAGTCCTGGAGAGCGTGACGTCACGTGCAAAGGGTCAACACAGCGATTTGCGTCCACATAGACTTTGAATGTAAACCAGAAGCTCCTGACGCTCAAATCGCCTTCGTTGTGAACGCAGCATTAGGAAGGAGCGATGTTCCTTTCATTCTCCTTTTTCTTCTTAATAAAACACACACACACACCCACACACACACACCCACACACACACACACACACACACACACACACCTGCTTGGACACATGATGGATGACGTTTGCACAACAAATGACATGGAAACAAAAGGCAGTTATTTGCAATTCAAACACTGACAGGAACCTCATTATGATTTGGCTTTACACATGAGAGTTCTCATAGGAGGCGGCACACACCTAAAACATGGCTTCTCTACTTTTGTTTGGCTAAATAAATAAAAATCAACATTTGTACAACTCCATATATTAAAGATCTGCTGTTGTCGTAGCAACCTTCCAGACCTCTCAGGTCTTCTGGTTCTGGTTCTGGTTCTGGTTCTGCCCCAGAACCAAACATGGAGAAGCAGCATTCAGTGTCTATGCACCACAAATCTGGAACAAACATCCAGAAAGCTGAAAAACAGCTGAAACACTGAGTTCCTTTAAATCCAGACTAAAACCCAAATGTTCAGAGATGATTTTGAAACATAATTGATAAAATATTCATCAACAATAAGCCACTTGACAAAATGTAAAGTTTCAGTTATTGACTCTGTGTAACCAACATAGGAAAATGAAAATGACTCATCTGAATTGATTGTAAATGTTTATATTTTAAGAAGAAAAAAAACGTTTTGTAGTATTTTCTCCTTTTTTAATACAGCAAACATTAGATACTGACAAAAAGCAAAAAGTGGTTGATGTACAAAATAATTAACTGGATAATAGAACAAAATACAGCAATAAAAATAAAACAAACAAACTACACAGTGAAATGAATACATTCAAAATTTTAAAAATGTTCGTAAATTCTTTTAGCACTGATTACATTAAAATGATTGTTTTGATACTCTTGGTATCCTTGTAAAAAACCATTTGTTTATTTTCAATATTTCTTAAGTATTCATGTATTATAAGGATATATGGTCACAAAATGCTAACATTCTGTGTGTAATTTAAATTATTTTGTTTATTACTACCTGAAAATTGTTCTTATTTTGATTATCATTTAGGTTGGTTGAAGCTTAGATAATATAGTAAAACTTTAACCCAAAAGAAACATTATACCTCTAAGTAATCTCCTAAATCCCATTTCCTTATAGTAGCCTGAGAGTAGCGTGCACTCCTCCTCATTTCTTTATACATTTGTTTAAATCATTGGTTACTCCTTGTGATTATGAGTTGACCAATGAGACATGTTTCTGTACCAAAGTAGCTCGGTTCAAAACAGCAAAAACTATAAAGGTGTTATATAAATAGATAGGACACTTCAGTAATCTCTTTGAGATTTTACTTCAGGGAAATTGTCTTCTCTGTCTCCCACACCACTCTGACATGCATAAAACACTTAAAACATTAAAAAAAAACATGAACAATAGCACCTCCAATCCTATAGGCCCTTGGTTTCTGTTGTACTCCTGTTGGCTCTCTATTGTTAGACCAGCAATCAGTCAGTGAACTGATTGCTGGGTTAAAATGTGACCATTTCAAATGAAGCGCTGTCTCATGTGGAGAGAGGTAAGCAGTGGACCTTTCTCACCAGGAAGCGATCATAAACCTCCACCAGACGCCTCAGACCTGCAGTGTCTGCCCTGTAATCCACCAGCGTGGACGTTTTTACACTCAAAGCAGGACTGAATGGAAAATAGATCATGAACCGCCTTATCAGTAGCTGAGTTTCCTTTACAAACAAGCAAAAATCTTCGTCCGCATTCTGCTTATAATTGACAGTTTTGCAATTGGGGTGTTTCCATTAAATAAAAAATTACATTAAACTCACACGTGAATGAGTTTGTTCACACAATAAGTCCATTAAAAATCGGATGTAAACAGTTAGCGCTCATCATTTATCATCCATCCGAGGACTTATCTGCGTCTTGTTCAGCCTTTGGAGTGACAAGCTGCTTATATTTGGGAGCGGCTACGTAAGCGGCATTTTGGGGACGTTTTATATTACAACTACAGATTCAACACGTTTCAAAGTGAACTGCGAGAGCTCTGGTGGAGCCAGCTGCACATTTTCCGAACAAAAAACAAACACAAACCATCTTCCTGCTGCTACTTCCTGTCACCATTTTTGTTGATTTTTGTCAGTGGTAAAACCCGGATGTCGATCACGTGACCCGTGTGACGTGAATAAACCGTGTAATTGAAATTATTTTGTTTAAATTGCTTAGCCAAAATAAGTTTGTTTAAATTATTTAAATAATTAACTTATTTGTGAAATATCTATTTTAATATGTGACAGGGTTTTATTTTAACAACATTATAAATGTGAAGATTTTTAATACTGGACCCGAGGCGTACGTAGGAGGGTCACGAAAACGTCTGAAACACCGAGTCAAGTCAAAATTTATTTATACAGCACATTTAGAAAAACCTCAGCAAACAGAACATCACAGCTACATTAATTATAAACTGGAAGGTGAAAATAATAAGACCGTTACCTTTCCTCAAACTGGTGTTGAAGGCCACGCAAAAAACCTTCGTATTGAAAAAATGTGTTTTTTATTCTAAATTACCGTGTTTTCATTCAGTAAATTTGTATTCGCAATCAGAATTTGGGCAGTTTTACTGCCTTTTTCGTGATAACGTTCATCGGTTTTTACATCCAGTTTAACGAGAGGAAGTAGCAGAGCTGTATGTGTATGATCCATGAGGAAAACCCCGGGGGATGTGGAAGTAAGAGGAGGATAAAATATGCATTTTTCCATCCTGCCGGTGGAGTTACTCCTCCTGTAATGAGCTCAGTCCTGTTGAAAACATCGCGTAGCATCTCTGCGTGTTAAAACCGAAACAACTGTGACAGGACTGGCAGCGGACGGCCCGCTCCGAGTCTCTATGTATGCAATCTTTAGCTTTTACTACTGTACAAATTTCCTTTCTGTGTTTTTCTTTTTTTATCTGCCTCTGACATCCTGTCAAGACGAGCAGGAAGGGAGGCTGTAAAAGCCCTGAGGAGAAAGAAGTAACCTGCTTTCAGTGCTGCCCCAGTGTCTGTGTCATTTCGCTGTCCTCTGATTGATGGCTGTTATTCGCTACACTCTTTGCCTAAAATAGTTGGGGGGTTTTTGTGTCACGATTGAACAGCAGCAATATAAAAAAGATTGTTTGTGTGGCTTTTTTTTTTTTTCAAAAAACGTATCGCCATGGAACATGTAGAGCTGTGTTTCCATTACAAATGCACACAAAACTTTGTCTATATTTTGCTAGTGTTGGAAAACAAAACACAATTTTACAATTTTGGTGTTTACATCAAGTAAGAAAAGCTAACACAATCACCTGAATAAGTTTAATTCATTTAAAAAAAAACATTCTGCGCCATCCTCTTCCTCCTACCACTTCCTGCCGTCTTCTTTGTAGTTTCCACCAGTAGTAGTAACATCTGGTTGATGATCATGTGACTTGTGTGATGCTAAAAAACTTTTCCAATTGTGAAAATTGAAAAAAAAATCTAAGAAAACCCACCTCATCCTATTGACAAAGTGAAAATTGAAATGGCCAAGTTTCCAATAAGCTAATTTATTTTTGAGTTGTCAAACTGAGCAGCTATATGGTCAGAGTTACACTTACTTAAGTAACTCTTTAGAAATAAAACAAAACTTTTAGGAGACTTTTTACTACCCTGTACTTTTTATTTGAGTATTTTTATTATGAAGTATTTCTACTCTTACTTGAGTAAAATTTCAGTATTTTCTACCCACAGTATAATTTTTGGTTACATGGTAAATGGAAACACAGATATTGTTTTTGTGTAAATGGTGGACTCATTCTGGCTTCTCAGGCTACATTAGTAAAAAGCTAAACATTTAAAAGGCAAACACTGAACATGTGTAATATTTTGTGGAGTCTTTGGTTCAGATAATCACAGTCCAGCTCATCAGAGCCTCATCTTTCCTCTGGGCCGCTTCAGGCAGAAACTTCCACTAATAAAGAAGACATTAGAGCCCGAGCCTCGTGTCTCCGAAGGCCTTACACATACTGGCTGCGTTTGTAGCAATAATGGCTTCATCAAGCTGCTAAAGCGACGTCATTCAGTCCTGCAGACATTAGCTGCTGTTGTCCCAACGTTTCTCACTTCTTCTTTCTTATGCGCCTTTCAGAGGAATCTGTTTGTGCAGCATTAGGATGATACTTTGTCAGATATTTTACTAAAACCAGCCAGGGTTGTCTGTCTCCTAAATATAACAAATGGATGTACATATACCAAGAATATGAACAAAATTACAAAAACTGAAATTGAGAAAAAAACATGATAGGAAAAACTGTACCTATCTGGATCTATATTGAGTTTATAAAACTAACTATAACATACAGAAACTATAGAATAATACTCTAGTATTTACTAGGGGTTTTTCAGACACAAGCAGTTTACGTTGGATGTTTGTAAATTACTGTACTTTATAAGCCTTTATAAAATTACAACAAAGTTTGGGATAAAACACCAGAATCAGTTGATCATTCAACAATAATTCAATGTTTATTTTTAAATGTCTTTACCCAAACGATATTCTGACCTTTTTGAATTCTGCACCTAAAAAATAACCAAAATATTAAAAACTAAAAGTACTACTAAAATCGATGAACTAAAATGTATTTAACTAATAAAAACTATAAAATATACCCTAAAAACTAACTTAAACGAACTGAATGATACAAGAAGTCGCCACAAAATAAAACTAAACTATAATGAAAAACCAAAAACTATAATAACTTCTGTATAAACCTATGTAAAACATAGCGGTGGTGAATGGGAGTAGCTAAAAATCTCACTTTTCTACTTAACTTATTCAACATACTGTATGCGTTAAGTTGTGCTGCAATATGGAACATCGGTGTTGTTAGAGACGATAAAATCTGGTTTTCTTTGAGATCTGACCTGTTGATTTTTGAACAGTATTTACAAGAATTACAATATTATTTTCATTTATGCACAAAACTTTATGTCCCTAACATATATCTACTCCTTCTCTTGATTTGACCCAACAGGAAAATGAGTTTGACACCCTGGTTTAAGGTTTCTTTTACACACAAAAAAGACATAAATTAGTTAAAAAAAAAATATTTTTTTTTATTGTAACAAAAGCTTACATACAAAGTAACCAGATCCAGAGTCACAGCCAATCATTGCACACATATTTTATTTTCCAAGGAAGCACAATTCTGCCCCCATGTAAAGAATAAAAAATTCAGATTCAAATCAAACACTTAAAGAAACACTTGTGCTGTTATGTCAGCCTTTCTTTTACACATAACGATAAAAATAACTTCCCTCTTCGCTGCTGTTTGTTTGGTGCAAAGCCTCAAATCACAGCCGGTTTTATTCAGCACTGTGGTTTTTAACCATAAAAACAAAAATCAAGTTGACGAGCGCGGTAAATTGTGAGGCAGTAGAAAATTGGCCTGTTAAATTACTGATACTCATAAAAATAAGAGGCTTTGGTTTAATTTTATGCTTTAATCACAGCATGGTAACAGTGGTTACTTTAACTAATTACGGCAGATCAGGGTTTAAGTGCATCCTTAAATTGAACATGAAATTGTACAATCTCCAAATGTTAAGTTAATTAATTTGCACTGTCGTTTTTTTGTACGTTTTTTTACATTACGGAAAATGGGCAGCAAATATGCTTTTTTCCGTCAAACAATAATTATTGTATCTGAATTTAAAAAGTAAATAAATACTTTTCATCTGCTAAACGAATGTAAATCGTTTTAAGAACCTTTCAGCCTCTACTAAACATTTTTGTTGTTGTTTTATACTTTAATTTATTGTTGTAACTGAGACCATCCGGGTCACATTCAGGCACATTAAGGGAAAGTTTGAACTCAACCAGAAGCTACACATTAACAGCAGCTTGAGGGCAAAAGTCTCTGTAACGTTCATCTAAACAACAAATGCGATCTAAATACCCTCCCGTTCCTTTCTGCACCTCGCTTTGGCCTTATTAGCTTTACAGGAACTGATGGTTGCAGCTGCTGTCCTGCAGGGTCTCCTGCAGGTGATTTGTGACTGCCTGTGGGAGGTCAATATATTTTTTTCCCTTTGTCGTAAATAGATAAATAAACCATGACTCTTGTTAAAAAAAAGAAAAAAGTAAGCCTGTTATCTTAGAATGCTCACCTTCAGCACATCCTGACCCTTTTACCCTCAGGGAGACATTTCCATTGTTTTAAAACCTCAGTAATTCAGTAATATTTGTTAAAAGGGATTATTTAAAACCCTTTCAGGCCCAAGTCTCAAATCTTCTCCTGGATATTATTTTAATCGTTCAAAGTTCTTCAAATGTCCTGCGAGTAAATCATTTTGCCCATTTCAATAATAGATTGTATTTACAATTACAGTCTATGAAAAGGAGTATTTTATCAGATTAAACTGAAGAAAAACACGCTTCCTGCAACGATAGGAGTGAAATTACCGTAATAACCCATTATTGGCAGGAAAGCGAAACATCTCCCTTTTCAGAAACTGCTGGAGTTTTTCAGTTACGGTACTGCAAAGTTACTGAAAAGATTACTACATTTTTTCACTCAGTCTGTTTATCTCTGGATATATTTCACCGTTTGTGTGTTTTTAAATAATTTGTTTAAAAAATTAGAATGAGACGCACCATGAGAAACATTCACTGTGTTTTGGGATCTTTTATTGAATTCAGAGAAAGACACAAATCAGTTTAATGTTAACATATTAACTCAGCTGTGAATAGTTCTGGGAAAATAGTCATAAATATGCATGTGTTCGCAATTTCTCTATTAACTTGGAATCCAGGTACTATTCTGCTGTTAAAATAAAACTAGACAACAATATTGGTTATTGATTTATATGTTTTTTATATGTTAATTTGCATATGAACAACAGTGGAAACTTTCTTACCGCTACTACACTGTAAAACATGTGAAGGTGGGTTAAGTAGAAAATGAAAGTCTACCTGCTGCCTTGAAAAATAAATTAATAAAAAGTCAACTTACTGCAGTAAGTTTATCTTTCACAAACTCACATTTAGGTTAAAAATCTAAAACTTTAAATTTATTTGACTTACAGGGTGGAAGATAGTAGAAGCAACTAAATGCTGCTCAGATGTTTTATAGTGTACAAAATCATTGCTCTTACAGCCAATCAGCACAAAGGAAGTTAAATGTTGTTCCTGCTTTGTAAACGATAGCCAGCAGCGCGTCAACTAGCAACTAAATTCTTCTAAATATTTGTCCAATACTTTGGAGCTTTGCTGCAATAAGTGGATCAGTAAATGAGGAACTGTGGATGGGTGGAGATTCACTGTATTCTTCTTTTTTGTGTGTTCTCACAAATCAAATAAATGTTTCACAAATGTAAAGCAGATTTGAGGTATTTAATTTACAACACATACTAATTATAATTATATATGGCTAATAATTGTACCATTAGCTTTTTAAAGTTTCTGTATTATCAGGATTTGCAAACAGTTTGTTTCCTGCCTGACACTCATTAAAATTAATAATTTTAATAATTTACAATGTCATTTTGTTCTTATTTGGTCCCCAAAGGCATTTTTACTAATGTGCTATTTCAACACAAGAAGAAAACTAAAGAATCCCTTTTCCTTTTACTTCAAAATAAGAGTCCTAAACAGAGTGTAATGCTTGAAGAATTTAAATTTGTACTTTGAGTTCATGTTATATGAACCGAACTAAAGAGTCAGACAGAAATATTGTCCATGTATCATTATGTTACTTCATTCTTCTGTTTGATGTGGCTCGTTTTTTTATTTAATTTTGTTCTACATGAGCATCCTGTTGTCTGCTAGCACAACATTGACTATTTTATGCTTGACAAAATTATATTCTAGTAAAAAAGCCGGCAGTGATTGTTTCTGAGCTGTAGTAGCAGCTGGTTTTTACCTTTACCGTGCTACAGGAAGGTTGTGGTTTAAAGTTCAAAGGGCTGCATTGCTCTTTGATCCGTCTGTGTTTGTCTGTCTGCACAGAAAAGTTATTAAAGCATCTGGACTTTTTGTTATATCTATGTTTATTAGTTGCACATGGTTTTTCGGTCCGATTGCAAATAAAAGCAGTAATTAAGTCAAAATTGTACAAAGTATGTCTACATTTTGAATTTACTTTCAAGGTAAAAACATCTTGCAAATATTTTTTTTTTCGATCCAAAACAATTTTAGCTTTACACGGTTCAAATACATAAAGTAATACATAGTCTAAAATAATGGTTAGTTAGAGAACATTAGAATCATAAATAGCAATTTAAATTAACATAACAACCACAAATCACAGCAGACAGGAAAAAAGCCTGTGGAGATACTTTGTAGCCTAAACAGCAAATTTAAAAGATCTGTAAATGAAAACGCCCCAAGATTTTTTATTTTTAAAATTTTTCCATTTGAAATAATTTTGAACAAATGGTTGTTAAAGCAGCTGGAAGAGCACAAGCTTCGGATGTGATTGTGCTTCACTGCGTTATTAGTGTCATTACAGGTGAAACTGTAGACTTATCAGTTTACATTTTCGTCTTACCTGCAGCAGCAGTTACTAGTCGTTAGCACTGGAGATCAAACCTGGCAACCCTGGAGCGTAATTGATGGTTACACAGTGCAGTGGGACAGTAAAATTTAATTTGATGCACGTTAATGCTCACAAGCTTTTCCATCTGGCTTTCACCTAGCACTGTACTGAACACACACACACACACACACCCACACACACACACACACACACACACACACACACACACACACACACACACACACACACACACACACACACACACA
>SZYC01004087.1:1636925-1672011 GCA_010883035.1 Poeciliopsis occidentalis | reverse complement strand
ACACACACACACACACACACACACACACACACACACACACACACACAGAAAGTTACTGTATGCATGGACTGTAGGGAAAGTGGAGGTGACAGCCGACTGTGCTGGGAGAGGCGGCGGTTCTTAGCTCTCCTCTGTGTGTGATCGCGTCACCCTGAATTAGATGTCAAACACACCAGACTCTACAAACACACACACACGCACGCACACACACGCGCGCGCACACACACACACACACACGCACACACACACAGTTTTAGTTTATTCGCCTAAAAACTCCTTCTTGTCCTAATTTTTGCTTTAGCGAAAATGCTAACGTGAGTGCTATTGCCTATGCTAGCAATTTGAGCTGACATCTTCTATTGTATTTCTGACTAATTGCATCTTAACACCTGAAATAAAATTATTTGTGTTGAGAAATCTACTGCCAAAGCAACTCGAGTATATTTTTCTTTTATTATGCTTCTGAATTGCAAATAGTCAGAGCGCTACGCAGCTCAAATAATCACCCGGCTGGATCATGGCGCACTAAACAGTGAAACGAAGCTTTGAGGCAGATAATTTACCTTGAGGAACTTTAATATTTGAGGTACCAGAATCATTTGAGGAGTCTTACAGCCCTGTGGTTTAGATGTTGTGCCATTGCAGAACAAGTTCTAGTTTGAGAAACACGGGTTCAACAGGAAGAAATCTCCAGCAGAGCAGAATCGGACTCGGTGTGAATGGCCGTCTGTCACCCTGTCATCTAACCGACTGGAGGTTTGAGAAAACGGACGACACAATAAAGCAGAGGTTCTGATCCAGATTTCTGAACCAGACCAGGACACGGCAGAGTTCAGAACAGCTTACAAACTGCTTTCAGCTGTGAGGCTTTTCCTGGAGGTAAACTTTGGTAAATTGCTCCAGAAAGCTGCTGCGTCTCCCCACAGAATCAGCTGGTAACAGTGTAATTGTCATTAATTGTTAAAAAGGAAAGACAACATCAGACCCATCAGTACTGGGTCAGATGCTGACATTATATTGGACCGGGCCCATCTCTGGTTTTAATCAGCAGAAATGCTACTTTTGTTTGCTTCTGGTTCTTTTGCTGCCTCTTCCTTTCTGCCTCTTATCTTTGTAGCAACGCTTCACTTTATGGCTTTCAAGCAATCTTCTTTCATCATCATCTAAATACCTTCAATTACTTCTCCAGCCTCTCCCTCTTGCCGCAGATATTTTTATTTTTATAAGCATTTTCCGAGCATCTCTTCCTATGACATGCATTTCTCTTCTCCTTTTTGTTTTGTTTTGCCACCTTACTATTGGAACAGGGTTTTATTTTAACAATATTATATATGTGAAGTTTGTCAACATTTGTTATAATTTATTTATTCTCTTGACGAGAGGTGTGAAACTCATTTTGCTTTCGGGGCCAAATCAAGATCATGAATGTTCTTAAAGGGCCGGTTGTGCCAAAATATATTAATAAAACCCATTAAATGGTTAAAATATCAATAAATTCTGAAAATTAAATAATATTGAACATCTTTTGAGTGACAGCATTTGTGGTAGTAATTTAGAAATGTCTTTGCTTACGTATGATTGTAAATGCAAGTTTTTATTAAGCGCTGTATCAAGTTAGAAATACTGCCACCTGCAGGTGGGAGTAAACCATCACTTCGATCCAATGTTCTTTTTTTCTACCATGTTACGAAAAATTTGCAACAAACTCCCAATTATGCATTAATGCGGAATAGTGTTTGTATGTGAATTTCCACGATAATTCACAAGAAACTGGAGGAACTAATTGATGAAATTTGGCAGAAAACGGATAAAAACAGCTTTGAATTGATTGATATGATAATATTTAAGCACACTGTTCTTTTGGTGGTCCTATTTAAAACTTATTTAACATATATTTCAGACTGATTTAATTATATTCAGTGTTTCGTGAGTAATTTTGCTATGTTTTGTTTATGCTCTTAGCTGTTTTCATTATTAATGTTGTCCATCTTAGCTATGTTTAACTGTACGACTGCTAACGGCTGCTAACCGCTCATTGGGAGCCATTGCTTCATAGCTTGTTTAGGGTTATGTACTATATTTTATTTACTGTAAAGGACCAGAAGCTGCTGGATTGATGTTAAACACCAATTTGATTTCCTCTGTTGTTAGAATAAATACAGAGAACCTGATTGTTTCTGTTGTGAAGTCAACCTACTGGATCTGAATCGAACATGGAAAGGTTACACCATCACGTTTCTCTTTCTTTTCCAGCCATAAAATGCTCTTCCAACATTCCCAATGAATGTTGTTCTGCTTAATTTCTCTTTACAATTTGTCTCGCCGGTGTCTCTGGCTGTCAGCCCAAGTTCCTGGCAACAAAAAAAACAATCAGTCTGTGAGTCTGCAGCAAACTGAAGGATCTCTCGAATCATTTCATTTCTGCAAAGAGACACTAATATTCAGCAACTTTTCTTTTTCTTTTTTTTACCCTGCAAGGTAGATTTTCCAACACCCACCTTCAGAATAATTGTGTGCGAGTCTAGACACACACACACAGAGTGTGTTACTGCAGCATCTAAAGATATTTTTCTCTCAGACCTAATTGAGGCGTAGGCAGTTGTTTTTTTTTTTTTTTTTTTCTATATGTTTTCCCTTTTGTAGATTTCCTTTAAGCGCCTGTGGGTTTTAGAAGATTTTAGAAAACCTCACATGTAGCTTTCTGGCTGCATTATGTGGAAGATAATGTCCGTTTCTCAGAACGAGAAATGCGTCTCTGTTGCTTTCAGCCGTCACACTGCACAAAAATAACATTTATTAATTTAATGTAAATACTAAACTCAAATACTTGCTCATTAGTTAATGTTGAATAAAGCTGGCAATATTTTATTTTTAACTTTCCTTACTCTTGCCTTAAAATAAAATTGATAAAAAATAATTGGCTTTAATTTTAGTGGCGTGATAATAACTAGAGATGCACCAATTAACCAGAGATCAAATGTATCTAGTTCTGGTAAACAATTAACAGATTAAAAACTTAAAACTCCATTTTTAACTAATATATTTAGCACTTTTTTGCGCTATGGATAATTTTGTTTTCCAACTCTATTCAAGCTGCTGTGTTTATTGTGCTACTTTTACATTGTCTTTTATTGTGTCTTTATTTTGTGCTCCTTTAGTTAAAATGGCGGATGAGAAACCGGGGTTACGGGGTCATCAAGTCATCCCCACAGTTGCAGTTTGCCATTTTATCTGCTTCTGCTCTGGTCCTGGCACCATAATGAAAGCACTCTGGGGAGCTGAAGCCAACATAAATCAGTACACAGGATCAGAACCACAAGGGCAAACAACTGTGAATAATGTAAAAGAAATGGAGCTGGTAAAAATGCTGTAACTCAGAGGGAATTATTGGCCTTTTCCCTGACCTCTCACATCCAGGGGTCTCATTATCATAAGAATGTTTTAGCTCCCACTGTTTATTTATCTTGTTGGGCTTTGTTACCTTTAGACAGCGATTTGAAATGGTTTCCAGTTTCTGGATTCCAATTCTGATCTTTCAGGATGAGAAAAAAATATTTTTTGACCAGTTAAATGTTAAAGTACAGTAAACTTTGAGGAGGGATTAATTAAATTCCTGCTGAACTTTTATTAAAGGAGCCCTAAAATTTCACGGGAGACAAAAATCAGAGTAAATATTTAAAGGTGAACTATATCGTTTCCTTGAACAGGTTTACAGTATATAAGTCTATGAGCTGCACAAAACATGTTCGTCACGTTTTGCACAAAATAATTCTTTGAAAATAGGATTATCTGGTCAGTTCTGCCTGTTTTAGCTCCTTTCACAGCGTTTTAGGGCATCAAGTCAAAGTAAGTCGATATGCTAGTGGCATTTAGGCTAGCATGTTAGCATCAAGGTCAACATGCTTGTAATTCTCCACACACTGTTTAGTAGACCAAACCCTAAGCTTAGCTTTGATGCTAATTTTTGGCATCAGAACTCTGGGTTCCAGCAGACGGGCACACTTTGGCAGGCCCCATTTAAACTTCTTCAGAAATTTTCCAGTTCTTAGATAAGACTATTTTCTGCTCAGTTCTGCATATTTTGATCTCCCTTCACATTGAGCTGTTTTAAGGCGTCCTGTCATGTTAAATCCAAATAAGCTGCTGCTGACCACAACTCAATGTTTTTCACTCGCACATGAAAACAAATGCGTAACTATATACAGTAACTGTCCATCTTTGAAAAGCAGACGTAGAGCCTCCTGCACAATGAACAAGAATGAAGCAAGTGGTTTCTCAATAACAAGTCAACCACAAAACACATTGTCCACTTTTCCAGCAGCCATTGCACAGCGGGAGAACCGGCTGACCACACAACGGGGGTGGGCTCTGCTGCGGTTGCTTGGTAACAGCGCAGTGTCCTTAGATTAGAATGTGATTTAACTATCAGGTTTTTGAAACGACTCATTTTCCAGACACCAAAACGCCTAAGTTTTGTTTTGTTTTTTAAGTGCTTTAGCCATTTTTAGAAGAAAAACTACGTAACTATCACTTAACACTAAAACATGCAAGGGAGGCTTTCTTTGCAGATGTCATAAACAAAAACATCAATAATGCTCGAACTTTATTGGCAACAGTTGACAGGCTCACAAACCCTCCTGTGACGTTACCACCTAAATTCCAATCTAATGTTGCCTGTAATAAGTTTTCTGATTTCTTTTCAGAGAAAATCCAAAAAATCAGAGGATTAATCTGCACATCAACTTCAAAGCCACACCCATTGCTGTACCAAAACAAAACAAATACAGAAAAAATGACCCACTTTCAACTACTTAATTATAAAACTCTAGAACAAATTATAAGTCAATTAAGTTCAAGCTCCTGCTGTCTGGATGTCCTTCCCACACATTTCTTTAAGAAAGTCCTGCCTGTTATTGCTACTGATCTGATCCAAATAGTAACTCATCGCTTACATCAGGCGTTTTCCCCCAGGCTTTGAAAACAGCAGTCATCAAACCACTGTTAAAAAAGAACAACCTCGACAAATCACTATTGCAGAATTACAGGCCGATCTCCAACCTCCCATTCATCAGCAAAGTTATTGAAAAAACTGTGTGTAAACAATTAAATAGTTTCCTCCTGATGACCAACTGCTTTGACACTTTCCAGTCTGGTTTTCGTGCTCACCACAGCACGGAGACTGCCCTCGTAAAAGTATTCAATGATATCCATATAAATATGGACTGTGGCAGAACCACGGTGCTGGTTCTGTTGGACCTCAGTGCAGCTTTTGACACTGTCGACCATGACATATTACTGAATCGACTGGAGAGTTGGGTTGGACTCTCTGGTTCGGTGCTCGACTGGTTTGAATCCTACATAAAGAACAGGGATTTCTTTGTTTCAATTGGAAACTTCTCATCAAAGAGGTCAAAGGTCACATGTGGGGTACCCCAAGGTTCAATCCTAGGACCCCTCTTATTTAATATTTATATTCTCCCACTAGCTCAGGTTATAAAAGGAAATAATATTAGCTACCATAACTATGCAGACGATACTCAGCTCTACATTACGATGTCACCAGGTGACTCTGAACCATCCAATCACTGAATAAATGCTTAGAGCAGATAAATGTGTGGATGTGCCAAAACTTTCTCCAACTGAACAAAAATAAAACTGAAGTCATTATTTTTGGACCTAAAGAGGAACGATCTAGAGTCAATGCACAGCTTCAGTTATTACAACTAAAAACTAGCGATCAGCCCTAAACCTGGGAGTAGTGATGGACTCGGACTTGAACCTCCAGAGCCACATAAAGACAGTAACGAAATCGGCCTTCTATCACCTGAAGAACATCTCCAGGATTAGAGGACTAATGTCTCAGCCAGATCTAGAGAAACTCATCCATGCGTTTGTCTTTAGTCGCATTGATTATTGCAACAGCGTCTTCACAGGCCTGTCCAACAAATCAATCAAACAGCTGCAGTTGATCCAGAACGCTGCTGCTCGCGTTCTCACTAGAACCAGGAAGATAGAGCACATAACACCAGTTTTAAAGTCCCTCCACTGGCTCCCTGTAGCTCAAAGAATAGATTTTAAAATACTGTTGTTAGTTTACAAATCACTGAACGGTTTAGCACCACAATATATCAAAGATCTGCTGTTGTTGTATCAACCTTCCCGACCTCTCAGGTCTTCTGGTTCTGGTCTGCTCTGCATCCCGAGAACCAGAACCAAAAGAGGAAAAGCAGCTTTCAGCATCTATGCACCAAAAATTTGGAACAAGCTTCCAGAAAACTGTAAAACAGCGGAAACCCTGACTTCCTTCAAATCTCAAGTAAAAACGCACCTGTTTAGAATTGTATTTGAAATGTAATATGTATGGATTTGATTTTGTGGATATGTATGTAATCTTTTTTTTTTGTTTTTTTTTTTTTTCCTGTTGTGGGCAACGGGGCCCGGCGAATACCCGTGGTTAAACGGACGGCGGAGTCCGGCGGTAACAGGCGCTTAAATTCCGTGTCAAAGGGAAGGGGGGAGAAAGGGAAGGAAAAGGGAAAAAAAAAAAAAAAAAAACCTTGGTATTTTATTCTATGTTCCGTGCCTTTGTGTTTTGTGTTTACGATGTAAAGCACTTTGAAATGCCTTGTAGCTGAAATGTGCTATACAAATAAAATTTGATTGATTGATTGATTGATTGAAGAAACCCCAACAGAAGGACAAAAAAGTTTCTAAATAGTTCCTCCGTAAGACTGATTGCTTATGTCAGTCTTCAAGAAAATAAGAAGCCTGTTAAGATAAGTGTAGTTGAGTTTATCTGTGTGACATTATTTCGCAATGCGTCCGTTTTGGAGGTGGTTAATGAGTCGCGAACATTTTTGTGGACTAAGGTGTGCCTCGGCCTATCAGCAGCTCTTTGGACTGTTTCACCTTTACGCTGGAAAAACAAATTGGGAACAAGACCGTTTGAGGAATAGTTCAAGGATACATGCAGCTATATAATGACGGAGCTGGAAGGACTGGAAATGGGAGTGCTGTTGTTTGTGTGCATTGAGAGGCGGAGTCACAAAAGAGAATATTGGTGCATATTAGAGATAATATTGTCTAATATTAATGTGAGCTGCACTCACCTCCCTGTGGTTTACACAGACAAACACACAGATTTGTACACACACAGTCAAACTGAAAGAGTTTGCTGCACCTTTGATTCATAAAAAAGGGAAATATTTATGACTGGTTGTTAAAGCCCTTCTGGGTGCTGTGATGGGTGTGTGTGTGGGTGTGTACACTGTGTGCCTGCAGTGACACACACATATGTTCATCTGAACACTCCTGCTTTGGTCACAGGAAGATAACATGATTTGTTCGTGTGTGGCTTAAATTAGGCACATGGTTATGTATGCATATATACATATTAAAACGTGTGTGTGTGTTTGTGTTTAAGCATGTGTATCACGCAGTAAGTCCATATTATACCCTCTGTGGCCCTCAGCTTCAGCTCCAACATAGCTGCAGGTCTCAACATCTCAGCATTGGGGACTTCTGTGATGAATGAGTGTGTGTGTGTTGGGTGAGTAGGTAGAGATTTTTATTTATCCTTCTTTTGCATTTTATATATCCATGTGTTTTACTGACAAACCAGTAAAAGTGTGTATTTAATTCACTCTGAAATCCTGCCAATGTGTGTCTGATCCACACACATCCTCTCCAGATTCAGTTCAGAACAAGAGGCGGAAGAAATAGGAAACACTGATATGGACCCCCGACTTCTTATTGTTTGCATCTGAAAATTTCACACATTCTCTTAGGCCTGGAGGGCAACAGGACGACTCTTTTACATGCCGACCAGCAGCCGCGCTGCCGCGGTAAAGCAACTCCGTTTACTCTATGAAACCTGGAGCTGTGGGTACGATTACTTTAGAGCAGTTCGCCACAGGAAAGGGGAAAATAATGCAGAAAAACTGTTGAAGAGTAACTCAAAACCACCTTTTTCTTGTTCTCTGTGCCGGCTACGCTACACGTGGAATTGTTGCCATTGCAACCAACAATAACTCAACACCAGAAAAACACTCAAACGTTTCCCCAAAAACAAACGTTTTCCCAGAAAAACCACTGATAACTCAAAACTATGTATTCTTTTTTCTCGCTCTCTGTGCCATACGCAGACTTGTTGCCACTATTTCTATCAGGATTGAACACCAAAAAACAGTCAAACATTTCCCAAACAGAGAACAGAACAATCAGTCAGTTACAGGTTTATGGTTTTTTGGGCTTGGTAGTTATTTTGCAATTGTTAATAAGTAGATTAGCTACAACTGCTATTAGCTGATTCGCTAGTTAGATTGGCTACCACTGCTATTAGCTAAGCTAACACTGTGGTGGTAGATTAGCTAATTTAAACACCTGTTTTACTGATGATCTGTCAGAGTCGGTGTTCTACATGTTACGGTTGTTAAAGTCAAGCTAGCATCACTGAATTTCTTCCCTGTGCCTTGCTATTTTTTCTTAATTAAAACTTTTTCCTGACCTTGTCGTCTAGTTATTGTGTTGACAATTAGTAGCAAAGCTCTACATCCATTTTTATTTTATGGCTGGAGTACGTTTAAGAGTTGGCTCGATATATTGATAACTCATCAGCTAAAACCAATGCTAGTCATCGTTAGCAAGCGCCTTTTTGCCCTCAGGCAGAGAGACGAGCCGGATCTTCTTTAGCTGATGTAACAATGTTTTATTTTTTTTAATTTTTTTTTTAAGAGTACCGTGGCTTTGACTCAAACAACTCCAAAGGAAAAGGCAAAACAATAAACCCATGTCTTGCATAATCATCACATTGTTGCCTGAAATACGTTCTCTTATTGGAGCCCGGGTTACAGCAATGCAAATGCCTAAATTAAATAAATCTGATTTTCACTTTTCACTGCACTGTTGGATCAATGTTGGAGAATGTACATCTGTTCCTGCCAGGAGTTGCTGTTACCCGCCCAGTCTTTTATGGAGCAGTGCTGATTATTTCCTCCAGGGAAAGAAGTGTATAGACTGTAATCGTGTGTGGATCTTAAAGATGGTGTAGCATGTGACTCCCATCCCACAGGCAACTAAATGGCAGCAATAAATGAGTTTGGACAAAAATGTTCTCAGTCTTTGGAAAAAAGACAAAACAAATGTTGCTCCCCACAGTTTAAATGGTGTACCAATCAGAATGTTGTCACTTGGTTTCTGTTTTAAAGCTTCTGCAACAAATTTTAATCTTTCTCTTGATAGGAACTTTAATGTTAAAGTGTATAAGAGCAACATTCCAAGTATTTTTGAGCCTCCTTGTGTTGATTATTGGGATGACAAAAGTTGAAGGTATAGAAGGAATATAAACTTTGATAAGCCTTCCTGTTATCAGCTCAAAGGCTTGGTCTCTCTTACAGTCTCAGTGAGCTGCAGATATGTCCGCATTTTATAGAAAATTGTTTCTTTCTACATATTGTTTTACTACTAATGTTCATCTTTCATTGGACTTAACTTCAAACAATCTCACTGATGCTGGAAATAGTAATTTTGAGTCTTCTTAACCAGTGAACTCCACACCAAAAAATGTTTTTGTCGATTGCGCAATTTGACATTTCAAAATAATTTTTTCTTAATGGAAACACTACAATTTTGAAAAAAACCTCTCGTTTTCTATGAAACATTTTGGCGCTAAGATGACATGGTTCTTTAGCTGTATATCACAAAACTGAAATGGAAACTTTTTGTCACATGATCAACAACCTGACCTCCCCACTGCCAGAAAAGATGGAGAAAAAGACGACAGGAAGTGGTTGGAGGATGATTGGATGCTATTTTTTAATGACTTATTGCTTGAACAAACCTATTAATTTGATTTTAATTTTGTTTCTTATTTAAAGGAAACACAACAGTTGCAAAATGTTGTTTTGTTTTTTTTACATTAGCAGAACATTGACAAAATTCTGTGCACATTTGTTACAGAAACGCAGCTACTGATGCATTCCCCACTATAAACAAGATCTTCATTGCAGACAATCAAGCTACAAATCTGGTCACAAGGCAATTTCCATTTGCATTTTTAGTGAAGAAATGTCTTTTGTTGTTTATAAGGTGTCAAACACTTGAAACACTGGATTGTGTCGAAGAGAATGAAACTACCAAAATGGCTGCAGCTCTTCCTATCACTGCTAACTAAGCTCTACAGCTTGGCAGTAACGATTTGTTGGTCACATTTAACGAGGCAGTGCTCAATAAAGCTGAGGTGGAGGAATTTTAATTGAAAATTTTCAGGAGTTTTGTAGTAAAGAGAACATCATCAATGCATTATCACCCTATTAGAAAAAAAACCTCACTACTTTGTGTAGAAGAAAAAAAAATCATAGCAGTATAAACTTTCCCCATCTCTCTCTGAGTACAACGTAATGTAATAAATTTTAAATGCTCATTTGTACTTCTTTTCTCATGATCTCAGCTTTCTGATCTAGTCTTATTATTACCACTGAGTCTAAATCTGAACATTTTAAATGTTAAAATCATTTAACAATCACTATGCGAAATGTTTAGTTTAAAAGTGCCAGGTTGTCGTTTTTAAATTTATTTTCTGATAATGGGGGGATATTAACACTTTTATTGAGTTAATTTTTAGAACACAAAATACTTTTTTTCTACTCTTATCTTATCTGCCTCAATAAATGCAAATCAGTTGTTTTGTCCATAGTCCATCCGTCTGGTCCGTCTGGCAGTCAGTAATACAACTTCACCCGAAAATCATATAATAAGAAAAAGTCTCAGACTGCAAACACACAGCATTCAAGTTCTGCACAAACACATCAACAAAACACTCTAAAATATGTCTTTGTTTCATCGGCTCTGGGCCCCTTGACCTCTTGAACTCATTCAGATTTCAACAATCCTCACATCTGTCAGATACAATGCTGTGTGTGTGTGTGTGTGTGTGTGTGTGTGGGTGTGTGTGTGTGTGTGTGTGTGTGTGTGTGTGTGCGTGTGTGTGTGTGTGTGTGTGTGTGTGTGTGTGTGTGTGAGTGAGTGCTCTTGTTCTGGATAATTTCCTTCGAGGAGCTAGCAGCTATTGTGCGGTGAAAAAATGTTTTTCTGCTGTGTTGTTTCAATGTTCTTGTAACTTGAAGGTGTTGCTTTTTAATGTTATTTCTACTGTTAGTCTGAAACACATCGACATGGTCACATTTTGAAACAGCACACACAGTGTATATTTATTTATATTTGTATATTTCAGGTGAGTTTCAAGCTGCATGTGTGTGAAACTCCTTTTTTAAAAAATTATTCACCTCTGGGAGGTCTAGATTTCAAGCTAATTTAATTTAAAAGATTTTTTCTGACAGAAATTTACACACAAAAATAAGACAAAGTACAGGGTGTATAATTTAAAATAATTATATCTTCACTGATTGTTACTTGTTAACATGCCACAAAGTATTTACACCCGTCTTGGGATTCCATGAAAAAGTCTTTATTGGTTTAAAAGTAACAAATGCTTGAAATTACAGACCAGCTTTTGTAAGAGGAATTTTTTATGATTATTTCTATTTTGCAATGCGCTCCAAAGTCTCTGAGATTAGAAGGCCTCCCTGCCATGACCCTAATCTGTAGCTCCGTCCACAGGAAGAATTTTTGACATTTTCTCCATTAGACTCGAGGTGGGACTCCAAAATGTTTATGTCACTCAGAGGAAACTCACTGTTACAACTAAGATAGTATTTTAATTAAACACAAAGAAATGACATAGTTTGGAAAGACTAGAAGCTGTGACACAAGTAAAAATTATATATGTCATAATGTCATTCTTTTTTTTAATTTAAAATGGTGACACAGTCTGTTTTAGTTCTAATATTTTGAAAGGAGTGCAAAATTCACTAAGCACTGATTATTAAGTTATATGTTACTTGAAAAAAGTTAGTTTGCTATTTTGAGCTTCAGCTGTGTTTTGTATCTTGTAGTAATAAAACCGTAGGAAGATATTTTATTTGACTGCAATAAATGTCGTTTTGAGGTTGAAAGTTCATAATTGCTGCAGTTGAGATAGAGATACTGACAATAATGTTTCATGGTTTTGTGGTCACTGCAGTGTAATTAAATATGAAGGACCTAGAGAAAGTTTTATGAGTAAAAGAAACATCAGTGATGCTCTGCATCATCCCAGACTGGATTTGTTTTCCAGGATGGGTTAAGAAATCTCATCAGAAATGATTCTGCTTCAGGGAAGATCTCCGTTCTGATAAATAATCATTCATTGGTCAGACAGTCTGGAAGACATCTTGGATTTGACATCATTACTTGTTTGGGGTTGGAGCAACAAAAAAAAGATCTACTTCTTGTTTTTTTTTTGTAAATTGTTGTCAATGTTGATCCACAGTTAAGATCATGTTGCTGCTTATCAGACATAGTTAGTCAGAAATGGGCAGAGTAACTAAGAACTGGACTCAAGTAGCTCTACTTCTACAGTTTTACTCAAGTAAAAGTACAAAGTAGCCGAGAAGTTATACAAGTACTGAGTAACTGATCAAATTATCATTTGATATTTAAAAATTACATAATCAGACAGGCCAAAATATAAATGTAAGTGGAAAGTTTGGTATTTTAAGGATGAAAATGACAATAAATCAGTTTATTTGTACAGCACATTTCAGCAACAAGGTGTTTCAAAGTGTTTTACATCACAAAAATACAAAGTCAGAACAAACAGTTAATAATTGAAGCATTACATTTTCTCATCGTTATTTATTTTTCATTGATTATTAATCAAAAGCAACTCTATTCAGGTGGATTTTTAGTCTAGATTTATAACCACTCAGTATTTCGGCTGTTTTCTGGAAGTTTGTTCCAGATTTGAGGTGCATAGAAACTAACGATTAATCGGATAAGAAAAAAAATCTGCACAATCTGTAGTTTTCATTTAACTAGTTTTATACAATAAAAGAGGCTAATAAATAAACGGGTTTTTTAAAAAAAAGAGGAAATTTTAGTGTTTAAAATGCAATTACACAGTAAAATCTAAAACTGTTAGGCCGCTCCAGGAGTTTTAAGTAAAACATATTTACAAATAAATATTTTTTGTGTTAATTATATATTTTGTACAGTTTTGGTTTAATTACTGCTCTGAATTTCTTGCTTAATCAGCAAATGTATTTGTTTTTCAGTCTGCATACTCCAGATTACTAAATTAGTTGATGATTATTTCAATAATCCGATTAATCGTTTCAACCCTAAATAGAAATTAACTGCTTGTTTTGTTTCAGTAGAGCCTATTAAAAAATGTTAGATTTTATATTTGTGTACACGTCTTTCTTTGTGACATTTCCATTACAAATGTCGAAGCTTTTTCTGCGTGTTTAAGGTAAATTTAACAATCAATCAATCAATCAATCAAATTTTATTTGTATAGCACATTTCAGCTACAAGGCATTTCAAAGTGCTTTACATCATAAACACAAAACACAAAGGCACGCAACATAGAATAAAATACCAAGGTTTTTTTTTTTTTTTTTTTTTTTTCCCCTTTTCCTTCCCTTTCTTCCCCCTTCCCTTTGTCACGGAATTTAAGCGCCTGTTACCGCCGGACTCCGCCGTCCGTTTAACCACGGGTATTCGCCGGGCCCCATTGCCCACAACAGGAAAAAAAAAAGATTACATACATATCCACAAAATCAAATCCATACATATTACATTTCAAATACAATTCTAAACAGGTGCGTTTTTACTTGAGATTTGAAGGAAGTCAGGGTTTCCGCTGTTTTACAGTTTTCTGGAAGTTTGTTCCAAATTTTTGGTGCATAGATGCTGAAAGCTGCTTCTCCTCTTTTGGTTCTGGTTCTCAGGATGCAGAGCAGACCAGAACCAGAAGACCTGAGAGGTCGGGGAGGTTGATACAACAACAGCAGATCTTTGATATATTTCTTCTGCTTTTCACTAATCTCTTTGTTGATTATAAACATTTCTCACCAGCACTTATGTACTCCATGTTAGCACTCACACATGGCACAATCATGCCTTGTGCTCACACACATACACACACGCACGCATACACACACACGCATGCAGTCAGCATGAGGCCCCAGAAAAAGCCTGCACAGTGTGTTTATGGTAAGAGGGGGAGGAGACGTCACAGCGGGGCTGTTTCCTTTTCAGCTCCATCACATCCTTTGTGTTTTCATTTTGCCCCTTTTCCAAATGTAGACTGGCGTAATGAGACTCCAGTTTAACTTATTGCCTCGTGTGTTGTAAGAGCTGAGGAAAAATTAGGTCAGAATCAAGGTTTTTAGCAGAACAAGATCTGTTTTTCCCTGTAAGCTGGAGCTCACGCTGACAGAGCGAAATGTAACATTTACACAGCGACAGCAAGCACTCTATGGTGGCTTTTTCTGAGATCTCTAACTTTGCTTTTAAAACCATTTTCTTTTTTGCACCTTTTTCTCTGCGATTAAATCACCTTAGCCTTGTTCTTATCCTGCCTGACCCACTTTATGTCTTACTATAATTTAGCTTTCATGTGAAAGATTGACAGGTGAAAAGGGAAAAAATGTGCATGTTGTGTTTGATGCTTTAAAGAAAACCATTAAAGTGAGCTGGTTTACTGCATAAGCTGACAGCAACTATGTCCACAAAAACTGAAAAATGGTCACTTTAACAGTGAGCCTCTGTTCAGATGTTGCTCATATTTCTATAGATTTGAAGCTTTTCTGTCGCAAAATTTAGTAGTCTTTGCTAGATTTGTTAAAAATGTCAGTGTTTTTTCAGTTTTTAACCCTCAGAAGCACAGTTAAACTGTTTCTTTCTTTTTTATTTTTTTACTTATTTATATATTTTACTGAGGTTACATTAAGTGGGAGTACAGAAGAGGATTAGGGCCACAGAGAAAAAAAAAAGAATTCTGACTTTAAAGTCAGAATTCGGAGATCAAAGTCAGAATTCTGACTTTATTGTCAGAATTCAAATTTTACTCTCAGAGAAACCCCCATTCCTAATTAAAACTATGATAAATAATTCTGCCACAGCGATAAACCGTTAGAACCCTTTGCTTGTGACGTCACGCTCGCCATAACGGTCGAACAACCGATGCGCCTCTGTAAACCGAGTCAAAAGAGATCTGTAACCTAACATCGCTTGTGTTTAGTTGATTTCACTTTAAAGATGGAGAGAGGATGCTGCGCCGACGGCTGGACAAACAGGGAAGGATATAAACAAAACTTGTAATTCTATTTTATGACGTTTAAATGAGGACGGAGACGGTGGCGGGAGACGGACAGCGGCCGTTAATCATAACGGCTGGTCCGCTGTCAGTTATAACAATGACCCTCAGCCCTCGATGAAATCTCGGATAAGGTAAGAATATTAAGGTTCACACATTTTATAAATGAGTACGATTAGAAAGACATCAAAAATATCACATTATGGGGAAGGTACGCTTCTGACCGTTGGTAACCATGGAAACAGGGCCGCACCGTGACGTTGCCTAGCATGTACGGAAAAAAAACTGGTTAGCATCTCATCTTTAGTTCGTTTTTAACGCTGTTCCGGTGTAAAGGGAGACGCTGTTTACGACAGAATGATATAAATCGTGGTGTGGATTCATACGAAGACGGTGATTAGATCAACGCGTCAAGAGGGAGGAAGTTTGGGTCGGTTTCTAAGCTAGCTGTTGCTAACTTTTAGTACACTTGATATAAAACCAGATTCACTTACTAGTGAGATATATGAGCTGTTTTAAAGTCAATATTATCTCACCTAGTTCCACTGGAAGATTGTTTCACTTAGAACAATATATTTTTCCCAATGTTTTTAGTGAAATAATCTGGCAATTGAACTGGCCCCTTATCAATAATATTAAGGAATTATTGACTTAATCGAATACCAAATTGTTATTTGCAGACCTAGTCTTAAGTCTGTTATCTACAATATTTATTTATTGTAGGTGTTGGTTTAAAATCAGATTCTGCAAATGGGGCAGATTTTTAAGAATCATTTTCAGTTATCCATTTCCTTTTCCAATTTGAGAAGGTAAACTCAACTAGGGATGTTAAATTGAAAGCTGATGCCAGTTTCCTGCTGATCAGACAAAAAAAAATATTAGGATTTTTGTTTTTTTTAAGCGCGACATAAAAAATAAAAAAAGCAAAAATTTATGAAAGTAAATTGGCTTTTTGGATGGAACGGGAAGCCATTTTTGATGTTTGGTTATTCATGTCAAGTTGGCTTGTTTGGTGTTGTAGCTTGTTACCAACATTGTTTTCAAATCAGCAGGACATAGAAATAGACATAGAGATTGGTGCTTATTTTTTAGTTATAAATTAATTTCCTATGAATTCGGGAGCTGAAAACATTCCAAGTGTCTCCATGATAGTAAAAAGTCTTCTGATGATAATAATACTGGTAAAAATTGTGATTATGTTTTTTTTCCATTTTCCTATTTTCTATCTGTTCTTCCTCCACTTTGTGACCTTTAACATTTTGAACAATTTTGTCATTTGTGTCCAGTGTGAGCATTTGCTGCCATGACAATTTGCCCAATTAGCTAAATATTACATTAACATGAAAAATGCAAGTTCATATATCAGCCAAGAGTGATTACTCTCCATTCGGCTCCTTGGATTATGAATATTGCAGACACTAAAATTAAAATTATAATATATTTGCGATATATTGTGCAGTCATAGAGCTGCTCTCTTTTTTTTCTAGCTGGCTGAGTGAGGAGAAGAAATGGTTCTTTGTGGCAGAAAGACCCAGAAATACTCCGGTCACTCTGACATGTTCTCTGGGTTGTCATTAAAATCCGGTTTTTAACCATAGTATCCCTTTATTCCAGTAGTCAGTAAAACGTCTGCTTCTTCTGCTCAAACCTCTAAGTGATATATTTCTGGGTTAACAATGTAGTTAGATTGAGATTGTACTGTAAAACATTTGAAGGTGGTTTAACTTGAAAATGAAGGTTCACCTGCTGCCTTGAAAAGTCAAAAAGAATATTGTTTTGGTTTTATTGCCAAAATTAAAGTTCATCAAGTTGATTTAACAAGAAGATACAGTTTTTTTAAAGTTCTAATCAATTGTTAGTTTTAACTTAAACCAAATGATTATTTCACAATATTTAAGAATAAAGTTGCAATCACCTAGTTAAAAAGCCACATATCTATATTATTTCACTCATAATATCAACTTAAAATAACTAATTATTTTACTTATTTTATTTAACTTATTTTTTAGTATAATCTAAATTCTTGTTTCAAATTGCATGAACAAAATTTCTGATCTGACAATGAATTTTATTAAATGTCAATGAATTCAGCTCAAAAACATTTAGTGTGAAGAGGACATTATCAGACAAATGGATTAAAATGAACCTTTGCCTAAATGACACACAACAGTCCATTTCTCTCAGAATAACAGAATCTGAAAACATGCCGCTAAGCACACTGGGAAATATTTTTAAGTACTATCCTAAAAACTGCTTACTGTCACAAACTCACATTTAGGTTCAAAATCTAAAAGTCACTACATTTATTTGACTTAAAAAGTAGAATATAAGGGACGCAACTAAATGGTGCTCAAATGTTTTTCAGAGTTTGTTTCCTGTGTAAACTGAAGAGTCGAAATATTACAAATATGGCCTTGTTGATATTTAACCGAAAGAAGAAATGTGTTCTGAACATCAGGACTGCTTTGGTTAATGGATTTTAATTATTAATGAAACTTTTTGTTTTGCTGTTTTATCAAGCAGAAAACAGATCTGTATTAAATCACTTTAGTTAATTATTTAAATCAAAGTACTTATTAAAATCTGGAAAATAAAAATAACTTAGAAATAACGAATAAACACTGCGGATCAATTCGGCTTTAAAATTATACTCAGACAAAATATTTTCATTATTTATTTATTTACTTCTTTTTTTGTTGCTGAAATTTAGTCGGCTAAATCTGTTTTTTATTAATTTAAATATTTCCATATTAGTTATAAAACACAGAAAAAATGAATCTTTATTTTAAGAGACATTTTTTAAAAATAAAATGTTAAATAAATTCTTGATTTTTCACAGTTTTTCAAACTAATTTCTGGTTAAATAGGTGCTAGTCATGTTTTATATTTTTATTGGATGTTCTGTGATTATATCTTTCTAATGTAAAACATTGCATTAGGAAGCTGCTCTGGATTTAGTGGATTAAAGTCAATGTCAATAAGACTGATTCTTCTGTAAATCTTTGCTTGTTGCAGTTTTATAATCCTACATACAATTCAAATAATACATTTACATTCACCTTTTTAATAGTTGTAATTTGTTTTCATTTGGTGTGAAAAACAAGCAAAGCTACCAAGATTTCTGTGATTTTTCATTTTCAAAATAAAAATGACAGAAATGTCTTTTTTAATTCTTAGAAATTTACATGTACATTAACATTTTACATAGTTATTAATTTTCATTTTGTGTTTTTAGTTAATAGGGACATTTTTCAGTTTTGTTCCAGCAGGTCTTTTCTGATTTTTTAAATTTTTTTTATATTAAAAAATCCCTCAAAATGTTTTCTTTTTCCTTTTTTAATTCTTAGAAATTTTCAGCGTAGTTGGGATTGGAAGCCTGGAGGAGGGATTAAACATGATCGGAACAGCTCTAGGCGGCTGATGTCCCACATCTGTCCCCTCTGCTCCGTATCGCCTTAAAAACGCACACAGGCACACCACATCACTTACGCAGAGTTTTAGTGAAGCCTTTGGCTTTTAATCATTGGCATTAAGGGCTTAAAAAATCCACCCCACCCCTCTTGAGGGGCAAGAGAAGGTGGGGGGAGGGCAGCATGTAATGAAGAGAAAGACTCCCATGATGTCTGAAATCCTGCATGAAAAAAAATAAGATTTTCTGCATTTCACTGCTGTTCAGTTTGGATTTTTTGAGGGGTTTTTTGGTTCACCTGTCAGGGTCAAAGACCAAAACGGCAGATCATTATCTCTGCTTGCTGCGGTTCTGCACTCAGATATGTGTGTGTGCGTGTGCGATGCTGCTGAGTCGCAGAGTCTCATTTGTAATCTCTGTTTGAGCTGCAGATCAGTGATTTCTGAAACTGAGCTTCAGATCAACGATCCAAACTCATCCAAATGTCAAGAGTGTCTCAGTGCTGGTGTGAAATTTCTCTCTTCTGGATTAAGATCTGGACTTTAATCTGAGCTGTGCTTCGTGTTTGGTGTGCTGATCTGCTAGACCAGGGGCATCAAACTTTTTTGGGAGAAATCAAGATCATGAATGTTTTTAAAGGGCCGGTTCTGCCAGAATGTATTGATAAAACTTGTGTTATTGCACAACAGGCATGTCACGATACAATATGCAAAATTCTGATCACAATACGATATGTGTCACAATATTTGGCAAACGATACAATTCGATACGATTTGATGGACTTTTACAATTTTCTGAAAGATTTTAGAAGGACAGAGTTATTTTAGTGACATTTTGTGTTTCATAGACTTGGATTTAAATAACTGAAAACTAGTTAAAAGCACAAACTACACAATACCTGACTCTGATTGGACGGAGTCTAACACTCTACAGCTGGACAAAATGAATCAAAGATGAGGTGAGAAAATTAGTTTCTGTCATTTAATTCATGTGGATTTGATATAAAACTTAAAGTTTTAACAGTGATCCAGGAGCTGAGCGAAAAGATCATCAGACTCTGTCGACTTTCAATATGCAAATAATTGCTCTTATGTTTTTCTTTTCGACATACTGCGCCTCTGATTTGGAGTAAAAAAAGACTTTTGGACAATAGGGAAAAGGCTTTTCTACCGTGGCTCCCAGAGTCAGCCATGGCTGTAAGCTGTTTACTACTAGCTGCTGGGGGAGTGGTTCCACCTCACCCCGTAGTGATCGACTCCTTGCAGCTGCGAAGCGCTGCCATCCTCCTGCTTGGATCTGAGTAGCTGCCGCTCAGAACGGCCAGGATCTCATCGTACTCTGTCTCTGATACTCTTTTTCAGTTGCTAATGATCGATCCGCCAACGTCGTCATGACAAACCTCACTGCGCCCAGACTGAGGCTGGCCTATTAACACAATTTAAAAACTATAATGTACACTTGAAGCACAAGTTGAAAGTGAGACGGTGTTAGGTGGAGTCTTGCTGCTACGCCGTCACAAACCAGACATGTTAAAACAACGGTATAAGCCTATGAACCCCTACGGATTAACGTATCAGTACTCGTGGATGAAAAATTGATACCTTCGAAGGGTGGAAAAAATCAATAAATATCGTAGAATCAATATAATTATACAGTCTTATTGCGCAATAGCCAACCCCAACTGGTAAAGTATAAATGAATTTTTAAAATAAAATAATATTGAACATCTTTTCAGTCCCTCCATGAATGTTTTTGATTTTTTTGCAATAAATATTGTGGTAGTATTTTAGAAATATTTTTTGCTTACATATAATGGTAAATGTGACTATAAATTACGATTATTATGGATTAAGTAAAAAATCATGCTTCCTGCAGGTGGTAGTAAACCGTCACTTATATCCAATGATTTTCACCATTTTTCATCATTCACCATTCTACAATATACTCACTATTCAATTTCCTGAGGGAGTCTTCCCAAGGGATCAATAAAGTACGAGTCTAAGTCTAAGTCTAAGTCTATTATGATTGGCACAAAAAAGTGCAGGGATTTGTTTGTTTTTTTGTGTGTGAATTTCCACAATAATTCACAAGAAACTGGGGGGAATAGTTGGTGCAATTTGACAGTAAACGAATAAAAACAGCTTTGAATTGGATTCTAAAATAATATTTAAGCACACTGTTATCTTGACAGTTCTTTTTATGAGTCTAGAGGTGCTTATAAAAAGCTATGGTGGACCTTGAGTCTGACATGTTTTAGTAGTTGAAAGAATAGCACTTTTATAGAATTTTACTTGTCTTTCTTCCAGTTTTCCTTTTAATCCCAAAATATGTCATGTTTACTCCAAGAAGAATTGAAACATTGTAGGAAAACAAATACGTGAAACTGTATTACACGGTGAAAATGTTCCCCTTTGTTGCACTTTCAGATCTCTAATTAGTTATTCGGAAATGAGAACAAATGTGCAAAATTCTAATTTCAAGCATACTTGTTGTGTTTTTTTTTATTTTTTTATTTTTAGAGAAGTTAACTTGTGACCAGAACATTTGTGGTAGAAAATCAGGGTAAAAAATCTGACTTGAACTAATGTTTTTGACTCCGAGGTCAGAATATTGTTTGCAGAAGTAACATTCCTTTTCAGAAATCTTTCCTCAAAGTCTTGGCATTATAATGGTTTCCAAGATTATATATTGCATAAACACCATTAAATTTCACATTTAGAATATGAGCTGTAGCAGACAAAGGCTGCTCTTATATTCAGATTCATTAGCACCAGCTGTAAAAGCAACAGTAGAATAATTGCAGAAGTTGTAGATCAGCATTAGTCTTTATGAGATTCTCACACTACAACAACCTTGAATGACAATATCAGATGATCACAGTATTTACACAAACAGATCAAACATATAAGACTGTAATTACTTTCATCTGAAAGTGAAAAGCAGCAGTTACTCCTACTGCAAATAACACGTTGATTATTACAGACATAAAAAACGTATCACTGATATTTGTTTCTTTTGATCTTTCGAAAAGGAATTAAGCCAAAGTGTTGAAAAGCTTACCGCTACTTTTCATTTTCAAATGTTTATTCTGCAAAATATTACACTGTTTTCACATTTAGTGGCCTATACAGTAAGTAGAGTTGAACAATCTGATATGATCTGGTCGATTAGATTATCTGATCTCTGTCGTTCACTTTAATCAACCTCTAGATTGTCTGGAGAAAGTCTGGTTCTTTTGTGGAAGTGTGAATGTGCAAGCGAACTCTTAATTTGGACCAAAAAAGCTCATTCCAATCCGCATGAAAACCTTGATTGGTTGAAGTGAACTCTGGCACGATTTGAGTGCATATGTGAACACCACATTCCCCAGAAACCGCTCAAAAAGCAGGAAGTGGACAAAAGCGTATTCTGGGTAAATAAAATCAAAACAAAGAGTTTTGCGCTACCGGGAGAAATGGCTTGTGATCTTTTGCCAAAAGCAAAAGAGAAATCCTACAACCATATTCTTATATTTTATGAAGAAGGAAGTTTCTTTCAGTGTCGTCTTCAGTGGTTCTTGGTGCAGTGCCACCACAGGTGAGGAGGGGAACATGTTTCTTAGAGTCTGAAAGTGAACCGAACCATCTGAAAGTGTAACAGATGTAGCAATTTTAGTCCCAAATTGAACTCAGTTTACCGGACAATACGGCCTGAAAACACATTTAGTGTCCTGACTGCCTGTGCTTTTCTCGACCTGAATTGTCTTGAAAATCATTTTTCAGTATACTGACTGGCAGTGCACAGCAGCAGGTGCAAAACTCTATCCTTTAGAATCAGAGAAACCTCTGGTTAATCAGGCTCTTTTTCCATTTTCTCGTTCTATGGTTTTTAATCTGCAGGCATGGAAGGACAGGAAATGTTTTCTGTGTAGAAACGGTGACTTTTTAAACCTGGATGCACCTTGTCGCCCCTACCTTGTCATGGACAGTTAGTATTTGTATAGACCTGGTATAATTGCTGTAAATGCTGTTCATAATGTGGATCTATTACTTTCAATCACAGTGTATGATTGAATGTCTGCAGCCATAAAGACTCCTGTGGACCAGTTTCTAATATTAGCAACCGGCTGCTTGAACTCTACAGGCTGTTGGAACTTTAGCCAATTATTTTTTTTTTTTGTACCAATTATATTTTACATTCTTGTTCTCCCATATTAAAGCAAGTTGGTCAGTCAGAGAGTTATATGTCTAATCACTGTTGAATGTTGTCAACATGCAGCTTTTCTTTAGTGCATCTATTTTTCCCCTGCCGTCTCTGAAGTCAGTTGAGAAAGCAAAAGTTCCCAAACAGCAGAGTCTGGGTTCTCCGTTCTCTAAGGATGGATTCACACCAGGCCTGTTTAGTCCGCTTTAATCAAACTCTAGTTCGGTTTGTCTGCAGAGGTGTGAATGCGTTATTGAATTCTGACAAATAAAGTGAACTCTGATCCATCTAAAAACTTTGGTCTCTGTTCAGTTTAAGTGAACACCAAGCGGATCAGACACCACTCCAAATGCAGAAAGCGGACTATACCGCTGGGCATTCTGGGTAAAAACAACTAAAAGAAACAGAAGAGTCTTAACAGTAAGAGGCGAAATGACTCTGTCTTTTACCAAAGACAAAAATGAAATCCTAAATCTGCTAAAATCTAATGCCACTCCATTTTGTTTACATTTTGGAGATTTTTGTGTTGTTTCCTTCTGTAGTTCTTAGTGTAGCGCCAACACAGGCGAGGAGGGGAACAGATTTTTTAATTAGTTTGGACTATTTGACAATGCAGTGTGAAAGTGAATTGCACCAGCTGAAAATTAAACAAATGTTTCAATTTTGCTCCCAAATTGAACCAACCCAACTGGACTATCAGGTGTGAAAACAGCCTAAGAGTCTAAAAGTCTTGTTGGTGTGAAGGAGAAATCTAACAAATTTACTTTCCTAATTGGAACATTGAATTTTCTCCATTGATAAACACAAAAACATTATTGGGAATCACTTTGTGTTTGTTATGGACACAGAGACGGACAGAAAGGGGTAAAGACAGAGTAACAAGTTAAAAGGGAAGGAGATCAGAACAGGTGGGAGAAAGAAGGGAGGTAAAGTCTGAAGTTTTAGTTTTTACAATTTAAATGCGACTCAGTCACCATGTCTTGGTTCTGTTGCAGCTTTCTTGCAGATCAGGTTGGACTCTTCCTCTAGACAACTTGAGGAAGAGTCCAACCTGTTGTCTAGAGGCAGATTGATCTGACATGTTGAGACCATTTTTTTTTCTTCCTTTAGTTCTGTGTTGCACTGAAGCCGGTTTTGTATAATGGGTCATTTTTTCCGGTGCCGATAATGCCTCGCTGATGGAGAGCCTGATTCTGTAGTTATGAATTCTGCAGCACACATCGTTGACTTCAGCTGAACTAATGAGATTAGATGTCACCCGTGTTTGCTTTCCATCTCAGTCCGGATGTTTCCTATTTGGTAGAATGTCTCATTTGTGTTGTAGATATTTTTTTGTGGTTAAACACTGGGTCCATTATACTTGTGCTATCTTGAAATAAACTGCAGTTTCGATCATCAGAGCCCAACCTCTGTTTGCCAAGAACTTGATAATAATTACAAGTGGAAGAATGGATTCGGTGACTCTGTGTAAGGAGGTAATGAAGCAGACAAAGATTTCAGTTTCACAGCCCTCTGATGTTAGCAAAGGCATTTAACGTGTGATTGTTGCCTTTTTTTCTGTGCGTGGAAACAAGCACTTCACACTCAAACACCCCACATATTAGGGTGCCGAACTGAGAATTGCTACCTACAGACCCTGAAGTGATCATTTCATTATTTCATTTCAATTCCAACCAAGAGTTTAGTTTTAGGTTGAAAAAACATGCTAACATTGTTGTTTTTTTTGTTTTCTAATCTGGATCTATTGTTCAAAATTAACATTTTATGTGTTTTTGTTCTTCCGTTTGCTTCAAAAAACAGACCAAGTTCTTAAAAAAAAAACAAAAAAAAAAAAACACCCAGTCGGTTTTTTTTCAAAAATGTTTTGATGTCTGTAAAATGAACCCTCACAAAAACTTTTGGAATGTAACATCAACTGCGCTTTAGAGACATTTTCAGTAACAACAAATACAGCTTTGGCTGTTTGGAAATTATTATTTAAAACACAGACAGTATCCTTGGTGCATCTTTTAACAGACGGTAATATTTATCAGAGGAATTTGATTAGTTGGCTAGTTTTTCCTTGAAGCACTCGACGCTTGGAGATGGCTGCTTTCACGTACAAGGACTGAAAACATAATTTTGTAAACAAAGGTTTGATAAAGCTGCGGAAATGCAATTGAGAAGAGCAAACTGGATGAAATCCTGAGAAAGGTTGTATGCATGATCAAACCTTTTTTATTCCTGGTTTATTCTGTGGCAGTTTTTACTTAAGATGTGCTTAACCTTCCGACAATAGCTGGTCATATAACAGCATTCATAGCATTATGGAAGAAAAGTGCCAACACTTCTGAAAAAGACAAAAGCATATGGAATATCAGGCAAACATTTGTGTAAGTGGAAAAAGGAGCAATATGATAACCGTGTCCTTGGTGTCTACCTGAACCCCTTTGTTGAATGGATGAAATTCCCTTTTAGCAATGTTATTATGAGAAACTCCCTTTTTATTAACAAAACAGTAAAAACTTGTCTAACAGATCTGCCTTCTTCCTGAACTGTGCTGCTGCATGTAAACAATCATCTACTTAATACTAATCATCAATAATTACAGGAAATTACACAAGCCATAATTATTTTGTGTTAAAAAAACAAAGTGTTGCTTGAGGCTTGTTATTGCCGGTTGCTTCACTGAACTCTGCTTCATCCATCAGTATATGGGAATAAAGTTTAGCTTTTCCTCCTGGAAGTTTCTTCAGTATTTATTTTCATGCAGAGTTGGGTGGAAACAAGTTACATTTACTCAATTACTTTTACTTGAGTAACATTTTTTGGGGGAAAAAAATTACTTTTAGGAGTTTTTTTTTTTTCTATTGCTGCACTTTTTATTAGGCTTGCATCGATTTATTGGCGCCAATTTCCTTAATTTTGGGAGGTTGGTGATACTTGCATGTGAAGCCAATCTTATTTCCCTGTGCAAAAGTATGAAAATCATCCTCTGGTCTGCTTTTAGAGAGGCTTGACTAACAAACCGACCCATCTGGTCATTTCTGCACGTTTGCATTTAACAATATTTACCCCATGGTTACAAACTCAGCGACTTTATCACCATATTTAGAAACGTTTCAGACGAAAAAATTGATATCGCCCAAAATCAGAATCAGCAGGTCAGGCTTTTGAAAGATTTGTAATCGGCGATCGGCCAGAAAGCTGCAATCAGTGCATCCCTACTTTTTACTTGAGTGAAAATATGTTGAAGTGGTGCTACTTAAGTACAGTTTTAGCCCACCTATGGTTGCCTCCAAATGAAAGTTGTCATTTAGGAGCAGCAGGTTACTTTCAGCGTATTGCTGGAGGCTGAGAGCTTTATTAACAATTAAAACAATTAAATTTATGCTCAAGTTAATTTCTGATTGAAGCCAGAATGATTAGTGTTCCCAGGAAGTTTGATTCTTTGATTCCTGTTTTGGGCTTCTTTGTGCAGAAAAATTTTATATTCTTTTGAATCTTTTCTTCTTTCAGAATCTCAGCCTTCTGCATGCTAACACTTTGGTTTTTTTATGTTTGATTTCTGAAAATCCTTCAGATTACACACACACACACAAACACATACACAGATATATAATTATATATATATATATATATAACTTATATGTATAAAAGCAATATAACCCCATCCTCTATTTATGTTATTGTTGACCCTTTATCATATTTTGTCTTGTGGATTTTTGCAACCTTGTGGCACACTGAAAGAAAGTCTTTAGATGAAGAACATTCATCCCCTATAGGAATGAGACACTCTTGGGCCTGAATCAGGGGAGAGAAGATTGGATGTTTTTCATCCAGTCACCTCAAAAGCTTTAAGACTTCAGAAATTAATAAAATGCAATTACATTTCTTTGAAGAAGGTTGAATGAATGAGCCAGTAGAATGCGTTGGTGACATTCATGATTTAATCTTCTTGCTTTGTGTTGATAAAGTCCGTGTTGTTCCTGTGCAGGATGTTATAGAGAACATATCTTAGACATTGACCTCTTTTACATCCCATCTTGTAAAATCAGGTACATTTAATTGTTTTCTCTCTTTTCTTTTTTTCAAATCCACTCTAAGGTTTCTTGCACAGCAGTGACATGAAGTAGAAGCTTTGTGTCATGGGGACGCATGGAAAGCTGATATGATGATGATGCACTGAACTGAAACGGCAAAGTCTCACTTTTATGACCATTTTGGAAAAAAAACTTTCACAAAAATGTGATAGTAGTCGGACTACTTTTATTTAACAGCTGAAATGCAAAAAATCTTTTATACAACTGATACAACTATTCCCTAAAGTAGTAATTATATCCCCCTCTCATTTTTGTACTTCTGGTTTTTGTTTCGTAATACTCGTGCATCGCCTTGCACAGCATTCAACAATTTGGCATACATGATGTGATCACCAGAGAAGTAGCCTGCCTTTGGTATTTTGGATTTGTCAAAAAAAATCAGCTTTAATGGCATTAGTGCTGTGATTTACATGTTGCAGCAATGTCATAATAATGAAATGAACTCATTTACCAATTCTCTCATAGCAAAAACTGAAGCTTTAATTCTCACACGTAAATCCAAACACAATTAAATTAGATTATCCAAACTAGATTTGAGCTCCGTAAAACAGATTTTCCCTCATAAAAACGATAAATCTACCAGTCCTTACTCTGCAAAAACCACAAAATCTTACCAAGTATTTTTGGTTTAGTTTCTAGCACAAATATCTTAGTACACTTGAGATAAGACAAAACTTACAAATAATTTTCAGCAAGAAATAGGAGCTTGTTGTAACCCCTCAACCCGCACCAGAACACCCGTGTGCCGATTTTTCATTGTACCTTTCTGTTGGTGAGATTTAAGGGTTTAAACTGTCGAAGGAGAGAAGAAGAGATGGTGGGGGTGGACAGATGGACGGACAGCATATTGCAAAAAAGGGGAGGAGGTCTGTACGCCAACAACCCTGCACATCCAGATATGTTATGTTATTCATATAAGTCATTTCCGCTATAAGTAAAGTTGTGTCTATAGAGGATTCCTCTGGTCATAATGTTTCATTAGAGCCTCAATGATGACTGCATGTTGACGCTCTGAGGAGTTACAGTTATTTCAAGTTTGTATATCAGGTGTTGTCCAGGTGTGCAATTTGGAGACTCTGCATGACACCTCAAAAATAAACATGTCGAAAATGGCATTTCTTTTTTGTGCTTTGCTGATCAGTATTGAAATTCACGAGCAGAATACTTTATTCTACAGATTTATTGTATTTTCCAGTCCATACATTCAACACTCTATGTGCATTAACAAGAAATGAAAATAAAAAATTTTGGGTGAAGCAAAATTTTTCATTTTTATTTGTGTTACAAATGTAATAGCTACAAAGTAGTTTTCATAAAGAGACCATGTACTCCAAATTGTTCAAGAACTGCAGCTGATTTAATTTGGGTATATCTTTTCAGGCTTTTTTGGTGATTTAGGTGTCTTAATAGTGATGAAAAAATTACTAGTTTTATTGGCAGATTATTTCACATATAACAAGATATTTTTCCCATGTTTTTAGTGAAATAATCTGCCAGAGGACCAAGTACTTCTTTATCAATCTAACCTAAAAAATCTACTTTATTCAACTCTTGCAGGTTTGACAAAATTAATAAAAAGTTAACACAACTTAATACTTATTACTTTTATCTTTTAAATGTGTGTTCCCCCCACACATTTAGGTTCAAAATTTAAAACACGCTAAATGTATTTGACAGTAGAAGACAGAAGACACAACTAAATGCGGCTCAAATGTTTTACAGTGTGTCCTCTATCTCGTTAAACCTCGGCTGCTTTCCACTATAACCCGGAAGGTAATTGAGTGAAAATAACAGAATACACACACTGCCACTCCTATTTCTTAATCCTTAACCACTCAACGTCTGCCTCCCACTCCCAACTTAAGCACTCCATCGTTTGCACAACCACTAACTCCCCGATCTCCCTTTAATTGTTTTCAATTAGCTTCTTGTTGCCGTTGGCCAACATGTCCTCTTCTTCATGAGTCCTTACCGATCTGAAAGGCTGAAGACGCAGGATCACGCTGACAAAAAGTGATGAACTGAGGTTAGAAATCAACATGAGGAGAAAGAAAAACCACACAAGGAGTTCAAAGCAGCAGAATAACTTACTGTAGGTGACAGGGAGAACAAAATACTTGCAGTTGTCATCACCACAAGCGGGAGCACGGAGGATGAAAGGAAACACATTGCCATCCTCCTTCCTGCTCTCCAGCACATAATGAAATAATTAGATAGTTGGATGGCTAATTGGAATGTTTCCTTTTTTTCCCCTTCCTCCCACAGAGATGTTCGCTTAGCTTTAGAAATGTGGCGAGGAGAACGATTCAGAGCAGCCTTGCTAAAAACACACCCAAACCACCAGGAAACAAATCTGCTCTGTGCTGTTGGTTGGCTTTTCATATTCGGTCATGCATATAGACACTGTGTTCATTTGTATGTATGGCAGAAATTTACTGTATGCCTCCAGTCAAAGGGTAGATTTGTAAGCGAATCAAAGAGCTTTCTTCTCTTTTCATTTTCAGAGCCATGACCATGTTCACATGAGGACATTTGCGAAAGAAAAGCTCCAACCTTCCAGTTTGTGTGTAATTTTGCCTCACCTTCCTGTGAGTTTCATGTTTCCCCCCCCCCGATTCTGCAGCACAGATAAATCTGCCATTTTAGGTTATGTTTCATTTAAATTTGCGTGCTGCCTTTTTGCCGTACCTGTTGGCCAATCATGCGCATATTTACTTTAGTTCATTTTCTCTTCTTGTCTTCTTGACTCACACCCACACATGTATATATACACACACTGAATAATGTGCCAGAAGTGGTCGTGTCTCTTATTAAACAAGCTTTTGTATCTGTATTTGTTATTGACTGAAACAGATATTATTCCACTGTTCCACTGAAGTTTGTTTTCCTGCAGATGGAAGAAAAGGCTTTAGCTGATCTTCCCCCAGCAGAGATGTTTGTGAATCACTGCTGCCGCTCTCTCTTCTTCCTCCTCTTTGAATTTTCTCTTTCCAGAAAGCTGAAGCAAATGACAAATGCACATGATTGTCTCTTTTGTGGATCTTCAGTTATGGTTTTTGGAAGAGATCGGATGGATCAACCAGTCAGATTATTTTCTAAAATTGTTAACCTGCCAAAAATGATTTTACATGATTTGTCTGAAAATGCTTTAATATAAGCATATATAGAAACGGCACATAAGCTTTACTCTCTAGGATTTTTTTCTAATGTTCGATAGTTATTTATAATATTAGGTCAAATTCAAATTTTCCACATTTTTGTAAGTCAATTTGGGTTTGTATTGTTTGAAACCAGTCCAAGCATTTAAAAAAAAAGTTGCTATTTTGGCAATAAGTTAATGTTTTTTGGTGACTTGAAAATGAGCCGTTTCAAAAACCTCCATAATGTACACAGATGCACTGCCCAGATGCACTGCCCGTTACCTAGCAACACCAGTGAAGCCCATCCGGTTACATAGCAACCCAAGCAGAACTCCAGTTGGTTTGGTCTGCTGGTTTTACCACTGTATGCTCTGTACAATGGCTGCTGGAAAAGACAAATGTTTTGCTATTGACTTACATTCCAGAAACATTGTCGTTGGTTGTGCAGGAGGCTCTACTTCTGTTTTTCAAACATGTACAGTTGTACGGATCTTTTTGCAGCAATTTTCATGTTAAACTTCAAATTGTTAACATTCAAGTCCTTCTCCCACAGAATTACAATCTGGGTATGCTGTGTGTTGTACATTCACTGATGGGGAAACATCAATTTTATTATTATTTTTTTTATTTTTTTTTTTTAGTTAACAAAAAGTGAATTTAAAAAACAGGTAATTCCAGTTACTGGTCAATTTTTCTCTGCATTTTTAGAAACAATCAATATACATTATGTAGTCATAAAGCCTCTGAAACATCCCTTCTTCCCAGGAAAACCGAAACATTTCCACAGGCGAGGACAAAAATAAAGAAAAACATGCAAAATGTTGCTACATGTGAGCAATGACTGAGCATGTAGTGTTTGGGGATTAGAGTCCTCACCAACTGAACAACCTAAAAGTCAGCTTAGCCTAACCAGCACTAATCCTACATTAACATTTTTATCTCCATGAGGATTTTCTTTCACTTTACAAAATTTCATCCAAAAGGCCACATGTATGATAAATAAAGATGCAAACTGCACAAACTAGATCTGCACTGAAGCACTGATGCAAGGTCAAGCAGAGTTTTAGATCGTTGCTGCAGTCAGTGCAGCATTAACCAGGCGAGCCACGCTTTCAGATAATCAGGTGGAAACATAAGATGGCAGTGAATGTTTTCTGTTAAATGAAAACAGAATAAATTAACACATCTTATTTTTAAAGAAGTTGCTTTCTAATTTGTAGAAAATTGTCTTTATTTGATCTAACATGAGGCAGTTTTTATTTGTATATTTTATTTGTATATATTTGTATATTTGTATTCTTGAGGGTGTTTTTTTACTACTTTAAATCAAGCTCCTTGATCTGGTGGTAGCTGTTGTTTATCCAAAGTTTGCACAGAATCAGATAACTTCTACTAAAATATCTGTGTTTGCATGTCAGGCAGGAGCAATGATTTTGAAGCTCTAACTTCTTCACATTCAAGTCAGAAAAGACAAATATGCCATCTGACTAGTTTTATTGAAGAGAGGGATATTTCAAGATAAAATGCTCTTCAAATTCACTTGTATGCTTTTGTTTTGTTTTTTTAAATCCCAATCAAAACTCACTGGAAAAAAAGGGAAGAGAAGTTTGACTTATGTTTAAAACAGTTGGCCAGTTTAAAAAAAAACATTTTGCAAGAAAAACTTTTAGTTTTTGATGCTAAACATGGAATATCTAGGTCTACAGTTTTTTTCTTAAGGGATACTCAGTGAAATTGGCAGCTAAATGCTGAATATTAATCAAGGACAATCAATAAACTGTGGAATGTAAATTAGAAATTCATCGTCTGTTTTCCAAATATTGGCTCTTGGGATTCTTTGACTTTCTAAAACTAATTTCTCTTAAACAAATACAAATGAACTGTGAGAGTTTTATAGAATTAAAAACAAAGCGTGCAATTTGTTGCTCTAATTTTGGTTTTACGTCAGCAATAAGCCTGATTAGTGCAGCCAGCATTAATAACCGTCAATATCAAATGTTAACCTTGAGAGTAGCTAGAAGCTGCTAATAATTCAAATCCAAATAAAACCAATAACCTCCACACTTTCTGATCTTTCTTGTTGCAATACGCAGTGATAGTTATTAGCTGTTTAATAATTATTTTTGTTACTTTAACGTGTTAAAATGATGATGCTTTGATTAGTAAACCAGAGAATCGCTGACCTGCGATCACTGAGTAACTTTGATTACTTTAATCAAAGTTACACCTGGCTGCACGCTGACAGAGCTACCAACAATATTCAAATTTTAATTAAAAAATGATTTGATCCCAAAGAGAAATTAAATACACGTTACTAGCTGTTTGTTGTCAGTTTCCTAATATAATTACAGAAAATCTCCACTTGGTCTTAAAATTTTAGTACAATATTTTGTGGTACTGTTGTGATAGCGATAAAAGAGATGATAAAAACTGTTTGCTTATTATTTAAGTAACTGTATGGCTGTGACTGCATCTATCAAAGCCCCACAAACATAAATACTGTCCTGGAAAATATTCCCATATGTGTTTTTTAATGACACCAGTCACATTAGAGGTGTCATTTTTATCAGTAAAATGCACACAGTCAGCACATTTAATCATGTTTTTTCACCTTAGTTAGACAAAAACAATGGAGAAAAATAATAATACAGACACTTTAAGGGGTTTTAGACATCAACTTGATAAATCCAAATATTATCATGAGAATAAATGATGAACAATATGATACATTTACACCTTTTTGTCTACATGACCCTGCATGTGATTCTGTTTGGTTTATTTAATTTTGGATCATTGTTTGCAGCCTCAGTTCCTTCAGGCTGGATGAAGCTTTTGTTGGTCAGTGACAATAGTTTTTGCTGGAATGAACAACCAGTGTATGAAGCCGAACCAATCAGTGAAACGATGAAGATCTTGAAGTTTCTGTTGGAATCATGTGCATATTTGCAGGATATTTCTGGGCTTCCTTTGGATTGTGTGTCAAAATGGCAGCCCTAATTCTGTTGACCATGCCGAGTGATGTTCTCAGACATTAAAAAGGATGGATCATGCCGTTCTTATCAACGCATTAGGCATAGCGCGTTAGGCCCCAAATGACAGCAACAATGGAACATTTGTGGAAAAAGATACATTTATTTGAATTTCTGTTTTAGCGTTTCTGCTTGATGACTCGTCATGAGACCGTCGTCGTGTCATTCCTAATCCATGTCACCTCATTGTGTCTCACATTGTCTCTGGAGGGGATTATGTGTTTTGCGGTGTGTGGAGGTTATAATCGAGGTGAAAGGGGAGAGATTTAGAGAGAATAGAGCTGGCCGACCGGATGGATATACGGGTGTTTTCACTCTGGCCTCTTTGGTAATTGCTGCAGTTAATTGAACCTCACTGCTACAGAAAGGAAAAATCTGTTCCACTGACTTCAGGCTCTAATACTATTTATTTATTTAGCCATCCATCTCTAAATGTAGAAATGCAAAGTTGTCAAAGACCAGGACCAAGTCTCAAGACTCATAAATAGAACCGTTAAGATAACAGTGTGCTTAAATATTATTATATCAATCAATTCAAAGCAGTTTTTAGCTTATTTACTGTCAAATTGTATCAACTAGTCCCTCCAGTTTCTTGTGAATTATCGTGGAAATTCACGCAAAATCAACAAATCCCTGTACTTTTTCACATTAATTGTGAGTTTATTGCAGATTTTTTTTTGCAAAATTGTGAAGACAGTAAGCAGTATTTCTGACTTTATACAGCTGGTTATGAAAAGTTGCATTTACCATCATACATATTTCTAAATTATTACAACAAACAGTTTGACGGGTTGTGAATAAGATTGTCATAAGCATGAGTAAGTCTTCATAAACATTTATGACTGTTGTCTTAAAGTGTCATTATTCAAAGCTGACATTATACAAAATGTTCAAAATTAACCAAGGAATCATAATCTGACATAAATTTGTTGTAAAAGTATTACCGATTCAACTTTAGCTTTAAATATTATGTAGTTTTATGTTATTAATCAGTAATACTTGCATACAACTGTTAGTATTTAAAAAGGATCTTCTGAATTAGATTTTCATCAGTTTTTGCTCCTCGTTAGGCTCTAAATCAGTTTAATCTAATTAGTCTTTATCACTATTATTTGTTTTGACCATAAAATGTTTCAGAGCAGAGCATCACCTGAAGCCAAATTCTCACTGAAACACTGCATCTACAAAATCCTATCAAGTATTTTTAGTTTAGTTTGTACTAAACTAATTTTAGTTTCTACTAAAAATATGCTTGTAGATATTTCCAGACAACGTTTCTTGAAATAAGAGAAAATTAACTCACAAGTAACGTTCAGCAAGATATAGGAACTTGTTGTAAGTCAATTATTCTTTAATATTGATGAAAAAGCACTTTCGAAATATTTTGAAAATATTTTGGTATAAGAAAATGAAATAACCTGAAAACTAGTACTTTTTTATGAATAATGACAAATAATTGACTTAAAACAAGCATCTGTATCTTGCTGAGAAGTTATTTGTCTCTCATTTCAAGTTTACTAACATATTTCCAATAGAAACTAAACCAAAAATACTTGGTAAGATTTAGTGGTTTTGCAGTGTAAGGACTGGCAGTTTAATGGTTTTATGTGAGAAAATCTCTTTTACGGAGTTCAAATCTAGTTTGAATGATCTAATTTAATTGTTTGGATTTACATGTGAGAATTAAGACTTCGGTTTCCAATTTCAAACTCTGACGTGATCAGAGAAGAACGAAACAAGCATTAGACAACAGTTAGTAGAAGCTGAAGCCATTTATGTTCACATATTCTGACTTTGTCCTTTCAGCTGCACGTGGATTAGCTCGCTGTCATGTGATTACACCCAGAATACCGTTTTTGTATTCTGTTTTTAATGTATTTTTCTGTGTGTGAATCCTTTCGTTTGTGCAGAGGTGACTCAGGTTCCCGTTTGTAGAAAGAATGTGTGTGAAGGAATGAAAAAGTCCAAATTTTCCTGTGTTTTTTGCACTGGAACGCTGATGTGTGTGTGTGTGTGTGTGTGTGTGTGTGTGTGTGTGTGTGTGT
>SZYC01004087.1:1396294-1622066 GCA_010883035.1 Poeciliopsis occidentalis | reverse complement strand
AAAAAAATAAACTGCTATATCTCCTACACAGAAACTCACAGAGGCACCAAAGTTACTGTGATTGATCATCATCGGGTGTCCTACAATACCCTATGGTCGAATGATGACATCACTTAGGCCACGCCCCCTGAGAACAGGAAGTGTCATGTTTTACTGTTAACGGTCGCTATCTGACCCCTTTGACCTCATCAACATGAAACTGTGCCCAGACACAGAAAACATGTTGGTGTATTGAGGATTCCAACCCCGACCAGCTTCGATGGAGCAGGTGGGCGTGGTGGCGTGGCGAAGTGACCTGTAACGCCATCGCCATACGTTTGGCTCTAAATTCCACATTTTCGGGCCCAGCTGCTCCAAATTCACAACGATGGACCCTCATCGACTCCCCGACAGGAATCCATCACAATATTTGGTGGGCGTGGCCTAATTTCTCTATAGCGCCCCCTAGAAAACTTTAAATGATCAGCCCCAAGCCATGCTTTAACCTACAAATATGAAACTTTGTACACATGTGTACCTTGTCAGGACGTACAAAAAAGTCTCTTGGAGCCACGGTCTAAACCCCACAGGAAGACGGCCATTTTGGATTCAAGTTCGGATTTTGACCCCATTTTTGCCGTTTACAGCCTTCATATTTGATCTATCTCCTCCTAGGGATTTCGATTGATCGGCTTCAAACTCGGTCAGTCTGTTCATAAGGCATGTCTCATCTAAAGTTATCTAAATGGTGAGTTTTTGAGTATGCTGAAGGGGGGTTAGCAGGGGTCAAAGTTCACCTACTCGCCGTAAAAACATAAACTGCTATATCTCCTACACAGAAACTCACAGAGGCACCAAAGTTTCTGTGATTGATCATCATCGGGTCTCCTACAATACCCTATGGTCGAATGATGACATCACTTAGGCCACGCCCCCTGAGAACAGGAAGTGTCATGTTTTACTGTTAACGGTCGCTATCTGACCCCTTTGACCTCATCAACATGAAACTGTGCCCAGACACAGAAAACATGTTGCTGTATTGAGGATTCCAACCCTGACCAGCTTCGATGGAGCAGATGGGCGTGGTGGCGTGGCGAAGTGACCTGTAACGCCATTGCCATACGTTTGGCTCTCAATTCCACATTTTTGGGCCCAGCTGCTCCAAAATCACAATGATGGATCCTCATCCACTCCCAGACAGGAATCCATAACAATATTTGTAGGTCGTGGCATGATTTCTCTCTAGCGCCCCCTAGAAAACAGCAGCCCATGAAATATAGGTTATGTTATGCAGGTTAACATATTAATTATTTAAATATACATAATTATAAGTTTTCTTTTTTAAATAATTTTGTTTTGTGGATGAGAGTAAAAACATTCATTAATTTTGGCTAGAAATAAAAGAAAACGTAATTCAGCAAAACTGTTTATAAACCATTTCAGTAATTCGCCACTTGGGGTCAGTCGTACTCCACGAATGAAAAAGCGGATAAACAGGATGAAGAACAATATCAGTATTGCGCCAGCAGGGGTCAGTCTTACTCCACGAATGAAACAGCGGATAAACAGGATGTAGAACAATATCAGTATTTCGCCAGTAGGGGTCAGTGTTACTCCACCAATGACAAAAACAGATTGACCGGCGGTCGATCTGTGAAAACTTTGCAAGAGCGTCTGCCGTGACATTTTCAAAAGAATAGCGGTCACATATAACCTGAAATGTTATATGAAAGCCCCCAGATAACTTTTGTTGGCTTAAAACACGGAGTAAATGTAGCGTTTTGTTAATAACTGTTATTTACTACCGCAAGTAAATGCATCAATTTCACTCGTCCGTGCCTTACTGGTGAGTGAAGGGCAAAAACAAATTAAAGCAATTTGATTGGTTGTGTCTTTAAGCTAATACGTTCTGTCAGTCGGCCGGCAGCCGTTCATGGTTGAGGTTCGGCTCATTCCGCTGTGGACTGTACAGTTTTTTGCTAACCAGTTGGAGTTGCTAGCTTTTCCTGAACATTTTGCCTGGTTTATGGAGCCGCAGAACCGGACCACGCTAACGTTTTGCTTAGGTTTTGGAGCTGCAGAGCCAAACAACGCTAACGTTTTGCTTGGGTTTTGGAGCTGCAGAGTCGAACCACGCTAACGTTTTGCTTGGGTTTTTGGAGCTGCAGAGCCGAACAACGCTCGTGAGCCGGAACGGACTGTTGGAGCGGAGTTATATTACGGACTGTTGGAGCGGAGTTATATTGCCGTTCGTTTAAAACGGCAATGCAGTGATGCAGTGGCGATGCAGTGAGTAAAGCACATTTCACGCTACATGATTTTAGAAAAGTCGGCCGATTCTGAAAACGTGAGAGACCACACTCTAGCCCATTTAAAATCGTAGGTGTAACGGGTTCGTTCGAAGAGTGTGAGGTTTCACTCGAACACATTCTAATTCCAGCTACGAAATCCCTTCAAATTAAAATTCTGCGCTACCACAGCTGAATTTGGAGTAAACAAACAAACATGGACAACGACGTTGAAGTGGTAACTTTAGTTTGCGGACTTATTTTAACCCAAAAAAAGACGTAACTAAAAATCAAAGCTTTGGATTAAGAACTGGAGAGATCGTGAGAAAGGATTATATTTGTTGCATCGCAACATGGAGGTGACGGGTTTTTTTTCTTTTTTTTCATAAAAAATACAGTTTTAATGTTTTTGGTTTTGTCATTTCATTAATCGTTTACATATAATTGTATAATTTTTTGCTGTGTTTATGTTGTTATAGAATATATGCATATAATAGAATGACTGAAATATAAGAGCAGCTTAAAGTAGAAGAATGCATTTCCTGCATATTTGTTTTTAGAAAATCAAATGGGAGTTATCCTTTTTTTCCCCCAACTGACCGCGAAAGCTTAACGTAGCCTATTCCAGCTCCTTTAATTGAAACTTATTGTATTGTTTAAAATTGTATTATGAATGCAGAATAAAATCAAATGCGCCATTTCAACCAAAGATTGGAATGCGCGTCTCAACCAGATGTACTCTGTGCAATAATTTTATAATTATCTTTCATAAAAATAAAAAAAAAGTAGGGGGAACACCACAGACATTGCGATGAATGAGCCAAGATGATTAAAAACATTCAATATCCCCGATTTTAGATCAAAGCGGTCCCGACGTTCCACAGACTGGACCCGATCAGTCGTAACACACACACACTACAGGATGATCGGTTACGATTGTCGGGAGCGACAGTCTTAGAACTCAGAACGTTGTGAGATTGTCGTAAGGGCAAAATCGTGCGCGATAATCGTGTAGTGTGAACTGGGCTTAACCGATTCCTCGTGCTGATTCTGGGAGCCTTCATGTTTGGAACAGCTATTCCGAGCACGATGCTAATCCAGTGACTCAGGCCTGCAACGCTAACAGAGCTAACAGAGCTAACAGAATAAAGCTAACAGAGCGCTTTACTAATTCAATAGACTGAATAGTGTTTGATACATCTAGTTTTATACATTAAGCCTTGTTTGTTGTTATGTGTAGAAGCTGTTTAAAGGCTTGTTTCAAAGAGCTCTCAGAAAATGCTAAGTATCTTATTACTGATCCATTGGGGTTGTAATATTTAGTTGTACCACTTCCTGTGATTAATACCTAATTAATGGGTGGGATTCAAATAAAAATAAAATCACATTTTATTTGTATAGCACATTTCAGCAGCAAGGTATTTCAAAGTGCTTTACATCATAAACACAAAAACAGAAAGTCATGCAACACATAATAGACAGTACATTGTTACATATTACATTTCAAAAACAATTCTAAACAGGTCTGTTTTTAGTTGAGATGTAAAGGAAGTCAGGGTTTCTGCTGTTTTACAGTTTTCTGGAGGTTTGTTCCAGATTTTTGGTGCATAGATGCTGAAAGCTGCTTCTCCTGTCTTGGTTCTGGTTCTGGGGATGCAGAGCAGACCAGAACCAGAAGACCTGAGGAGTCTGGAAAGTTGATACAACAACAGCAGATCTTTGATGTATTGTGGTGCTAAACCGTTCAGTGATTTGTAAACTAACAACAGTATTTTAAAATCTATTCTTTGAGCTACAGGGAGCCAGTGGAGGGACTTTAAAACTGGTGTTATGTGCTGTATCTTCCTGGTTTTAGTGAGAACACGAGCAACCTGCGCTATTGTTCTAATGTGCTGAAAATTAACTGTGCTCTGTTAATGTGCATTGCCCTTGGTTTATTACTGACCAGTATAGTTTATTAAACTGGTACGTCTTCTACTTTATTATTTTCCTGACTCATTTTAGGATAAGGTTAAAGTTGCACTGCATTTAGATCTCAGTTGGAGTTGACATCAAAGCATGTGGGCGTGGTTTAGTGTAAAACTTTGAATATTTGCCATGAAACATCAATATTAAATAACTTCCAAATGCAAGATGACAGCTGAACCAGACTTCCTATGTCTTTCTAAAGAACAGTCCTTAACACATTTACATGGTGACTTGATAAAATCACACTAGTCCCGCCCACTTTTAAAGGCTGTCACCTGTTTTTTCTGCTGTATGTTGTACTGTTATTCTATCAATTATATGGGTTTCATCATGTGAAAACTTACTTAAAACGACAAGATGATGAACTCTGTGAATGATGGCTTCTGAACGCACCGCATTGGGGTGTAGAAATGGCGAACTGCAATACTTCGCCGTGGACATAGAATCGGCTCTAAATCACACATGGATCATCCGACTGGCGCCAAACTGGATATGTATGACCTTTGTTGACCTATAAAGAACCCAACAGCATTGGAATGTAATTTGACTCCACTGCGCCCCCTAGGTTACTTCACCAGCTATATCTCCTCGCTAAATCATCCAATCTGCACCACATTTTTTGTGCGTCGTCAAGGAGCGCCTCCAAATGCATCAATGCGTACCGCCTGGTGGACGGGCGCGGAAACTGCGCAACAACTTCTGTGTTAGAATGTGGGCAGCGTTGATGGAGACTGCGCAACAGCTTACGCGGTGCGGGCGGAGGTGCTGAAAACCGCGTGAGAGCTTCTGTGGTGGCTGGCGGTTGCTGGTACCCCGCGGTGGCTAATAGGCCGGAGCGGCGCTTGGCTGCGAGGGCCGCTCGAGGCTGCTTGCAGCTTTAATTATTATTATTATTATTCTTCCCTCCTCTTCCACCGCCTTTGGGGGCACTTTTGGGGACCTTATCATATTCGAAAACTCACCAAACTTGGCGGAGGCCTTAAGCCTGTTTAAAAATTTTGATTTTTAAGGTCATCACAAAAATCCCATAAGAAATGGCTCAATAGCGCCACCTACAAATTTTCAAAGGACCCTTTGCTATTCACTTACTTCATCGTAGAGACATGAAATTTGGTACACTTGTAGAGCTCCCCAAGATGCTCAAAATTTACAATTAATGTCATAGTGCAAGTATCACAGGAAGTCGGCCATTTTGGATTGAAGGTCCAATTTTGAGGCCATTTTTGCCGTTTACAGCCTCCGTATTTGATCGAACTCCTCCTAGGGATTTCGATTGATCGGCTTCAAACTCGGTCAGTCTGTTCATAAGGCATGTCTCATCTAAAGTTATCAAAACGGTGAGTTTTTGAGTATGCTGAAGGGGGGTTAGCAGGGGTCAAAGTTCACCTACTCGCCATAAAAACATAAACTGCTATATCTCCTACACAGAAACTCACAGAGGCACCAAAGTTTCTGTGATTGATCATCATCGGGTGTCCTACAATACCCTATGGTCGAATGATGACATCACTTAGGCCACGCCCCCTGAGAACAGGAAGTGTAATGTTTTACTGTGAACGGTCGCTATCTGACCCCTTTGACCTCATCAACATGAAACTCTGCCCAGACACAGAAGACATGTTGGTGTATTGAGGATTCCAACCCCGACCAGCTTCGATGGAGCAGGTGGGCGTGGCGGCGTGGCGAAGTGACCTGTAACGCCATCGCCATACGTTTGGCTCTCAATTCCACATTTTCGGGCCCAGCTGCTCCAAACTCACAAGGATGGATCCCCATCAACTCCCCGACAGGAATCCATCACAATATTTGGTGGGCGTGGCCTAATTTCTCTATAGCGCCCCCTAGAAAACTTTAAATGATCAGCCCCAAGCCATGCTTTAACCTACAATTACGAAACGTTGTACACATGTGTACCTTGTCAGGACTTACAAAAAAGTCTCTTGGAGCCATGGTCTAAACCCCACAGGAAGTCGGCCATTTTAGATTGAAGTTCAGATTTTGACCCCATTTTTGCCGTTTACAGCCTCCGTATTTGATCGAACTCCTCCTAGGGATTTCGATTGATCGGCTTCAAACTCGGTCAGTCTGTTCATAAGGCATGTCCCATCTAAAGTTATCAAAACGGTGAGTTTTTGAGAATGCTGAAGGGGGGGTGAGCAGGGGTCAAAGTTCACCTACACGCCATAAAAACATAAACTGCTATATTTCCTACACAGAAACTCACAGAGGCACCAAAGTTACTGTGATTGATCATCATCGGGTGTCCTACAATACCCTATGGTCGAATGATGACATCACTTAAGCCACGCCCCCTGAGAACAGGAAGTGTAATGTTTTACTGTTAACGGTCGCTATCTGACCCCTTTGACCTCATCAACATGAAACTGTGCCCAGACACAGAAGACATGTTGGTGTATTGAGGATTCCAACCCCGACCAGCTACGATGGAGCAGGTGGGTGTGGCGGCGTGGCGAAGTGACCTGTAACGCCATCGCCATAAGTTTGGCTCTCAATTCCACATTTTCGGGCCCAGCTGCTCCAAACTCACAAGGATGGATCCTCATCCACTCCTCGACAGGAATCCATCACAATATTTGGTGGGCGTGGCCTAATTTCTCTGTTATTAATTATTTAAATATACATTATTATAAGTTTACATATATATATATATATATATATATATATATATATATATATATATATATAAGTTTATTTTGTGGGTTAGAGTACAAACATTCATTAATTTTGGTTAGAAATAATACAAACATCGTCATTCAGCAAAACTTTTATTCACTACACAAATGACAGCTCCGCTGAGTAACTGGGGTCAGGTTGATGGAGTACGACTGCCCCCTGGTTGCGCAATAATGGTACTGCTGGCGCAATACCAGTATTGCGCCAGCAGGAGGCAATGGTACTCCATCAATGAGAAAACAGATCTACGGCGGACGGCCGTCAAAACGTTTAGAGCGCGTTTGCCGTGAGATTTCCAAAAGGACAGCGGTTACATTTAACCTGAAATGTTATATGTAAGCCCTCAGATAATGTTTGTTGGCTTAAAACACGGAGTAAATGTAGCGTTTTGTTAATGACTGTTATTTAATACCGCAAGTAAATGCATCAATTCCAGCCGTCTGTGCCTTACTGGTCAGTTAAGTGTAACTGTCGTGGAGCTGCTACGTCATAGCAGTCGGCCGGCGACAGCTGGAGCTGCGAAGTTTTCCTGAACATTTTGCCTGCTTTTAGGAGCCACAGAACTGGACTACGCTCAACATTTTTCTTGTGTTTTGGAGTTGGAAATCCGAACCACGCTTTTGAGCAAGAAGGCTCTGTTGGACCGGAGTTGGAGCAGTTTTATGGGCTCTTTGCTCCTGAGCTTCCGCGTTCAGGAAATACGGCTCAAATGTTTTTCCAAGGTAACAATTAATAATGTACGTCGATCCGAAGCCCAAACAAGTAAGCCGGAGAAAAGTTTTAAGATGTTCGCCTCGTTATACATTCACTGATATGAAGGTGAGTTTTATTTTCTTTAAACTGCTAGCACAAGTCTGCTAGCTTCTGCTAGCAGGGATTATTCTCGGACATTTTTCTTGTAAAAATCTGCTATTTAATTATCTAAAGATTTCTCAGCCATTCTAACGGACACTGTTTGTGCCTTATTTTCAAGCATATTACGTGTGTTTATTGTTAACGACAATAAACGCAGCGGGGAGGGGGGGGAGGGCAGATTACAGTTCAGACTTTTTGCTTGAATTATGACGAAGAAAAACGAGCCCAGAGTTTACTCTGTTATCGGAGTTCTACTTCAGCTGACTGTTCAGGTTCAGAGTTATTACTTTTAGAAAAATATGGCCGTGTTGCTTAAGATTTCTGTGTTATTTCGTTTTATTACTTTTGCATGCTTGTTGTGAAGGGCTCATTAAGACGGTGTTTAGAGCGGTGTGTACGGCGTTAGCTTCAAGTGGTAGCTTAACTTGTAGCAACGAATATTTACAAGCTGTCTTAATTGAGGATCGCTTGGAAATCCATGAAAACTTAAACAAAGTACATAGTATTGTTTTATTTGTGTCTTAAGTACGACTTTGTCTTTTATAGCAGTCATAGTTACTGAATGTGGAAAAAAAGAGCCGCATTCGGGTATACAGTTGTGACGTCAGCACGGCAGGTGCAAAGAGCCCATTGCTGTTCGTTTAAACAGTCGTAACTCGCGGTGCGGTGAGTAATTTATTCCTTCCTGCTGGTTCTGGAAGCCGTCATGTTTGGAACAGTTATTCTGAGGAGGATGCTAACCCAATGACTGAGGCCTGCAACGTTTTTAATGCTAACAAAGCGCTTTACTAATTCAATAAACTGAATAGTGTGTTTGATACATCCAGTTTCATACATTCAGACTTGTTTGTTGTTATGTATAGAAGATGTTTATAGGCTCGTTTCAAAAGAGCTCTGAGAAAATGCTAAGTATCTTATTACCGATCCATTGGGGTTGTAATATTTAGTTGCAGCACTTCCTGTGATTAATACCTAATTAATGGATGGGATTCAGCCTGTGTTATTGTTCTAATGTGCTGAAAGTTAACTGTGCTCTGTTAATGTGCATTGCCCTTGGTTTATTACTGAACAGTACGGTTTATTAAACTGGTACATCTTAACCTTCACCATTTTCCTGACTCATTTCACGATAACGTTAAAGTTGCACTGCATTTAGATCTCAGTTGTAGTTAACATCAAAGCATGTGGGTGTTCGTTAGTGTAAAACTTTCACTATTTGCCATGAAACATCAACATTAAATGACTTCCAAATGCAAGATCACAGCTGCATCACACTTCCTCTGTCTTTCGAGAGAACAGCCCTGAACACATTTCCATGGTCACTTGATGACCTCACTGTAGCCCCGCCCACTTTTAAGAGGCAGTCACGTTTTTTCTGCTGTATATTTTACTGTTATTCTATAATTTATATGGGTTTCATCATGTGAATACTGACTAAAAACGATAACATGATGAACTCTATGAATGCTGGCTGCTGACCAAACCGCATTGGGGTGTAGAAATGACGAAATGCATTACTTCGCCACGTGCATACGATCGGCTCTAAATGACACGTGGATCATCCGACAGGCGCCAAATTGAATACGTATGATCTTTGTTGACCTCTAAAGAGCAAAACAGCATTGAAATGTATTTTGACTCCACTGCGCCCCCTATATTAATCCGCCAGCTATATTTCCTCGCTAAACTAACAAATCTGCACCACATTTTTTTGGCATCGTGAAGGAGCGCCGCCGAACGCATAAATGCGTACCGCCTGCTGGACGGGCGCGGAAACTGCGCAACAACTTCTGTGTTAGCACATGGGGAGCGTTGATGGAAACTGAGCAACAGCTTTCGCGTTGCGGGCGGAGGCACTGAAAACTGCGTGAGACCTTCTGTGGTGGCTGGCGTGAGGCGACGGTTGCTAGTACCCCGCGGTGGACAATAGGCCGGAGCGGCGCTTGGCTGCGAGGGCCGTTCGAGGCTGCTTGCAGCTTTAATTATGTTTGTTACTGTACAGATTTTTTTTCCCAGTGTGGAAAGTGTTGTTAAACCGTTTTTAATCTTTACTTCTTGTGATTCTCTTTAAATTGTGTACTACTTTACAATGACATGTAAAGAGAATAAAGAAATAAAAATACCTTAACAGAAGTATTTTTTTCAGAACTTGAGTAAATTAGCTCAATGCACAATCTGTGTCGCCGTGTGGATTGTACCATGACAATGCCACCGACTTTGCTTAACTGGAAGCCTTTTCTCTCCCTGCATCTCCCAGAATGCATTGCAGTTCTGGATTGGAGTTCAGTGTAATTACGGAAAATTCTATTGGACATATTTTCTATTGATATTGATACCATGTCTATCACAGTGTATGTGTTGTTGTGATTTGTAGTCCAGCTCTATGCCTGGCCTGCTGGTTTGAGGTGATTGGTGGGTTCCTCCTTCCCACTGCCCGGTGGTTATGCTGTGGGGGACTGATGTGGACAACCTGCACCTCTCATTGTGCTCCTCTGTCTTAATGACTGGGGGTCCCTGGTGTTTGTCTCCCTGTTGCCCCCAGAAGCTAATGCTAGCAGCCCTTTGATACTCTGGGAGTTGATTGTGGCTAGGTCTGTAGCCCCTTTGCAATTCCAGGTGTCAAAATAACACAAAGTCCACACATACAAGGACGCGCGCACACACACGCACGCAGACACGAATACACTCAATATAAATAATCCAAAAGGTTGAAGGTCATACAAACACAAATTCATATTTTATTAAACACAAATTCATATTTTATTCATATTTTATTCATCCTTTCTATTTTGATGGCAGATGCAACGGTGATTTAATAAAACCAATCAAGCAATCAGGATAACATCTCCTGGGCGGCGTTACAGAGACCAGCTGGTTCATATGAAATGCCATGACAGGTCGTGAAAATACTAAAAAATATAAACTACATTATGTATTTCACTGAGACTTCCCGTTAATACAATCTAAACTACTCAATGTTTTATGAGGGGTGTAAATTTAAGCAGTTTGTGGCATCATACCTATCTGATTGACAGCTTATGGTAACATATGGGGGAAGAGCAGCTCTATAGCGTTCGCTCCATATGAACAAAGAGATGTCACGTTCTATAGAATCGCAATTTAAACACAAGTAAATGTTTGGTCAGTTTTCCTTACCATTAGTTTATGTCCAGTTGTGAAATCACAATTGATCTGATAAGATTTAATAGTTTTTTTTTAATCAAACTAAAACAGATTACCTTTACAGTGGATTTCACTTTAACCAGTTGAAACCAATAGAAAAGCAGTCACTGAGTTTGCATCAACCTCCCTTTTGCTCGCCATTAGCGCTGCTACTTCAGCAGCCGAGCTTTAAGAGTGTTTGTTGTCATGAACTGTAACGATTTTATAAGTGAAAAATTAATTTTTCATGCAGGCATTGGTTTCTTGGTGGAACGGCCTCAGGCGTTCACCTTTCGCACTCAGAAGCAGCTGCACTTGAACTATGTGTAACTTATCTCTGAGTGTGTGTGTGTGTGCCCCGTTAACCTTTGCGTTCCCTGCTTAAAATGCACACACATTTACGCACACATGTACACAGCCTTTGTCTCCGCTCCTCTTCTGTCTGCCTCCATTTCCATTTAGAGGATGGAGAATATGGTGGGGGTGGAGAGGACAGGCAGGGGGAGGGCTCAGGTTGAAAATTACAATATGTATTTATGTTTCTCTGTATGCTGTTGCCAAGCAACAGTAGACTTAGGGTATTTACAGTTAATAAAAAGTGAGTGACATTAGCTTGGTGTATTAGAGGTACAGCGCTCATTTGCTTTAAGAGCTGGAAGAAAGATAACGTGTGTGTTTGTGTATTTGTTCTTGGCTGTGTTTGGGTTTTTGTGCTTATTGTGTGTGTAAGTGTGTGTGCGTGTGTGTGTGTGTGTGTGTTCACAATAAATGTTCAGTCTTGTTAAAAAACCTGATTCTGTTTGATTTATATGTACTTTTTATTTCAATTTGATTTAGTATGTTTTGTTTGTATTTGATGATTTTGTTCAGATGTTTAGTAAAAATCGCATAAAGTGCAGTGAAAAGGTGACGAAGTGTCTGTCTCCTGACAGATTGGTGTTGTTTCTCCTTCTTTGTTGTACTTTTATATTTCAATCTACATTTTTATCTCAGAAAACATGAGAAAACACAAAATGCAGATTCTTTCATTTATTAAAGGATAAAAGCATTTTAGTCCTGTGTAGAAAAAAAGGTGATATTTATTCCTTTTAAATCATGAATTAACTGTAATTAACTCCTTTGTTTGGTTGAATATGACTTGTCTGATTATTTGCTTGCCTATGGAATGAAGAAATCACCAAAACAGAATCAGTTGTCAGTATGAAGACTCTTGGACTTGAGGAATAGATGAAAAACAAATATGAAACAGTAGTGAACCTGGTGAAAAGTAGTTTGCATCCCATTTTATCTGCTGTGAAAGCTAAAAGATTAATTTAAAAAAAGCACATCAAACGACTCATTTCCACTGATTGCAATATTCTGATGGTAGTATTCCCCTCTCTCCAAAAAAAATTTATATTGCAATATATTCTCTAGATACTGTGATAACGATATGGCAGACGATATTCTGCATTTTCTGCTTTTTCCTTTTTTGTTCTGGTGGAGGGGGAGATCTAAAATTTTTTTACTTTATAAAGTCACCACATTAAAAAATACTTATATATAAAGTCACACAATATGTGACAAATAAATAAATAATTGGGTAACAAAAAACAGCCTGAAATAAGATACGAAATGGAAGTAAAAATACTTAAGTACACAAATTAAACAAACTGTTGTGGTTTAATTAGCACTAATTTTACAAGATGTTAAAAAGTCTTGTTTTTTTTGTAAAAAAACAAAAAAAACACACCCACAAACATGATGTGCAAATCTAAGAATCTTGATTAATCTTGAAGGAAAATCGTCCTGTTAAAGATGCGGAACAATAAAATATTCCACTTTAAAACCTGCTAACAATAAATGATGGATGACATTTGATGGATTGGTTTGCATCTCTTTTTCCTTCTAATAAATTAATCACATTCATTTTGTAACTGCATTTTGTATTTAATCAGGTATTTTCTTCACTTCACCTTATTTGTTGTTTTGATGAATAATCTGCGAGCAGACATTAACGTCTCATCTCCTCTTTCTGTCACAGGCTTTGAAAGCATCTTAGAGGGCTTGTTTGGGCCGGGACTAGTCAAGGACGTCACTTTTTTTCAAGGTAAACACGCACAAAGCACCAACAGACAACAACACAACTTGCTTTTACATATCTTAACTTCAATTCCAAGGAAGGTAAATTGAAATTTTTAATTAAGGAGCAAATCTTATGAGGAGTTGTCTGGGTGATGACAATTCTGAGTCGCAGGAGTGTTTATTCCTGTTTTCCAGCTCAAAGTGTTTTTCTGCTTATGCTTCTGGTTCTCTTAGCATAAGCCACAATTTTTCAAATATGTATTTTTAAAACAAACAGCTTTTACAGCAAGCTAGTTATTTCCGTTTCTCTATTAACTGTGATGGATTTTTATTGTTTTTAATATAAAATATATATTTTTGTACAATTTTGGCATAATTGTTGATCTGAATATGTTCTTTCAGAAAGTGGCCTTTATTTTTTCATTTCATTGATTCATTGACTACTAAACTAGTTCTTTTAGTAATTAACTGTGATTAATCCGATTAATCATTTCAACCCTTGATTAGGTTTGCTCTTTGTACTAATCTTGTTAAACACTTACAAGATGCGAGAAACAGATTAAATAGTTGACATTTGAACACGGTTTGATAGTGAAATCACATCAGTGAAAACCTGTAACTTTAAACTCTTTTAGGAACATTAATTTATTTCATTATGAATATTTTACCTGAGACATTTACATTTACTGGAAAAAAGGTTTTGATTTTTCGTTCATTCATAAAGAAAATTTGTAATCAGCCGCTCATCAAAGTATGGCAAATGCATGATCAGAAATAATCTCTCCAATTTTACCCACTAGGCTAGTAGAAGTACCTGTTTTCTAAAGTTAAGTTTCCACAAATAAAGCCTTGCTTTTTACTTTGCCCCTTTTTTGTGCTTTTTGGGGATTTGCATTCATATAAAGTCCATTAGTGATGGAGGAAGCTGCACTATGTGTTATTTAGTCAGTCAAAACCTCCAAACCAAGCATCTTCCTGCCCTGAGTGCTGGTGCAAATCAAATCCATATTTGATTTGCACCACTAAGCACCCAGCTTCCTCTTTCTGAATTTCTGTCTCTCCCAGAAACAAGGTCAACATGGCGGCCCACAGTCATGTGACCCCTCCCCCACCAACTTAAGGCATTTTTAGAATATTTCGGGCATGTCATTTTCACTCATCCATTACACTTCCACACATGCCCAAACTCCAGTAAAGCTGACACATTCTCAGTCACAGCTCAGACGTACATTTTTCACACAACCATGCGCACACACTGGCATAAAAGCTACATATGGAAACCTAACTAGGAGAAGCTGATTTAAACAAAATACATACATGCATACTGACTCTCGGTCTGGTATTCGTTTTTTTTAATGAACACAGAACTACATTCCCAGGTCCGCCCAGATCTAAGCCATGTAATGACCTGCGGAGAAGCCCATCGCCTCAAACAAAGCGCCCCACGATCACAAAAAACAAGTAGCTGCAACGCTGAGCTGATTAGGTGCATTCACACCGGCTGACTATTGACCAGGGCCGCAGGAGTGTGAGGACTCCTGTAAACACCGTCAATATTTTCTTTAGGGTGGCAAACTTGTGACGCGCGAGCATGAATACGCGGACAATGGCGAGAGTGAGGGGTCAAGCTAGCAGTTGGGCTGGAGCTAATTGGTGCCTTCCCAGGGATATTGTAAGTGGCACAACTGCGGGGTTCGAGCTGAGCTCACCTGTGACCTTTTCATTACCGCCACTGACAGAGCTGAAAGACAGAACAAAGAGGAAGCGGCGGCTAAATTATCTGGATGTTTTACAGTGAGCCGAGAGGAACTGACTGGAACAGACAGACATGTCTGCTGTACATTAGAGCATGTTTTAAATTACACACGATTAAACTTAAACACACTGGCTGTGTATTAGATTGCACTGTGCCACACAGTTGTTGGAACTTTATAAATATTGTGATAATAAAGTCCCATCCAGGTGAAAAACAAACATGCACCGATCCAATATTAATATCTGCATCGGCTCTGATATTGAAAAAAATTCTAGATGTGGTGTCTGTGATCCAAAACGGGGGATCTATTCAGTCTATGCTTTGTTCTCTGAGCGACATTAATTTGATTTATTTTATATTATATTTGGTATCCCTAATTGCTCTTTTTGAGTCAATTGAATGAAGGTTTGTTGCTATTTATTTGGTAGTCAACCTATTGTTTTAATCAGTTCCAGTTTTTTTAATTATTCATTTTATATGGGCTGTTTTATTCCTAACAAATTAAAAGTTGTTTTTACATGTCTGATTGAGCTTGTGAAGCGATTGGTGTATTTTAGTTTGCTGTACTGGCGCAAAGTTATCAAATTTGTAATTCATTACAAATATGTCTGTGTTTAAAAAGAAACATTTTAAGTCAATTCAGCGCTGTTTTTCTTGATCAGATCGATATCAGCCGATACTAAACCTTAGATGTCAGTATCAAAAATGAGTAAGTGAATCTGTCCATCCTTATTGAGAAGTTTGCTAGCAGCAGGATAAACACGGAAACGTCTTGCCCTCTGGTGGTTTAATGGTGCATGTTTATGAATCGTTACCTATTCCTGTGTTTTCCACTTATTCAGGACTGCAGACAAACTATTGCAGCTCCAGGTAGCCATATTGGATTTTACATGTAGGTAAAGAACCTCTGACTTTCTAGGTTCAAGGATTTTGTTCATTTTTTTTCTGACTTTTGTGTAGAAGTCACACACCATAGTATCCTACCTTTTTAAAAGGAAGTGAAGATTTGTAATACAGGAGCAGTTAGATTAGATTACCATCAATTCCTGGTGTTCTTGAAGGTGAAAGAGGTTCTGTAGGAAGTAAAATAGGACAGTAATGTAGTATTTTCAGCCTGCTGTTAATTTCTTTTTCAGCTCCTAATCATATGAACCGTATTCCCTCATGATCGACGCATTCTTCAAAGACGGCAGGCAGTCATTGTTCTTTGCAGCATGAAAATCAATTAGCAGAATTTTTTACGTCTTCATGGGCTGTGTAATCCACCGCCGTCATGTGATGGAGCCAGAGTCACACTCATGTGATAGGTTCCACTTCACAACAAGTGTTTTATGCCATCCGGCAGCCTGGTGAGACATTTTCACCATATCATCTGATTGTTTTTTTAGGCGCTGGAAAGGGTGACCGCTTTGAGAAATGAACTCTTGATCCAACACGTACTCGATGCTCACAGGATGTATTGATTTCTCTCATGTGTTACTCTGTTTTTTTTCTGTTTTTGTCTCTGCGAAGCTGAGTAAGCTCCTCGTTTTGTCCTCCTGTCACACTGCTTTTCTTCACTCGTCAGTCCTGCTTTCTTCACATGTTTTATTACTAAACAGAGCATTTTTGGCTCCGTTGTTACGTGTTTGCAACATGTCATGTGTTAGCAGTCTAATACTAGAAGGTGCTAGGTTAGTGAAATGCATCATAAATTTGAGAAACGAAAACTCCAGGCAGCACTCGCTACATTCCTTGGTAAAATTGTTTGAAAAGATTCAAAATAATTCAACCTTACAGGAAAATTATCTGTTCAATTTAGAGAAATACATTTAATTTCACAAAATTACCACTTACACAGTGATCATCTCCTACAAATAAGGTTGAGTTGGACAATATGGCTGATCATTTTATCACAATATAAGCGCTTTTTATCAGTCAGTATCAGTAACTGTCTATAGATAACTATTTTTGGTAAAGTGGTGATGTGACCTTTACAGATTTATCTACAGTTTGTCTTTATTGCTAAGCAGTTTTGAGGAGAAAGATGAAATGTCTGGTTGTTGCTAGGCAACCACAAGTTACCCAAACGTTGTTGCTAGGTAACCACAAAGTGAGTGAGTTAGTTGACTCCATCAACCTTGCTTAGCTAGCTGTTTGAGGTTGAGTGGCTAAAGCCTTTCCTGTGCCTACATCTCCCAGAATGCTGTGCGGTTCTGGATTGAACTTCAGTCAATATTCTATACTTTGTATATCCTATCAGATGCATCAGCAATTGATATTTATATATATTGATGTTGATTTATTGTCCAGCCTTAAACTAATGTGTTTTTGGTTTCTACTTTTCTTTTATAAGTTGAAGTTTCAAGGAACTTGTAATTAGTTTGTTTTTATCTGAGGTATAAATGTTTGCTAGATACTGAGAGATTTTAGCAAACATTTTTGCGAGTTGTGACTAATGTAGGGCAAACATTCCAGGTCGATTGTATTTAGTAATAAAGAATGAATATATGAATAAATGTGTTTGCTGTGTGTCTCAGCAATAAAAATATCAGAAAGGATACAAGCAGAGGTCAATGATGTACTGATAAAATCAGTGATTGATGAGCTATAAAGGCTGCATACCTGGCTGCTTTAAATGGAACATTTTTATCTTATTTCACGTTGACTAGCAGAACTTGTCCAAGCTGCATAGCTACAGGTGAACATATATAAAACGCCCCCCTTCCTGCATGTCAGAGCGCTTCAGTCTGCACTTCTGCATCAGGCTGACATCAGATCATTGCAGCCGCTCATAAATGTGACCTGTCAACACCGAGTGGAGTCTTAAAGTGGACTCTTAAATACACCAAATCAGCGTCAATGATCAGCAGTGACGAAAATTTCCCCGCTGCGTTGACAGCATCTGGGCAAAAAGAGGGAAGGAAACCAAATAGCACCTTACAGATGACCTGTAACTACCAGCTTTGACATGCATGCAGCTCCTTGACAAGAGCGGTGCCAAAGGGATGGATTAGTCTATATATATAGCCCATTAGGATCAATAATAATTAGAATATTTCAAAGTTGGGTTCACAGTAGTTTACTTTGAGCTAGCTTTAGTTCTTCTCCAGCCAGATTCATTTCCAGTTCTTCAGTGTTTTCTTATGTTTTATTTTGGAAGCAACTCAACGTTGGTGCAATCTGGACTGAACTGGGTGTTGCGCGCAACCGATTTCTTTGGCATTAGACTGCATTTGATTGGCTCAAGGATTTATGTGAACTGAAACATTTAAAACACCATTTTTAATCTGCGATGAGCCCAAACTGCTGCATGGTAAAACCTGGAGGTTTGAAGACTTTTGTCATCCTGTGTTTGGTTGAAATGGAGAGTCACAAGAAAGACATTTCTCCCAAACTGGGAGAAATGATAACGGGGAGAAATGTCTTTAATGTTATTGCTTAACGTTAATGTGACTTTTTCAGGAGTTGGATTTGATACAGTTTTAGTGTTTTTGTCGCCTCATTGTTATCAATTTTGAAGAATTTTGTTTTAGGCTGGCAGGTTTTATGGATGCTATTGACTTTCTGGGTTTTGTTTCTTTTGGGGGTTTTTTTAACTTCTTTGCTTCTGTCATTGTCTGCATTTGTGCATTTTCTTCTGTCTTGCATCGCTTGTTTCAGTTTCATTATCTGCACTCTGCTTATAACTAATGTTAATTTGCTTCACATGTCGCCTGCAAAGTATTGGCCTGTATCATTATCACAGGAAGTGGGGGGGTCTGCCAAACAGCAGCCGGCACCCCGCCCCTGTGATGGCTCAACGACATAAACAGGATGAGCCCTGCAGCGTCTGCAAGCAAATATCCTGCTTAAAATCTTAGCAGAGGCATTTTAATATTGATTTATGTATTTTTATTCATCCAACTGTTTGTAAGAAACATTTTTGCAAGATCATCATGTGTACAGGAATACATATTGTTTCAGTCAGGTTTGAGACAAACATCTTTCAACAAATCTAGGCTTTTATTGACAGATGTGGTTCATTTTCACACCAAGTCCAAGTGTAAAGTTGATGACTGCCAGATTTAATCAAGGGGCTGTGATTAAAAGTGAATCTTTTTAGTGCAGCTGCTGATCCTTTGGCTTTCTGAGTCTATATTTTGAATAGATTGTGAATTAAAACGGCATGCTGGATTCCTCCCCTTGGATATTTGAAAACTTGTCTCAAAGGTCGTCACGATGCTGTTTAATGTGCATCGGAGAAGGCATTGATGTGTCAATGAATTATACCCTGTATTTAATTAAAATGACACAAAGGCTACATATTAAGTGGTGAAACATAGAGCGACCTCCACAGTTAGCGTCACCCCAGTAAAGATGTGTAAAAAAGTCTTAAAATAAATTAATCTTTTATTCGAGCGCCATAAGCTCAGCCATTATTTTAAACACATTAATTCAGTGAGGACCGTATCCGACTGCACCTGTGAATTATTTAAACTTTTTTATAAGTGGTGTTTTTTTTTTTTTATTACTTTAATCTGATTAAGAAATGCAAAAAAAAAAGGGTTTTATAGATTATGATTGAGATTAGTCAAGATGGAGCCTGTGATTATTAATCCAAAGCTTTTTGTCTTCTGTTTTTGACCCAGACTGCGAGCCAGAGGAAGTGTCTGACTGGTCCTTCGATGAAAACTGTCTCTTCTGCTGCTTAAGACGTGAGAAAAACAAGGTGGGTCCGATAATCAATTAGGTTTTGTTGCAATACTATTGCAGATATGTGCAGTACAGACTTTGACATTTACCATATAAAAAAGGCGTGAATTTAGTTTCAGAAGTGAAGCAGCAAAGAACTAGAAACAAACGCAAGTAAGAGTATTTTTATCAGCTAAGGAAATAACACATTAACAGTGTGGTGCAAAAACATCCAATCTTCAGACATAAAAACACTGAAGTGTGAAAGTTTTTCTCTAAATTATAAAATAATTATTATATGACAATTTATTTTTTAAAAACATAAACAAGTGGGTATAAAATTTTTATAAAATAACCTCTCCCATCACTGCATTGCAGAAGGATTTTAAACTACACAAAAATTGTACTCAAGTAAGAGTAAAACTGCTTGAACAAATTTTTAGTCAAGTAAAAGTAAAAAGCTGCCGTCCAAAAAAAGGCTACTCCCACACTGAGTAACTGATGAAATTATCAATCATTTATATATTTAAAAATTACATCATTGTGACCAAAATGTAATGTTAAATGAAAATTTTGGTATTTTAAGCACCAAAATGTCAGTAAGCCATATAAGTAACAACACATAACAGAAATCAAGCAATAAAAAAAAAACATTTCTAATCAGTTTCTTTCAATAAAAACTCATAAAACTTTAACAAAACTGCAGTTGTCTGTCTGGTGAATTTTGGGTTAAAACATGTTTGTTTTTCATTCAGAAGGTAGAAAATTCTGAAATTTTACTCAAGTAAAAGTATTGAAAGTACACCGTAGTGAAATACTCCTAAACGTAAATTTTTTTCCAAAAAATGTTATTCAGTTAAATGTAATTGAGTGAAGGCAAGTCGCTGCTATCAAACTTTGAAATCTGTCTAATTAGTTTTCCTCCAACATTTTATTTGGCTGTAAAAAGTCAATTTAAAGTAAGATTTTGTTTTAGATTTATTTAATATTTAGCTGAAAGAAACTAGGCATTTAAAACACAAACTCAATTATAAAAACAATTTTTTTTCATTTCTGAGGAACACACTCACCTTCTCAACTCTCACATTATTAGCAGAGGTTGCTATAAACTTCTCAGCTGTTTAATTGAAGTTGAAAGTCAGACATGTATCTCTGTTGTGAACAGATTCTAAAATGTAAAATCTACTGAAGATTTTAGGGAAACATCCCTGCACATTTTAAAGAATATCTGTTTTCTTAGTGATGCTGCACTTATATGACAGTTGTAAAACTCCATGAAACACAAAAAGAGCAAAACGGTAAATTCATTATCACATTTAATATGGAAATACCGTATGTGTTCAGTGTTAAAGAAGAAAAAAAAGCTGTATGCATGTGTGCCTGATTATGTTTTGAAATAGGAGTGAGCATTTGGTAATGCCTCCAGACACACTGGTCGCCCCAACCAGCATAAAAAAAATCAAATAAAAGGGAATACAATCCTCTGCTGCTGTATGGGTGGACCACATCTATAAACCTATAGAGTTGCAGTCATGAACCATTTTCAATGGCCACACTCAGTCCTGGTGACACACACAAAGCACAGGATCAGTGACATGGCACTTCTTTTGTGCCAGAGATCCCAAGTTCAACCACTCAGTGTTACTTTTGTTGTTTTTTCTTTCTGTTCTGGGTGGGCGATGTACAGATTAAAGCTGCAGTTTGCAAAGAAGATTTTTCTTATTTGTTGAGGTTGTCATTATGTCATTTGTTATAAAATAATCAGTCAAAAAATCAGTCAATCTGCTCCCTGAGCCACTTTTGACTTCTGAAGAAATGCACCAAAAACAACTAATCAGAGCAGGAAGGAGGGTCTTAGTGCTGTCAATCACTCATGTATTAGGTATGAGCAGCACTAAACAGAGGGTGACTGACAGCGCTTAGACCCGCCTCGTGGCTCTGATTGGTTGTTTCTAGTTAGCACTGGAAGAACTGGGAGAAGACAGAGGAGCCAGTTTTTTCACAGAATATCTGTCTCATACCACACTGTCACGACAAAGCATCAACAAACATATAAAAACATATTTTTATAAAAGTTGCATACATCGGCTTTAATAAATGATTAGCTGCTGGAATTAGATCATACACAGACCCTGGTATTTCTATGAGTGGAGAGCTGTGAAAAGATTTCTACTGTATTTGATCAGATCTATGGTAAATTAGAGAGATGCAGCTTTTTTATGCCACTTAAAAAAGCTAATTAAGATTTGGTTCATAAAATCCAGCTCTACGTTTCTCCTTTTGTTCCACAAAATAAGTTGCTGTGTGTGTGTGTGTTTTCAGGAGCACATTGTGGAAAACGGTGGAGGCGGCCACGTGCTGTCGGAGTGTGAGGACTTTAAACAGGGGCAGTCTCGGATCAGCCGGCTGGAGAGACAGGCCCGAGACTTCCTCAATGCTGTGTTCCACAGAAAAGGTGAGACACACCGCGTCTCACTCTCCGCCGCAGCTCCTCCATTCATGGAACATGGTAAACGTTTCAACATGTCCACAGCTACAGCTGTCACTTCCAAATGCGTAAATATTAAAGAGGTAGATTAAGCTGAATTGGGGCTGGACAATAAATCAATAACGATATCAAAATAGACATGTGATCAATAGATAATACATCTGATAAAATATTCAATATGTAGAATATTCCGGAACCGCAGAGGATTCTGTGACATGTAGGCAGAGGAAATGCTTTAGCTGCTCAACCTCTCATGCTAGCGAGGAAAGGTTGGTGGAATCAACTCACTCGCTCTCTTTGGTTACCTAGCAACTCACTCATTCTGTGGTTACCTAGCAACAACCTGCCGAGTAAGAGGCGCAGCAGCAGTTTCATATTCTGCTCAAAAATAAAGAACAGAGTGGAGTGAAAACTGTGGATTAAAGAGGAAAGGCCACACCACCGGACTGGCAGGATTTAAGACAAAAAAAGCAATCAGTAATTATCAATATCGGCAACTATTTATCGACTAATTGTGCCTACATTGTGGTACGTTTTTTAGCCATTTTCTCCCGTTCCAGGCTGAATCCAGAACGCCGAAACGAGTTTAAATAAAAATTTCAACCAAGATCTGAAAAACCCGTCCAGATGAAATGTGTATTTAATTTTTCTTAGCTTTTGATTACAAATCCTACAAATTTTTACTCGCAGAAAGAACTGTTGTTGTTGAATTAAAATGTTTTTATTTCCTGATTTCCAAACTATTTACACTATTTTTAGTTTTTTAATGATTTAATGCAATGTTAAATGATTGAATACATGCAAAACTACACAAGTGAGTTTTTATGTGTTGTTAGGGGAAAAAAAATATGAACTTTAATTAGAACTAAAAGAATACTGTCATCTAGCAAAAGCCATGATTGTCTTCCAAAAGAGATTTTTAATTTCAATGGGATTTTCCTTGTGAAATAAAGGTTGATAATGATAATAATAAAATAATAAAACTAAAATCCTGCTCAGTATGTCTGAAAGGGAGACAAGTAAAATATTTTAATATCTTGGTGTCCATTTTATTTTAAAATATTTCAACTTTTAGGTTTATTGTTTTGTCATAGTTGTATGTATGTATTTATTTTTATTTACTATTGGTGTATTGGACTGGATACTGTAACTGGTTTCTATGGAACTGATCAACATGGCTAATATCATCGAATAATTATTCATATTTGAATCAGAAAAATATTCTAATTCATCTCAAAACATGTTAGTCAGTGACAAAAAGAATTAGAAAATGAATCAGTTATGAAAGGAGCAGGTAAAGTGGGACTTAATGAATGCATTCACTGAAAACACATCTACTGAATTAAAAGAAATATGCAGTTAGTGACTTTTTTTGTTTTGATTTGACAGATGTGATGGTTTAATTTGACTCTATTTTCACAATGTTAACATAAGAAGAAACATTAATTCATCAAGCAGAAAAAATAAACCAATCCACAGTGAGAGCTTACCCCAAGCAGAGTTGATGTGCCTGACCTCCTGCTAACTGTTGCCAGTGTCTTTGCATGCATGTGATGTTTCTGTCTAAATTTAGCGTCTCCACAGGTAGTTCTGCCTGTGTGGGCAAAGCCAGGCTGATTAGGACTACAGGTGGACCGATATCTGTTCCGCTCTGCAGATATCAGGCCAGAACTTACTCTGTTAGTTAGAAAGGAATTTAAATTGGTTCGATGAATTTTATACAAAATTATAATCTTAGTGTTTTTGTACAGGCAGATACTCCCAGACAGAAATAATCTAGATTTATGTCGTCAGAGGTCTTGTATTGAATTTGAGAACTATTGTGATTTAAGGACCTTGTATTGATGAAAAGGAACAAAGTTTTACAAGTAAATTTTTATGAACATAAAGTTGTGCAAATAAAAATTATTGAGTTTGTTTTATTTATTATGCGACTGATTGATTTTTTGTTAATTGTGACAACCCTAGTTAGATCACAGCAGTTAGTCAGGTCCTTCCTGCAGCTTGATGCTCTGTGGGAATGCTACGAATGGCACAACTTTACGTCAACAGAATGTTTTCTGTTTTAATTATCAAAGACCTACAGTAAAAATCAGCTAACACTGATAACTTTAAGGTGGACTCGCTAAGCTAGCTATGAATTAGATTTTCTTTTTCAGATTTTATTGGCTCTAGTGGCCTGTATTTGATAGTGAATTGACAGAAAGTAGGTTAATATGAGAAGGAGGAAGACATGAGGCAAAGGTCGGCAGGCTGGGAATCGAACCTGCGACGGCCACGGCCAGAGGTTAAGCACAGAGCTTGTGCTTAACCTCCACAGCACCCATTAAATTATTTTTCAATGTGGTCAAGCTGAAGAATAAAGCATGTGGCAGAGGAAAGGTTTCGGTATTGCAGGCTGCAGGAAGTTTAGACAGTGTCACTACATTAAATTATGTAGTGACACTACAACATGAGTTCTAGTTTGTAGTGTTTGCAGTACCATTGGCACATTATTTGTCTTATAATATGAAGAAAAGTGTCTCATGAGTGAAATAAATTTTAGTATCAACATTAAGGAATTATTTACTTAAAAGAAGCTCAAACAGTTGCTTGCAAGTTAGATTTATTTCATTTCAAATGAACTAAGATATTTACACTAGAAGCGAGACTAAAATACTTGGTAAGATTTAGTGTTTTTGCAGTGCATAATTTGGAGCGTTAGGGCGCCACACGGTGAATTAAATCCTAGAATATCTAGTTGTTGCAGCATGCGCATTTTTGCGTCGTAGCAACAGGAGGATTTCTGTGGCAGTAATTACCCAGTGTGACGTATTCAGGAAGCACAGAGATCAGAGGATTCTCGAGTCTGTCGCAGCAACGTACAGCTGCAACACCTGCTGACATGTCTGGGGCACGTATCCCCACTTCCTAACAAACCTGCTACTGCCTGATGGCCTCAGGAAACATAATTGCCTAAGCTCAGCTGAGGTGAGGAGGAAATACTTCAGCTGGTAAATGCTGTGCTAGTTGCCACATTTCTATGAATTTCATGATGTCCAGATTCATTTGATCTATTCCAGAGGTGTATTTTATTATATCTGCAAGTACTTGAGCAAACCTAATTATCTAGATAATACAGCACTAAATATTAGACTGAGGACAGTAGTCTGAATGATGATACATTTTTTTATCATGACCAACAAAAGACAGGAAAACTAAAGAAGCAAAGTGGAACATGTATGAAAAGAACAAAGTCATTACTTCAGAATTTCTCCTGTTCTTGTGGGTTTAGTCGAAACGCCCATGAGATGGAAAAGCTTTGTGGGAGCGAAATCAAAACGTTTGGAAAACATAAAAATCATTTGAGAAACGGAGGAAGAATTTGATGTAACTGGAGGAAGGAAGCCTAAAGACAAAGCAGGGGGCTGCCCAAAAAATAGCAGCGTTCATCTGCTGTCTGTTCCTGATTGGTCTAAATCAGGCTTTCTCAAACTGAGGTCCCCGGATCACCGGTGGCCTGCGGGTGCACACAGCCTGACCGGAGCTCAAAGTGTGACGCTTACCAAACTTTCCAGAGGATTGTGTTAAAAAAATATTAATGCAAAACTAAACTAAAAGAAAAACTGAAGCTGCTGGTGGAAAGTTTATTGAACTTTTGTTTTTGGACATTATGATTATAGCATACTGCAGATCTAAGTCTGTAATATGATGGTAATGAGGCGGCGAGAGGTGCTGCGCACCATGCTGCATCTTAACACCTAAAATATTGACTGGCTGAAAGAAAATGTTTATTTTTGCCAAAGGACTTAAGATGTTTTGTTGTTGTGGGGGCAATTTCTCGTTAAGTAGTTAAGTGGTCAGTGGTGTTCAGCCTGAAAACGTTCGAGAAACACTGATCTGTATAATGAGCTTTACACAAATTGTACAGCAAAGAACATCTGAGTTTTGGATTATATCTGCAGATCTTCATTATTACTGTTTTGGGGTAACATTACATTCAATTTTTAATCTTGACCCACTTACTATCCAGCATATCCAAAAACTACTCTAGTAAGATCTGTGATACTTGAGTAAACATATTTTTACTCAAGTAAAAGTAAAAGTTGCTCAAGTGAATGTAATTGAGTAAATGTATCTAGTTACACCCAACTCTGCAAACTGTACATAAAATACCCAATGCAAATTCATGATCTGATTTTCAAACTGTTTTGCTGAAAATTGAGTTCAGAATTACATAGAATAAATTTCAGATCCAGAAAATTAAGGCTGGAAATTAATTCATATCGTTTAATGTATTAATTTAACAAACTGAAACATTTCAGAGAAATGCAAACACAGAATTTGAAACATTTCGTTATTGTTTGCGTCAAATGAACTCATGTTTATTTGATTTCTTTATTTGGCACCGAAAACGAGACAAAAAACATTTCGGGATTCTGGAGGAAAGTGTTCAGAGTCCCATCGGAAAAATGGCAGGCGATAATCTGATCTGCACTCTGATATCATGATGCTTCCAGCGCAGTCAATAGGCAGGATTAAGAGCGGCTTCAGCATGATTTTTGGATTATTTCAGCATAGCATCAGGATTAGATTTCGGGATGAAATGGGATAAATAAGCAGTCAAACAACTAAACAAATTCCTCGAGGACGAAACACTGATATGTTCTGTTCTCACTAAAACCAGGAAGATGGAGCACATCTCACACACATAATACACACATCTCACACACATTACACACACGTCATACACACATCTCACATACGTCTCACACACATCGTCGCTCAGAGAATAGACTTTAAAATACTGTTGTTAGTTTATAAATCACTAAACGGTTTCAGCACCAGAACACATTAAAGGTCTGCTGTTGTTATATGAACCTTCCAGAACCTCTCAGGCCTTCTGGTTCTGGTTCTGCTCTGCATCCCCAGAACCAGAACCAGACATGTAGAAGCAGCATTCAGCTTCTCTGCACCACACATCTGGAACAAACCTCCAGAGCACTCCAAAACAGCCGAAAGCTGTTCAGAGTTGCTTTGGAAACATAATTAATGAAACACTAACCAACATTTCGATATGTGAATGATGGCTCTTGGAAAAATTTAATATTTCGGTTGTTGATTTTTGTGATTTTATGATATAAAGCACTTTGAATTTCCTTGCTGCTGAAATGTGACATACAAATAAACTTTGATTGATTTGAACGTCTGCTACCCTGTTTCTTGTCATTTCCTCCAGACCTCCCAAGTTTCTCTGACCCTCACATTCCTCTAGTGGCTCGTGAGATCATGCAGCGAATGATCCACCAGTTCGCTGCCGAATATACCTCAAAAACTACTCAGGAAGACCTGCCCCTGCCCAACGGCACCATGAAGGACCAAAGCCTGCCGAGAGCGGTGTCTCTGCCGCCCGCCCCGACCTCCCCGGCCGGGCCCACGCCCGGCTCCCCTCCGTCGTCGGCCTTCTCCTCTCCGTCCCCGACTCCGGGAGCGGGCTTCAGCCCCACCGCCGTCACCTCAGCCCCCGCCAGCATCCAGAGCAGCAACGGAACGGGATCCGGCAACAGCGGAGGGGGAGGAGGAGGTGCGACTGCTGCCTCTGCACAGAACCCGGTCCTCAGCAAGCTTCTGATGGCGGACCAGGACGGCCCACTGGACCTCACCGTCAGAAAGGCGCCGGCTGATCAGGAGCCCAGCCAGCAGGGTGAGAGCAGCATCACAATAACTGACCCGGTCTGAGAATCTGAGCCCAGATATTACAACTAGCAGCATCTTTATCCATCTTGACCATATTTATTAATCCATATTTATGGTATGAATGAAAAAAGACCAGAACACATCAGCAGACATTTACTGCTATGCTGTTTCACAAATGAAACACACTGCTGTGGTTCAACAGAACATACTGGTTCTACAATGTGTCTCCCTTTTTTTACAGATGTGCAAAACTAAGACTCTCCTTTTTAACATAAAATAAAATCTATCTCTTTTATAAATGCCTTATAGTTTGCAACCATTAGACTTACATTAAGAAAATAAAACAAGCTAAAATTATGAGAATAGGTCATAATGCTCTGAATATGACTTTATTCTCGAAATATTGTGACTTTTTTCTCATTTTAATTTGACTTTATTCTTGTAATAATATGATTTTATTCTCATGCAACTTTATTCTCTGAATTGTACTTTTTTTCATTTTTGATGTGTTTTTAGTATGGCCCTAATACTCGCTGAACATCCAAATATTTATCACTTAAGAAATCTGTACAAAGTAAAAGCTTGTGTTCAATCAATCGCGTGCTGACGAAGTAGACAGAAAATGTTTCCCCAGTTTCATACAACTCGCCGGCGTTGAAGCTTGTGCTAAACTTCCAGTTGCTTATTATCTTTTTTGGGAAGAGGTTTGTGTTTTAAAGACTTTTTTTTTTTTTTTTTTGCTATTGCTGACAGCTGTATTGGTATGGGTACGGAAGCTGTCGGTGGCCAAAACTTCCACAGAAACTACTTGATATTCTTCTTTTTTCACCAATTCAATGTTGTTTTTTAATTCCCGCAGTTTCCACGATCTGTGTTTTCCACATCGTGGAGCCCTACACTAATGTTTTGTTCGCCTTCATGGGTAACAGAATAGGCTGATTACTCAAACAGCACACATTAGTGTCCGTCACATTATCAGATCACCTAAAGGCCAAAAAGTCTTCATCGTTGGAAATGCAAAGCAGTTCTGAGGCTGACATTGAACTTTGAACTCTGGGTTTTTAAGTAAGCCACACCAGCTGTGGGTCTGCAGTTTGACCACTACCGCATTCAGGCTTGCAGCGACAGCTCTTCCTTTCAGGCACATTGTGACTACTCATACACTTTAATACAGGCTTTCCAGAATCTGCTTACACTAAGCCTCCTTCATTTTTACAATAAGATGGAGGAATGAATGAATCATCTCTTCCTGCATGTCTCTCCCTCTTTCACACGCAAACAAATCCAAATTCACTGTTTGAGGATTTCTGACTCAAATTATCCCCAAATTGTGCTGACACTGCATTCCTTTGAATCAGGTGTGTCAAACTCTTTTTCCTTTTGGGCTAAAATCAAGATCATGAGTGTTCGTAAAGGGCAGGTTCTTCCACAATGTATTGATAAAACCTGTTAAACTCTTGAAACATAAATAAAATCTTAAAATTAAATCAATCAAGCAATTAAATTTTATTTGGGTGGCACATTTCAGCACCAAGGCATTTCAAAGTGCTTTACATCATAACACAAAAACACAAAGTCATGCAACATAGAATCAACAGTCAAAGCATTACAGTAAGTCAAGTCCCATCATTAAATTTGTAATTGATTATGTTTCAAAATCAACTCTAATCAGCTGGGTTTTTAGTCTAGATTTAGTCAGTGTTTCGGCTGTTTTGCAGTTTTCTGAAAGTTTGTTCCAGATTTGTGGCGCATAGAAGCTGAATGCGGCTATTCTCTGATCTACAGGGAGCCAGTGTAGTGACTGTAGAACTGGTGTTCTGAGCTCTATCTTCCTGGTTTTAGTCAGAACTCAAGCAGCAGCGTTCTGAGCTGCAGCTGTTGGATTGATTTGTTGGACAGGCCTGTGAAGACACTGTTGCAGTAATCAATGCGACTAAAGATAAACGCATGAATGAGTTTCTCTAGATCTTGTTGACACATACAGTAAGTAAATAATATTGAACATCTTTTCAGTCCCTCCAGGATTTTGCAATTATTTTAGTCATTTTATTGCAATAAAAAAACGTTACTTAGATTCAATGTTTTTCACCATTTTTTATAAAAAGTCTGCAATTTACTCACAATTATGCATTAGCATGAAAAATTGCAGGGATTTGTTGATTTTTGCCTGAATTTCTACGATAATTCACAAGAAACTGGAGGGACTAATTGATGCAGTAAACAGAGAAAAGCTGCTTTGAATTGGGTGAAAGGATATTGTTAAAGCACAATGTTGATGGTTCTATTTATGAGTTGATGGGAGACATAAAGTGCATTGGCAGATTATTTCACTTTTAGCATGGGGATATTGTCTTATGAATGAAATAATTTGTCAATGGAACTTTTTCATCAATATTCAAAATTTACTAAAAATAAGCTCCTATAACTTGCTGTAAAGTTACCTGTAAGTTAGTTTTATCTTTAAGTGTTCTGCGATATTAGCACTACAAACTAGATTAAAAACACTTGCTATAATTGAGCTGTTAGTCTTTCCTGACATAAAGGAAAATCATGTTTTCCTTTGCATAATTTTTCTCCTAAATTATCTTTTGCCAATGAAAAAGCTGTGACTTTTTTTGCCAAAAAAATTGAATCACTTTTGGCTGAAAATTAGTTGGGCCATTATTTTAGGAAAGTGACTTTTTTGCACCAAATCATCAGAATCATTCACAGAAAAATCCAATCACCTTATAACTTATGGCGTATTCATCTTGTTTGTCTGGAACAAACTTCCAGACAACTGTAAAACAGCGGAAACCCTGACTTCTTTTAAATCGCAATTAAAAACACACCTGTTTAGAATTGTTTTTGAAATGTAATATGTAACAATGTATTGTCTATTATATGTTGCATGACTTTGTGTTCTTGTGTTTATGATGTAAAGCACTTTGAAATGCCTTGCTGAAATGTGCTATACAAATAAAATTTGATTTGATTTTTTTGATTTTTGTGCGTTTGGATGTTTCTGGATGTGTGTGTGCGCTTCACAGCTCCTATGTAGACATCATTGTGACGTAGTTGCCCTTTGAAGTGCAGAACTGGATTGGATATTTTAGCAATCTATAGATGTTCGACTTGATATAAAAACTAGACAAATCTTGATGGGTTTATGACGTCGGTTTACAGATGTGCATGTCTGTGCCATATGGGGCTGCATTAACGTGCTGGAACAAAGTTTACTCCCCCAACTGTCGCTGTAACAACACTGCGACTCGCAGAATTAAATGCATGTTGAACACACACACAGACACACACACACACGGTCAGATTAATGTTTGTGCCCCAAAGGAGACCACTCTGATTTCTTGTTTGGTATTACCTAATGTTGCTGGGGCAGATTAGTGAGGTAGTCCATATGGGGTTGTCTAGGTCACAGGGGGTCAAAAGGTCAGCAGCTTTTCACGGATTGGACTCCGTTCAAGAACTCATCCCTGCTCTTCAAATGTTTCCCAGCCCTTGTGTTTAGTGTCTGCCTCTAAAGTCGTTATTTGTCTTTGTGTTCCACCAGCAACCTGTAATGGTTTTCATGTTTGTGGCACGTTAAGGAATAAAAACTGAATGTTTAGCTCTAGGTGTAGCAGCGTTCTTCTTCATTTGTTTTAAGAAGAGAAAAACAATAACTAAATGTTTTTAAGTGCTGTTTTTAAAAAGCAACTAAAAACATTTTTTATTTTTCTGGCCTTTTGTATCTTGATTTAGTGTGTTTATGTTGGTTTTGTATGGTTTTAAGGTTGATTTCTATTGTACAGCACTTTGTGATTTTATGTCCGTGAGAAGTGCTTTATTAATAAACTTTACTTACTTACTTACTTAATCATCTTCAGATTTAGTCTCTAAAAAACAAACTAATCTAGTCCAAACATCCATAATTCCCTCAGTAGTGAGAACAGAGTCAGATAAAAGAAAAAAAACTGCCACATATTCTCTTTTTCCTGTGTGGGAACCATATGTGTGTGAAAAAACATCATCACAAATAAGATTTTCAAGACTTCGCTGTGACAGACAGCCAATCGACGTGAAGCGGAGTATTTCTTTCCTGCCCTTTAACTTCTTAAATAGGGGAAGGTAGCTCCATATGTCGATGCACAAACGGATAAAGCAGTTCCTAAAGTCGCTAATGAACTGGATGCAGATTCTCTAATGAGCTGCACAAACAAATTGACAGCAGGGATGTCTCACTGTGGAGGTCAGTTTAAAAGATGCTTAATGCAGGGAGTGCACAGCGTGAGCGATCCAACGTATTTACAGCCTCCTGCGAAACACAACGCACGACTGCGATGGAAATTAAAAAGAAACTAACCCTGAAAAATACCTCTGCACTGAGGTTCTTAAATATCCGTCTGCGGTGACACGGTATGGTTACCATAGTAACTGCTTCCTGTAGGTACATCAAATTGTGATTGCGCTGTAAAACATTGTATAGAAAGGCTTTAAACACGGCTGATGAAAGTCAGGAGGAGTCGAGCGGGTTTGAAGGGGAAACCGGGCGAGTGCATAATGTGAAAAGGGAAACGGCGCTGCAGAATAAATAGACGGGGTGTTAGCAGCAACTGTTCACACACTGACATCAGAGGGGGGATTATTTTCAACTGAAAAGCTTTGGATTTATGTTTGATTATTTGATTCATTCAGTCTTCTCACAATAAGCCATTTTGAGTTTTGTTTGAGTTCCTTTATTCACTTCTTTTGTTTAAAACTCATTTCTCCTTTCTCCATTGACTTCATAAAGACTACCATATATACATATGTATATAATTTTAGCTTGGCACAGCAACAAATTAGAGCTGGACAAAATGCTTGAAAAATGTATCACAATATAAGCTTTTAATATTAGTTGATATTGGTAATTATTGATTAGTGTTTTGTTTAAATATCGGAAATGCTGGCAAACTGTTTTACTGTTTTGTCCACAGTTTTCACTCCACGTTGTTTATTTTTTTATTTCTAAGCAGTTATAAGACACGGTGGCGAAACCTCAAACTGCTGCTGCGCCAGTTACTCAACAATTTGTTGCTAGGTAACCATGAATCACTCAGCAAGTTGTTGCTAGGCAACCAAAGAATGCGTGAGTTAGTTAGTTCCGCCAACCATGCGTTCTCCTCTGCCTACATCTCCCAGAATGCTGTGCGGTTCTGGATTCAGTGGATATTCTACGTATTGTACATTGAATATTCTATCAGATATTGATCACGTTTCTGTTGCAGTATATATTGTTATTGATTTATTTTCTAACAGGACAACTAAGATGACATGTAATATTTGCTTTCTATTGAGGAGGTGGGACAGCTGGATATGTTATGTGTCTGGACAAAGATCAGCTGATCTCCCTTTAGCATCTTATATGAGTAATTTTCACAATTAGCATGAATAAAACAGCATTTATTCTCTTAAATGTTAAGAGAATGTAAACCCTTCCCTTAACTCTGAGATTTCCTAAAGCTTCCCTATTTTAAGCTCTGTCATTGACTGTCATAACATACAGTCATGTCCCATAAAAACGTAATAATGCACTCCAAGGTGGCACCTGTTTTAAAAGGTTAAACTACACCCCTTACTTAAATAAACGGGTCATTAAAAGGCTTCTGCAGCACTTCACAGCACACTGAAGATGCATTAATATCAGGTGTGCTGGAGCTGAGATGCATTTACCTTCATAAGCATCTTGTAATAAGAAGTTTGATTAAATGCTGTCGTAATAAATTTCAGTTAATGATGTTTATAATCCCCTAAAACCGTGACTTTATTAGCTTTATTAACCGTATTGTGGGATTTTACTATTTTCTCCAAAGTTTTTTTTTTTCAAATGAAAGCAAATAAATCTTAAAATGATAGCAATATCATAAAAATAATACAATTAAAATAAAAATAGCAATGACTTTAAAATATTATGAAATGAAGTTTCACACTTCTTTATCTGACTGGTGTCCTAAAGAAGTGAATTTCACAGGGGAAAATTTTTCAAGAGCAGTATTATTTGTGTTGAAGAAGTAAAAATCAGTTTTGTCATTTTTGTCTTTATCACAATAATACCACAAAATATTGAGATAAAACTTTAAGTCTTTATCAGTCACATCTGTAGAGCTGAAAATGATTGGTTTAAGATACCAAGGTATTAGTGAAAAAGTTCAAGAGGAAATGTAGAACATGATGTGTTGTATATTTCATAACACTTCATATTGTCTTATTGTTGAAATGTGCTAAGGAAATAACCTTAAGCTGCATTTTTTTCTATATTTCCTTTGGTTTTGTAGTAGAGTTGGTCTAATTAGCTCCTTGGTGATCCAGAGAAAACCAGCTAACTCCTAATCTCTCCGTCTTATTCGCAAACACACTGATAACCAGCCATTTATTTAATCACACACTGATGAGCTCATCAAGATCACTGTGGGGTTCAGTCTCTAGCCTTAGGACTTTTTTACAAATTGTTCTTGGCTCCAGCTGAAATCCTGCTGTTTGGAGGATAATCCTCAGTGTTTTTCTGGCTATCTTATTAGATTTTAATCTGTTTTTGTTTTTTGCTCTTTTGATTTCGTCCTCAGATGGTGTTTTGGACCTCTCCACAAAGAAGAGTAACAGTAGAGGAAGCCCTACAACTTTACAAGGCTTCACTCTTGCGGCTGGGGACAAAGGGTGAGACTGGCCAGACACTTGAAATGTTTTACAAACAAAATCACCAGTTTACATAGCTGCAACATAAATCAAACTGAAAAGGTTTTTAAATTAATGCTTTACTTTTTAAGTTGAGTGTTTCATTACTGTTTTTGGGCCCATTTCACTTTGCAACACTTCTTGTCTAACTCATCTAGGAAAGAACAGCAAGAAGATGCTGATGTTCGTTCTAGTGTTTATAAGCAAATAAATGACTACAGGTACATAAACATTCAGCCAAACTGAGGAATAATTCAACTATTTAAAATACTTAACACACCTTGAGCAGATCCAAACAAACCAGAAGGAGGGAGAATTCACCATCTGGGATTTTGGAACAGATCGTTTCTTACCTGGTTTTTTTGCACCAGTAAGACATACGTTTTCTAAGTTTATGGTCAAAACCAGTTTGGCTCATGTTTTTGATGTTTTACATCCTTTATCTGCATTAAATTAAAGTTTTCCATAAGAGTGGAAATGTAAGGATCAATCCAAAAGTAACTTCTTGGTAAAAACTGCATACAATGCTAAGATATTGTCTTATCATCATAGGACATATTCTGTTTTAAATAGAGTTAAGTTATTTTTGGCCATTTTTCAGTGCACATAGTAGAGTCAGACAGTGGCAGTGTGGATGAGAAAGTTAATCAATCATGATTAGACTACACAAAATGAAAGATTAAAGAGCCAGCTGACCTCGGATGAGTCGTCGGCTCTTCGGACAGCAACCACGGCTCCGGGTGTTGGAGACGGATCATTACTCTGGTTTATCACTGAAGCCAGTGTTGGTATTTGGCCCGAGGTAATGATGTCATACTTGAATCAGATTCAGATCTATCTCCATTTGTCAAGCTGCCGTCAGGCATCTTGTTTCCCTCCAACAAACGCTGATGAGCGATCAGCGGCAGCTTTAATGTGATCAGGATCTGAACCTGTCAGATGGCGGTGTTAAAAGTCCTACTTTGAGCTAAATCGTTCTGATCTTCTCTCCTTTTGATAAAGTTGACCCACTATGCTTCTTTGAACAGGTAGGGATAGGCTTATAGGAAATTCAAAACATGTTTGTCACATTTTTTGCACAAAATCATTCTTAGATAATCAGTTCTGCTTATTTTGATCTGTTTTAGGGCCTCTTGTGCCCTGAAACAGATTATTAAATCCAAATAAGCTGCTGCTGGCCAGGCTACCAAAGTCAACTTTTAAAATCACACATTAAAAACTACCAGAAGATGTGCAATTATATAGCCATACAGCTTTGAAAAGCATTAGGAAAGCCTCCTGCACAAGAATGCAGTAAATAGTTCCTAAACGAAAAGGCAACAACAAAACGCAGCCATACAGCAGTGAAACCAGCTGACCAAAAGTTCTGGAGCTCTGCTTTGGTTGCCAGGTAACAGGCTGGGGTTGCTAGGTAACGGACAGTGCCTGCTGATTTTCAACGTTACATTTCAGAGGTTTTTGAAGCGGCTCATTTTCCAGACACCAAAAACTATCAGCTTATTGCCACAAGCTAGCTGGGAGGGTTTTTTTGTTTTTGTTTTTTCTTTGCTTTGTTTTTAAGTTCTTGGACTGTTTTTAGAAACAGTAGAAACTCAAAAAAAAAAAAATATATATATATATATATTTTTTTTTTCAAATATATATATATAAAGTCACCCTTTAAAACCTGTGCTCAAAGAACACAAGAATTTATCTCGGCATCAATAGTTTAACTTTGCTAACCTTTCCTTCTGATGTCATACCTCTGAGTTAATTTGCTGCTGATCAGTGCAGAAGTGATGTTTAGGTAGCAACAGCAGATGTATTTATGCAGAGGTAATTATAATTCAGAGCCCACCCACTCCTAACCCTCGCCCCACAGTCGGAGTTCAACAGCTGTACGGATTGACAAATCACGCCTTTCTCTTTTCCGAAAAGCAATCAGTGCCTCTGCCTTTATTGACGATTTCCTGCGTTGCTTCCCGTTAATTTATTGATGCACACGCTCTGCCTTAAAGCCATGTTGGAGACGTGTTGGCCGCCATACGCGCTTTTTTGCATCAAGAGGGAATAAACAATCGACACTAATTGCAGCTGCCATTTTCAGAAATACTTTTGATCTTTAGGTCAAATATGGATCAGGAAAAGGGTCGATTGCGAGCGCGTATGGGAAAGCTTGCTCATATGGTGTTGGCAAGCCTCCTTTGATCCAGAAGTAAATACTTAAACAAATTCTGGACTAAGATTTCATCTTGACCTTTTAGTTTACAAGGGTCCCAGACAGTTACTTCAGTACGTAGGCAGTTCTGTCAAGAGAGCGGTACCAGGCAAAAACGGAGCGTTAGTAACCGCACTATTAATGTCCTTTGATTAATGAAGCAGGGTAATCAGTGCACTAAATTTAAACAAAGGCCTTGCTGACAGACACTTGTCTACCAGGTGTTTTTGAAGAAGTTTTCATTTTTGTTTGGTTTATTAAGTGCTTTCAACAATTGGCTATAATGTAAGTTTGTGTGCAACGAGGTTCAATATGGGTAAAATAATACACTATTTCATCTCACATCAACAGTCAGCAAGAAATCCTTATAACGGCTTATCAAACATGCATCTAATTAAATGCTAAACTTGCTTTTCACCAACTTACAATCTCATAAATCTTACTGGATTACGTTATTTTTATTCTGTAACCAGATTGCTGTGTATTGCAGACTTCTGCCCAGGTTCCTCTTGGAAATAAGATCCAGATCTCAACGGATTTACCTGGTTAAATAAAGGAAATAAAAAAATTTACCTGTCCAGCGACTGCAGGTGGAAATTAGTTTTATTTATTTATTTATTTAATCTGGTGTCATCCATCTCTCCTTTCAAAAGGTGAATAAAATGTTGCACATTGTCTTTGTATAAATAAATAAACAGCATAAATAGTGAACAGCTGGTCCAGACGGGCATCAGAACCCAAACGAACAGCAATAGGTTGCAATAAAAAGACTTAATAAATCAGCAATAAGATTCAATCAAATGTTGCATTAGAACTGAAATGATTAATCAGATTAATTGTCACTACAGCAGTGATATATTAATTGTTGAACTAGGCCTGTCACGATAACAGATTTTGCTGGGCGATAAATTGTCTCAAAAATTATTGCGATAAACGATAATATTGTTCGAAGACCTTTTTTCATTGATTTAATGGAAATTACATAATAATACATGCGATTTCCTGCCAAAGATAGATACACTTTACTTTCAAAAGACACTTAACACTGGGACTGATACACTAAATAAATAAAACAACCAAAAACAAAAATAAAATAGATTCTCAGTCTCCATTAACAATAAATGTACTTGAATAAAAACTAAACAACATGAGGCCAAAGTGGAAATAAATACTGCATTCAACCAAAAGAGTGCAGATTATGAAGTCTGTATACTATATTGCCCTTCAGTAATCATTAGATTTAAATAGAGAAGAATCCGACTTCCTGATGCAATAGTTCAAACTACAAGATTTTTTACCCCGAACGACAATCTTAGAACATTATTCGTTCTGAGATTGTCCCTTGTGTGTTACGGTAGATCGTCGTGGCCGCTCAGATCTAAATCAAGGATTTGCCCAGACTGGGAGAATGACGCAACCTGTTGAATGTGACCGGTAGCCAATCAGAAAGCGCGGATTCTCCTCGTGCTTTCTGAGGGGAAACACGGAGGGAATCCCGAACAGCTGACACGGTGCAACCCGAAGTCCAGTAGACATCGGAAACAACATGAATGTTTATTCAACAGTTCGTGCAAAAAAATATAAATAACTAGGGGAGGAGTTGGAGCGAAATTTCTACCAGAAAACCCGGTAACTTTTCAGCTGTTCTTCGTTAACGTGACATAAATATAAAGATTTTCATTCAGTCAGACTGACACTAGCTACATGCATTGCAGGTAGATTGTAGTAAGGAATTGATTAATGACTGGTTTCAAAGTTAGTGAACTGGACTTATTATTTGTGTCCATTGTTGGACACAACACGGTTCGATCGAACCGTTATAGCGAGGATTTCTGCCGGCTAATTTGTCTCAGGTTTTGATAATGGGCGACAATCCGCGACATAAGATGGTGCATCGCGCGCTGGGCATTACGCTAAGGAAATAAGGAAGGGAGGATCAGTGGAGAGCACCGGAGTTGAGCCTTTTTTCATTCAGTGTCATCAACAGAAAGAGAAAAAGGCAGGAAGAAACAATATAGACGATAATTGAAATGAGGTCGATAGTTTTAATTTATCGTTCGATTAATTGACTTATCGTTTATCGCGACAGGCCTATGTTGAACTGAATTATACAGACTCAAAAACCAGCCATATGACCGTTAGACTAGTTATATTTAGAGTAGAAATGAAGCCAGAATTGTACAGAAAATAGAGGTTTTGGTTTTACGATTTCAAAAGTACAACTTTGACTGTAAATATGTTTAACCCAAAACTCAAGTGGCGGTTTTAAATTCACCCAGCTCAAATTCACATTTTGCTGCTAATTATTCATTGGTAATCCAAAAATAATCAGCAGATCAGCTCTACACTTTATTGATAAGTAAAGCAGAAACGACTGAGCTTTTCTGTTGTTTGTTTTTTTGGATGCAAGTATTTTTTCCTGCTGCAGATTCAAATCTGTAGATTGTGGCAATATTCTTATCTCATTAATTTGCCAAACACTGTGACCCAAAGCCGTGACCCCATGTGTAAACCTTAAAGATGAAGTCTGAACCCGGTCCCTAAGAGACCCAGAGGCTCATTCTTCCTCTCAGTGAGGAACGATCGGATCTTGTAATATTAACCAGAGCAGGAAGCAGAACCTGTCGGATCGCCCCGACGCTCACTGCAGCTCAACCACCAGAGACAAACAGCACTCAGGAGGGTGGCGCGTTTAATTTGACCTTTCATTAATCTAACAAATTTAAATATTACTCTGGAAATCTAATGTTTGGTGAACACTACAGTTCAACTGGGAATTATAAATGATAAAGAAGCATTTAAAGGGACAGGATTCAGAGATTTTAATTTGGTAGTTATTTTATCTTCTGGCGTCTCCGTTTAGTGTGAATATCGGATCAGGAGACTGAAGCTGGATTTGGACATGTGATTTTAATTGTTTCCGAAATTTGGCTGAATGATGCCAAAGTTTTGTGCACATATTCAATGGAAATGCAGCTTTAAGAAAGTAGAAGTCTGATCTGAACAGCTGACCTCCACTTTGCTAAAATCTGGAGCGTTCACACCAAACTCGTTTTGAGCATCAGGCACGTTTATATTCAAAGTCTATGTGAAGGCGCGTCCAGGACCGTTGCGGCGGCTCTTAGTTCAAAAAGATTCAAACTGTTTGGAGCGTTTTGAACGTTGGAAGCATCAAGAACGTCCAACGTGTCCAATGGAAAACAGCAGCGAGAGCTGACTTGTCTAAGGTGCCTCCACATAGACTGCTGGACGGCAAAATGTCAGGCTCTGCATTCAAAGTGCACATGCTTCGATCTTGAAGCGCTTTTGATGTGAACGCACCATTGGTCTCCAAATAATGTAAGTTCTAAGATCTGCTTATAACAGAAGGTTAAAGGTTAAGAAGTCCTGAAATATCCTTTTAAAACTGAGCCAGTAAATCAATGATTACTGTCTAATTCACCACCAGATGTCTGTCTGTCTGTCTGAATGAGGCTCCTATTAACCCTGTATTGTTTTGAACCAGCTTGAGTCGGCCCACAGCGATGAACCGAGTTAAATCTCCTGCTGTGGACTCCCAGCGCCACACAGCAGCCGCTGACATTGTACTTCTGTATAATACGTCTCCAGTTGAGAGGTCCCTGAAGTCCCATCCCTCATATGCCGTCCATGCTCTTTCCTGTGATTATGAACCTATGGGAGTACTGTTAAAGAGCTTTTCAGCTGTTGCTATAGTTACTCAGCAGAAGGAGCATTGACTGCTATAGGTCCAGTAAAGGCACTTGACATCTGAACGGGTTTCTGACATATGCAAATTGGAAGATCAGTGTGTTTTCTAGTAATGATATAAGAATGTCAATGCAGTCCTATGCTGCAAAAATCCCCCTTTTCAAAACAGGGTATATGTTACTAAAAAAAAGAAAAATGATCTGCCAACAGAATAAGAAAATTTGGATCATCAGGATTTTGGAAAAGAAGTAAAAAAATCTAACCAAGTGAGCCCACAAATATCTTAAAACTAATGTATTTTCTCTTGTAATAAGTCCTTTTTTTACTTATACAAATAACATATATAAACTTATTTTAAGACAAATATTCTTAAATTAAGAAAACGTTACTTGACATTAAATTTCATGTGGTTAATCCATAATCACATATGGTTTTTATTAATTAGAATGTGAAGTACACAATCAGTATTTCATTATTTATTGAAAGTAATAAAGAACAAATAAAATGACAGTAATACAACAAGTAAACAATTATTATCTCTTCCTATTTATAAGTACTGCAACATTTTACTCTCAGGTTCTTTGTTAATGCAGAACATTCAATAATGTGCTTGGAGTATAAATATAGGTAAAAGTATTAGCAATAATAATAACAAATGTAAAGATATTTTATTTGACCTCACTGTATAAAATGTGGTGTAAGTGGTTGAATAAAAAATTTGCAGAATGTGACGATTTTCTTCTGATCTCATTAATTGATTTATTGTTATAATAATAATCGATAGAGTGATAAATATAGTCCAACATAAATAAAAAGATCAAGTCTATGACATGAAAGGTCGTTATGGATGGCCGATATGGACTTAGAAATTTAGCGCAATTATTTTGTACTACATGATGACAATAAAAATTAGAATACAAAACTGTTTATTTTTTAGCTAAATGTATTTCTGTAACGACATGAAACAGCATTTATAACAGAACAAATTTAAAAACATTTTCTTTTGAAATCGTCTTCTTACTTTAAACAAATAAAGTGTGAAACTAATCATATTTTCATGTCTGATAAACCTGTGAGTTTTGGGTCTTTCTATTTACGTATCAAGACAATAATGTTTATTAATCAGCAGTAGTAGCTGAGGGAAAAGGTGGAGGAGGTTGATCTATTCACAGATTATTTTTTTTCATATAAAAACATGGTGAACGATTTAAAAAACATTAAAAACACAAATTTGAACAGTCTCGCCGTGTTCTGAGATGTTCTTGTTCTCCACCCAGACATTTGCTGAAGGCGGAGCGTACCCTCTCAGAGGTGGAGGAAGAGGACGGCCTCCTGCAGAAAAGCCTGCAGGACGGACTGAGGGACAGCTACGCCAACTCCAACTCCTTCAAGCCGCCGCTGGCCCGTTCGCTGCGCATCAAGGAGGAGCTCCTCAGCCAGAAGCACCGGCTCCTGGGCCAGCCCGCCGCTCTCTCTCTGGCCAACCTGGAGTCGGCCGGCTTGCTTAATCACGGGCAGTCCCACTCCTTACTCAGCCAAAAGGGCTCCTCTTCTCTCTGGGAAAGCAAGGCCCACCTCGAAAGCCTGATGAAGCTAAAGCAGGCCGGTGGGGCTCTAAGCGACCTCAAAGACCTGCCTACATTCCTGGAAAATCACCACAACCACCATGGAGCCTTCTCGTACAAGAGTTCCCTCCACCATCACAGCCACAATCAAGCCTCGAAGGCTCAGCACCACCACAACGACAGGAAGCGAGAGCAGGGCCATTCGCCGCCCGTCGACCTGAAGATCCCACAAGTGCGGGGCATGGATCTGTCCTGGGACTCCCACGCTTCCGAGCTGTACGGCTACGGTGCCATGGGCGTCGGGTCGGGAGGTCACGGCGAGAACAGCCTGAGCCGGAAGCTGAGAGCCATCTTGCCCAAACAGAACCGGCGCGGCGGAAGCCTTGGAAGCCTGCTGGACGGGGCGGCGGAGTACTGGAACGCCGACATAGACAGTTCCACCTCCGGCCCGGCGTATTCCATCTCCGACGTGGAAGTGGACCCTAGCTCCAAGCAGCCGAGGAAGAAGAGGGGCCGCTACCGCCAGTACAACAGCGAGATCCTGGAGGAAGCCATAGCCGTGGTGATGAGCGGGAAGATGAGCGTGTCCAAGGCGCAGAACATGTACGGCATCCCGCACAGCACCCTGGAGTACAAGGTGAAGGAGCGCATGGGAACCCTGAAGAACCCCCCAAAGAAGAAGCTGAAGCTGATGATGAAGATGGAAGCAGGAGGCCAGGATTTCCCGGCGGAGCCAGAGAACGCAGCCGCCACGACCCCGAGAGACGACGGGCTGGCGCTAGCCGCTGCCGAGCTGAAGGAAAATGCAAAGGAGAAGGCAGACGACGATTCCAAACCAATCGACTAAACAACCCACACGCTAAACCTCACACGACGTACGTCACTTCAAACACGGATGGGGCTTTCTTTGTGCCAATTTGCTTTGCAGTATCTGGGTGAGCACAAACGGAGGGAAGGAATGAGGAGGATTCCTAAAAAAAACTGCAGAGAAACATCTAATCGGACACTTTTTAACCGCCTGCGAGGCGCCGAGCGAGTATTTGTTTAGCTTTTATATCCAAAGCTTAACAAATGCAAAGAAGAACAATAGTTAAACAAAAGACAATTAATGGAAATTCTTTAAGCATGCTGATAATCCCCAGCCCCAAAAACCCAACCTCTCCTTTTACTGGACGCTACACGGATCTGTTGCTGCTTATAAACGGAGTTTGGGCTTTGGATGAATTCTACTCTGGGGAAAACAAATGAATGTTCAAAATTTACAAACAAATTCTGACTAATTGGACCCGTTGCCACTCCCCTCTCTCATAGAGAATTTTCTGAAATTGGTAAGTGAACTGTTTCTTACGTTTGAAGCCTACTGTAGGGTTGAATCATCCCATCGTTTCCTCACACGGGTTCAGAATCAAACCCATTCTCCTCTTGCCAGGTAGCCATGATGCTTTAACTGCAAAACTCTTTTCTTTCCTCCTTAAGAATATAATCTCTGTGCAGACGAAAGCAAGATTAACCCGTCCTCTTGTGAGCAAGAGAAGACACACAAAAGTCATTCAGGGATGCATGTTTGTGAGTTTCGTGGACACTACTGACTTCTGTAATCAACTCCTTTTCTTCTCTCTTTTCTTTTCGTTTGGTTTGCTTTCTTTTGCACTACACTTTGGGTCTGGCGCTCACAGACCACGTTACCTCGGCATTGTTGCCCATGCATCATGCACTTATTATGGTCTGTCTCTGAAGCCCAGTCGCAACCTTGCAACGGGTCAGAGGTGCACATCGCCTTCGAATGCTGATTCATATTCAGAAGCGGGATGCTCTGAATTCACCCTCGTCTTTTTTTTTTTTTCCCATTTTAGTTTTGTTTTTACGCCAAGGGACAACTTGAAGGGTACTCTGATTATGGATCAGCCGTTTTTAGGGCGGGATGCTACCTCATGGACCTCCTTCAGTCTGCTGATCCTGGAAAAGGTGGAGCCGCCTTCAGGTTGCCCTCCAAAAAAAAACAAAAACAAACGGTGACCAAAGTGAGCTCGACACCCTCATGGAACGGTTTCTGGATGACGACGGCGGCCTTTTGGGATCAGAATGTGAAACTGTGCTGCTATCCAGTTCATCGTCTCGACTCCTACGAAGGCTTTTAGCGGGCCCAGACTGAATCATTTGAATTTAGCTAATAACAACTTACTGCTGATGTGTTTTTCTTTTCTAATAAGACTAAGCAAAAGCAGCTTAGTTGAGAAGTTTTTAAAAAATTCCTCCCCTGCTCAAACGTCAAAGACGGTTTTAAAGGCAGTTATGTATGAAACAATGTGCATTTATAGAGGAATGGTTTCGTTTTGGGGTAATATGCAGTGGGCAGGGTTAGCTGTCAGCTGGGGAGAGGCAGATTTTAATATATTTTAAGTTATTGTGACCGATTATGTAAAAGCCAATCCATGATTCTGGGTGTTTTTGTTTTCTCCGCTCATTTTTAACTCAGGGTAACTGAGACGGAAGACGTGGGTTACCAATACGGTGATTTCTTGTTGGACCTATAGGAGACAGAGAGGAGGACAAGACGAGCCTCTCGCTAATACTTTCCTTTCGATTACGATGGCGGTGCCATTACAGAACAGACCTGCTACTGAAACACAGGAGGAGATCAGGAAATGCTCAACAATGGGTTTGTGATTTGAACGTATTAAACTAAAATAGCACTTTTATCCAAGAGAGAGTAAAACAAGTTTGAGGTTATGCATGTAGTGTAGCTCTTCTTCACGGCAGACGGAGCAGAGAGGGATGAAAAAGCTTTAGTGTGTGACAACTTTCCGAAAGTTGCAGCCCGAACCCAAACAACTCTTTGTCTTTCTTTCTGCCTCCTGGCTGAAAGAGGAGAAAGAAAAAGACCTGGAACAAGTTTGTTTTTGTGTCGCGTCTCGTTGTTTTCCCTCCTCTGATTGAAATGTTGCTCTTTGCTCTCGACACTGCCTGCTGTTCACCCAGTCTGAGGCTTCAACTCTCCTCAGATGAAATGATGATTCCCTCCTTTTGGAAATGTTTGTTGTTATTTATTTGATTTTTAAATGGCATGCACCGTTGCTCTCTTTCTCTCTCTCTTTTTCTTTTTTTTTTTGGGGCTGAGTTTTGTGTTAAACGTTATTGTTGGTAATTGGTCACAATCTAATAGAAATTGGCCTGATCTACAATCTTGGACCCCCTAATTTTGTGGTTACTGGGTTTTTGTGTCCTGCATGAAATGCATCCAACACTTTGCAATGCGAAGCGTTGAAAGTGTCTAAAATGTCGCTGCCAGCGACAGTGAAAATGCGATCAAATGTTAGTTTTAAAAAACAAAATTAGTGTTGGACTCCTTCCTTTGTTTAAAAATGTAAAAAAAACAAACAACTGCTTGACACTTTCATGTAATGGATGTAAAGCGTAAAAAAAGATGTGAAGAATCATCATAATTGGCATTAAATGCAGACAAATTCAATCAGCACTCAGAGCAAATTCCCCTGACAGGGGCAAAAAGTGTCAACGATTTACAACAATCCACAAAAAATATTCTTATTTTTGTGATTTATTCTGTATTTTGTACAAACTAGTCTTTTCTTTTTGGTCTGTTCAGCCAGATCGTTTCTACTGAGGTGCATGCCATTTCAAGTATATATTTATATTTTTTCTTTTGAGTGTATATGGTTAACATTTCCACCTGTCCACAAAAACAAAAAAAACCCTCTAAAATGAGACTCAGCACATAATGTTTAACAAGCGAGACCTTGCATTCTTATTTTCATGCAAAGTAGTGAAAACCTCATGTTTTATCAGACTGTTGTGATTTTTATTACATTTTTTTACTCTGGTTCCTTCTGCAGTATAAACACTCCAATCGTAGCCTTGGTACTGTAACTGTCTCAGGTTCTGTCCACAGCTTGGGCCGCCATATTGGTCAGACAGCAAACAGCACAACCTGAACTACCTACACTTTGTTTAACGGACGGACGACACATTAAACATGTGGCAGGAAACCGTGCCTTCAAAGCCGATTCACCTTCGGGAGGTTTAGAGAAAAAAAAAAGACTTCTTCTCTTGACATTTCCTGGTTTTCAACTCATCTAACACATTTTTCTTTCTAAAAATGTTTTAATAACTGGCTAGAGATGCAGGAAGAAAACCAAAAATTCCCTGTTTCGAAGTCACAACACTCTTCGGTGTGGATGTTGTTACTGAGGAAAGGATAGTTAAATAAGTCAATAAGGTATTTAAAATGAAGCAAAGCAGAAAGAATTTCTACTGTATTTGTAGATTTTCTGTGATGTAGAGAAAGAGGCAGAGAAAGCCTCATAACCTCAGGCTTTTATAGGAAAAACATGTTTTTTAACTAATGTTTCAGTGAGAGTTGCAGTTGCAACTTACTGAAAAATTCTAATTAATCTATTTATTTTTTTTATGTAGTTCTTAAAGAGAAATTAGAATTATCTAAATTTGGTCGTATTAAGTCGATGCTGTTAAAATTGGTACACTGCAAAAAAATTATTTTACCAAGAATTTTTGCTCTTATTTATGGTGCAAATACAAGTAAAGTTTCAGCAAAAATATAAGCTTCTTTTAAGTCAATAATACCTTTATATTCATTTAAAAAATGTTTTCCTGGCATTTAAATTCTGTAACTAGACATTTTCCCTATCATATAAATAAGATTTTTTCTGTTTTCTCTTATTTCAAGCTGTTTGCACTGGAAAACAAATTTTGCTGGACGATAAATTGTTCCAGTAGTTATTGCGATAAACGATAATATTGTTATTTTGACATGATTTTTAAGTAATATGACGACAGTGACAATGATACGAAATATATTCTGAAAGATCAATAAACTTTGAACTAATGACGATTTAACACAAGAACTGGTCGACATTTTAAATATCCAAACAAAACAAATTACATGAATTGAGACGTCTCTGTAAACAAAATTATCCTAGTTGAGACCAGAACAATGATAATGAAGAATTTTGCCGTCCAGTTTTTGGTAGAAAGAAAGGAAAAAGACAAAACAATAAACAATGAAAATGTAATAGATTTATTGCTTATTGTCCACTGGGAGGGAGCTGGATGAAAGATGCTTGGTAGGTTCCCTCTTTATTTTTTAGAATCTCCTCGTCTAAACGGACCCAGAAGAACCTCCCCTCTCTGTCTCCTCTTCCTGTTTCGGGTCGATCCCCAGGCGGCTGCCTCCCGCAGGGTGAAGCGTTTTGGGCTTTTCTGTTTAATGTGTGTCCTGTCTGTGAGCCGAGCGCTGTACCGATCTGCTCCTCCTCCTGGTGCCTCGAACTGAATCCTCGTTTCGCCCGAGTGCTGAGCACAGCGACAACCGATACTCTGGGAAATACGGCGTCCTCCACTGTTTCTTTTCAGTTCTTCTTTTCCTTTGTTTCCTCCTCTCATGACGGGAGGAGGGAGATGCTTCAAATATCTGACTGACCAATATGTGCCATCCCAACACAAAGCTTGCTCTTTTTTTGTTTTTGTTTTTAATATGCTGTTAATTTGGTTTCCCTGTGGAGGCAGGACCCACCCTGCTCCCAGCGAGGATAGAGAAACGTGTTCTTTATTGGTCGTTAGATGTAACATTAGTGCAGGTTGAAACCTGACAGGACATATTTTTTGCACTTTTTATTGTCTCACAGCTGAAGAGACCCAGAGGGGACATTTGGGGGACAGGTGGACAAGTTAATCTTCTGTTATCATATTTCTTTACAACCTCTCCAAACCCTCACACAGATTTGATGTACGTCAGAATGTGTTTCCTGACTTTTTATTTTTGGTTTCTCTCACCCTTTCTGTTATTTTTATTTCTGAATCAAAGACTTTCAAAGCACGAGAAAAGAAAAGAACAATGTTAAGCAGCAACTACTGTAACCTCACTAAGTAGGCTCCCCGTTCTGCCCCAGGATGACGCACGACGAGGATGCCTTCTCTGAAAGAAAAACACTTCTACGTGACGTGTGTATGACTGCTATGCTCCTCTCTGCAGAGAGGCTTCCTCTGTTTTTGCTCGTCATTTATACCTCAGGTCTGGCCACTTAAAAGCAGCTGATTGTATATTAGAAACACACACACACAAAAAGAGAATCAGGACTTTTAGTACGGCTTGTTTCCAGATTTTTAGGGCCTAACACACACAGAGCGGATTTTAGATAAGTGTTTTTTCTCGACGTGATTGTTCGTACTCTTACTCCTCGTGGCATGTGATTTTTGCTTTCTTTTCCTACAAACAAACAAAGATAAATTCCTTCAAATGCCAGAAGCCAGGTTTTATGAATATAATGCTGTGTTCTCTTTAGCACATACAGCCGTGGGAGAGCAGAACGCACACACACGCACGCTTACATGATGCACCTAGAGCGACACACACTCTCCCTCCTCATCAGGTAACCACATTTTGTGTGGGCGGGTTTTATGTATAATTATGAAGCTGAGGCTGCCGTGTCTCTGGAAGCAGGTGGGTGGGTTTTGTCCACTGAACATCGCTGCTGCTGGCTGATTCTCATCACTGCGAGCTTTCCCTCTGTGAAATCCTCACTTCCTGTCCGTTTTCTTCTTTCCTAATGACACTTCTTCCTCTTCTCCTTTTTTTGTCAAGCTTTAACCCGCCTAGCCAGATTTTATTTTCATGAATCTTAGTGGTTTAAGACATTTAAAAAACAACATTTAAAGTTTTTTTTGTCACGTTCCTCAAACAAACGATTCCTAAATGTTTTCGTTAGGAGCAGAATCGATGTCGCACCAGCAACTCTAGATTAGAAAAAGTGGAATTTTTCAAAATTAAGATGATTAGAGTTTAAATACTTTTTTTATTTTTTTGCAAATTTTTATACTTGCACAACTGGAACAGCAGATCGTTACAGTGTAAAAACACAAAATCTCACCAAGTGTTTTTACTCTGCTTTCTAATGCAAATATCTTAAAAACCTTAAATAAAACAAAACTAACTTTCTAGCAAGATATAGAAACTTGTTTTAAGTCGATAATGAAAAAGTACTTGTTGTAGTGGCAGATTAATTCACTATAACAGGATATTTTTTCCATATTATGAGTGAAATAATCTGCCACATGCTTTTTCCTTAATAATAAGGAATTATTTACTTAAACTTCTATGTCTTGTTGAAAAGTTACTTGTAAGTTAGTTTTGTCTTATTTCCAGCTTACTAAGAGATTTGTAAGTTTTTATGTTAGCTCTGTCAAAATATCCAAACCTGGCATCTAAAGCTGAAAAAGTTTCTCGCTCCCTAATTATTTTTGTTATGAGCAGAGACGGTGTCACACCACCTGTTTTAAATTAGCAAAACTGAAGTTTTTCCACAGTAAGATGAAGCCATTATAAACTTCTTTTTGCACGTTTTGCTAATGATTAGCACAGTTAGCGCTGCTAACATCACAGAAACAGGCAGCAGTTTGTGTTTAATCTACAGAATGTCGCTCTTTACACTGCAAAAACACTAAGTCTTACTAAGTATTTTGTCTAGTTTCTATTACACATAGCTTAGTACACTATAAAACAAAGCTAACTTACAGATAACAAGTTATATTGTTTCATGTCAATAATTCCTTAATATTGATGAAAAAGTACCAGTTTACTGTGACATTTCCCTTATAACAAGACATGTCTCCTATATTATAAGTGAAATAAGAGACGTTTGGCCTGTTGCCCCAGTTTCTTGAATGTCAGAGAGAAAGTAGCTGCAGGAGGAAAGAAATAGTTTCGTTCTGGAATAAAATGTTAGTCATTTGTGGAGGTTCAGAATGAGTTTAAAAGAAAATTCTGCATTTTATTGCTTCGTCTTCAAAGACATTTCCAAGAATAATTAAGAAGTTTATTGAGATCCAATTTAGCAACAGATATTTTTAATTTAACTATGTAGGATGATAATAAACACACCAGCCCAGAGTTTCTCCCCTGCGTTTACAGTCTTTTCCTCTTGTTTGTGGCGGTTCTGTCCAGCTGTGCGTCTGCTGCACTCTGGAGCGATGCTAAGTTCTGTAAATGTCAAAGCGTTAGGAACAGACGTGAAAAGCAGTCGCTCGCTAACCGCGTGGCTCCGAGAGCAGAACCAGGCGCAGATCTTAAAGGCCAGGCACGCCTCTAAAGTGATGCTGATTTGCAGCAATCAGTGACGGCGCACCTTCACCTCTTTATGTCTGAAATGGAAAAGCTGCTGGAAATAAATTCCTGAATTTGCAGCAGAAAATCTTCTTGAACAATGTTAAAACTTGTTTGATTTGGAAAATTAAAGCACTTTGAAGGTTACAAAACTCTGCAGTCGCTAACCTATGACTTCATTTCTACAAACTGCAACTTTAAAAGCCAAATGTACGGAAGAGAATTAGGGCCAAAAAAGTCTGACTTCCTTTTCTCAGAAACAGAATAGTTCTGACAAATGTTATCTTCAAACTCAACTCTACCAAATAAATTTGTGATGCGTTTCAGTGTGGATAAATGGAGACTTACAAACCCAGTGACAAAAAAGAGGCAGTTGTGATTATTTTTGCTAGCAGCATAATTGATATTGACCAAAAAATGTTTGGTTGATATTTAGATTTTGATATAGATTGACACATAATTAGAGTTCTGCAATTAATCTGTCAGAAGTAAGAAACAGACAAATGTACAGAAAAGGATTAGGGTCAATAAAAACAAAATCTTTTTTTCTTAGAATTTTGACTGAGGAAAAAATTAAGAAATTACTATCAGAAATGAAATTGAATCTCAAAATTCTGACTTTATCTCAGGCTTTAAAGTGAGAAATTAATGTCAGAATCTAGAGATTCAAGTCAAAATCTTGAGAAAAAATTTGGTGTGGAAGTGTGATTTTAGTGTCAGAATTCTGACTTGAATCTCTAGATGTTGATTTTGATCTCAGCATTGTCACTTTAAATTTACAATTTTGAGACAAACATCAGAAATGAATCTCAAAATTCTGAGGATAATTAGAATTTTGAGATTAAAGTCAGAATTCTGAGAAAAACGTGATCTTTTCCATTGGCCCCTCTGTTCCTCCATACAGACGTCTTTCCAGATTTGCTTTGGTTAAACTCGGTAATCCTCCTGTCAATGTGAGTCGGTGTGAAAGGTTCCACAGAGACCTTTTTCACAGTCGCTCCTGTCGCCCCAGCAAACCCTCTGATGGCGTCTCACAGATGGCCGCCGCACAGAGCTGCGGATTCAGACTCCGGTCTGAGGAGGAGGAGGAGATCTGAGTGACTCAGATGCATAAAGGCTGGCGCCTCACTGCCACCCTGAGTCCATCAGAACCGGGACACAGTCCGACAAAACGCTGCTGCTACGGACCTGGAGGGCAGGAAATGGTTTTGAAGGGAAACTATTGAAAATGCCTCCTAGGGCTTCGTGAATGAACTCCATGTTGTCCTTGTGAGTTGCCATGGCGATCTTGCAGCATTGTTCCCATGTGGAGGTGCGTCTGGACCTTCAGAACCACCTACGGAGACCAGCTGCTCTCCTGTGGCTCTGAGCTCAAACCCGGCTCCGCTCTCACTGACGATCACACTTACCTGTGGCTCCTCACCACCAGGTGTGATACAGAGGAGGAAAATAATCATCAGAACATGGAGATTCGCTCCGGTTCTTGTCTCACAACCTCACACTGTTTACCTCGACTCGCTCGTATTTATCTCCAAATCCAGAATCATCAGTAAAACCTTAAATATTTTATCCATCAATTCAAAGCAGGTTTTTTTTTTTATGTCTGTACTGCCTAACTCTGGGGGTCCAAAGTGTGGTCCAGGGGCCATTTGTAGCCATTCAAATGTCTGTTTTTGGCCCCTGACCACAAATCAACAATGGTAAAAACAATTGATGACCCAAAAAAATTGTTTTAAAGCCCTTTTTATGTTTTGGATATTTTCCAAAATATCCAAAAAATGATGTAAAGATTTAATTTAAAAATTTATTGTTGAGCAAGTAAAAACAAAAATAAAATCAAGAGTATTTTTTTTAATAAAATTTTATGGCCTACCAGTAGTTGAAATTTGGGCACCACTGGCCTAATTAAATCAAACTGTCCCTCCATTACACAAAAAATCTACAAATACCTGATTTTTTTTTATTACACTGATGCATGACGTTATTGCAAAATTTTCAGATAAGGGATCAAAAACACTGGTTATAAGTGACTGCTGCCTCCCACCACCAGGTGGCAGTATTTCTTTTTCAGCCTTAATGATGTCAAGTCTGTGATCGATTACTGTAACAAAAACAAACTTTTACTGTTATATATATGAACAAATATTGCAAAAATTCCATGCAAATATTTCTAAATTAGCGCCACAAAATCAGTGATTTTGACTGCAAAAAAAATTTAATCACAAAAATATTAGAAAATCCTGCTGGGACGGATAAATGTGTAATTATTAAACCTTCAGAAGAACTTATTGAATGCATATGCAGCTTTTTGTTAATATTTTTATTGATACGCAAACACTTTTATAACAAAAATAAAATCTTACTGTTAGCATAGTGAAGAACATCGTTAGACCGCTTTTATTAAAAAGCTGAACATAAATTCAATAAATATTAGATGTAATCTATTATCTATTAGTTATGATAAAGTTATTTAGGTTTGGATATACAAATGATCAAATTGCTCTTATTCTTGGTGGTTTCCAGTTTTATAAATGTACAAAGCAGTTCCAGTAAAAGTTAATATTTATTTCAGTTCCTGAAAATGTTTTCTCAACTTTACTTTTCATTATTTTGTTAATTGTTATAACCTTGATTCTCACCGGTTTAAATCTCTGGATGTTGTCTTCTTTCTTTCCTTCCTCCTTCTTCTCTCGTGTTTTCACAGAGGTTTGGCTTTGCAGATTTTTTTATGTTTTTTATCCCACGGCTCTCGCAGCAGTGGGAGATCTGGGGGAGACCATTATCCTGTTTAACGTTTCTGCAAAAAGAAACAGCTGCTTGCTCAGCCTTTCTACAAAATGTTCTTGATGTGGAGATTCAGGGTAATTATGTCCTCCTTCATGTTTAATTTAAAACAAAAAGAATCAGCCAGTATGTTGGGTTTTTACTCCACTGAACCCCAATGTTCAGTCCACCTGTTTTATTTACAGATTCAGTCTTAATTTGTGGCCATGCACCGTCTCTGTTACCTTTAACTTGTGAAGTCTACACTACATGCAGATGCTAACATGGGCCGGTGTATTTATAGTGGAGCTGAGCTGCTGAGTGGGATCGATAGGCAGGTCAGACGGAGCAGCGCTCACCGGGCAGAAATGGAAGTACGCTGAACAGACAGGAAGTTTGGCAGGTGAAAAGAATACTCTCAGACAAGTAGGCAGGATTAAATGTCACGCAGGCGATCGCTCCTGCAGGAACAACAACTGCTCACAAAGTTTAGACTCTTATTTTTCTTGTTCTGTACGTTATTTTCAGCCAAATACTTTTTTCAGTGCTTTATGAACAGCAAGGATTGTAAATCTGAATAACTCTTTCCAGGGGAGGCCCATGCAGAGCTTACTTGACGGCCCAACCTTGTCGTTTTTATTTTGTTTGTTTTTTTTAAGAGATTTAACGTTGACCACTCGGACTGTTGCCTTCCCAAACGTTGAAATCAGGCGGAGCCGCCCGGTAGACGGTCGCTCCAAATGAGTCCGCAAACGGGAGAGTAACACTTTGTGTTTGTTTGTTCTTGCTTTCACTTTCTGATGATATTTTCCATCCTGCTGTTTTTGCGTTTGTTTCTCTCTCTCTCTTTTGGGTGTGCAAAAATGTAAAGAAAAAAAAACTTACAACACAGAATACCTCAGAAAAGAAATCCATGTAACCTTGACGACCCTTTTATATATATACATACATATATATATATATATATATTGTCCGATCCTGGCCATCCTCCCAACCACATCTGATTTTCTTTTTCACCATACCAAAAAAAAAGAAGAAAAAAAAGCCATACCAGAAGGAAAGCAGTCGCTTCTTTCTCCACTTTGGTTTCACATCCTAACCTGTGCATCCTGACCCGTTAATACTCTCGGTGTGCAACCTTCTGCAGCCCACTGCTTGGCTGCTCTGCACCGTCGCCATCGCTCATGCAGAGTGGGTTTGCTGGAAGCATGAAGGCCGACATGGAGAACACTTGAAGTCGCACATCTCCCACCTTCCTTCATCTATCCTTCATCTTTATTAAAAACTGAATGTAAAAAAAAAAATACATAAACACTACAAACCTCTAATTTACCTATACATATTTAAGAATAAAAATACTCTATATGTGCACATAGATTTACCTATACAAGCCCCTCATAGACACAAACACAAATGCATATGTATATATAAAATCTCTTATGTCAGATACTTTTATCTTGAGAAGGAAAAGGATGGGCCTTTTCCATCGACGATTCAGGGAAACAATACAGAAGTCCAGTGCAGAATGTTGGGTTAAAAATCTCCCGCTCTGTCGCTTTTGGTGTTTTCTTACTCAGTTTGTGCTTGGTAATTACCCCATGATGTAGCATAGGGAAAGTGGCCACAGCCATTTGCGTTTGTCATTGTTGGGGGTTTTTTTTTTTTTACAGAAGATGTAGTAAAGGTAGACTCTCGTGTAGTTGTAGTCCAGTCTGATTCTGTGAAGCAGGAGTGGGGACGGGTGGGTGGGTTTATTTTGTAGAGCAGACTCTGTATTTATCCAGTCGACATGCCGTCATGTGTGTATCTGCGGGGGGGTTCCTTTAGACAGGTTGTATATAGAACCGGTTGACCCATCATCCACCTTACCTGCCTTTTTCTACAGGTGAGGCAGACGTGCGTATGAAGGCATGGAGGCGCCTGTGTTGAAAAGTCTTGATGAAGGAAGCGGAGACGTTGCCCCTCGATTATTTTGCATGCTGGTGTACATACCCCCCCTCGCCGTATCAGGCCTTTTGTTTGAGAAGGCTCATTATTGCAGAAGTGCTTTTTTTTATTGGATGTTGTCAGCAGGACAGATTCTAATGTTTTAATATATATTCCCTGAGAAAGTAAAAAACAGGAGGGTTAGCACTTGAGGTGTTTTGTTTGTCACTGCAGCAGCTTTTCTAGTGGTTTTCGGCTCTTTTGCGGTCATTTTTTTCCTTGTGTATAATAAATGCGTGTGTATGAGTGAAAGTGTGTGGCTTTGTAAGAAATCATGTGGAAACTTTTTGCCACTTTTGATTTGTTTTCTCATCAATATTTTAACCTCAGAGCAGCTTTTAGGAACATGAACTTATATGTAGGTTTAAGTAACCGCATATCTCGACATGCCCCTGTTGTCTGCAGAAGGAGACCCCGATAACTTCCCCCAAAACGCCCTCAGGGATCCCACACGGCGCCGTTCTCGGTCACATTCAGGTTGGTAATCGACACAGAGGCCTCTAACCGACCGGTACCATTTAAATGAAGTGCAGCCAGAACCAGAGCCTGGTTTCAATCATCTTTCACCCAGATCCTGTCGGGAGCAGCTATGAATGTCACATTTCAGAACCGGTGGATCTTCAATAGTTCTCGTTTAAGACACGGTCCATGCAGGCATCTGGGGTTGTGTGGTGGAAGTCCCGTGTTTTAAACGTTTAAAGGGGCAGCGTTACGTAAAAATAACCTTTTTTTTATCTTTACATCATGTTATAAAGTTATTCCCTCATCAAAAACAAACCTGGATTCTTTCATGCATGTTTGAGAAACCTGTTAATCTCCATGGCAACCATTCAGCTGTGAAAATCGCCTGGATGGACCTAGCCCCGCCTTCGAGATGCAGCTTCCAAGTAGCTCTCTTTGCAACTCCCCTGTTTAGCTCCATAAGACTAGCCAGCAGCAATTAGCAAACACCTGGTGGAGGTCGTTATAGGAGCCGTTTGACTGGCATAACACCTGTCATGAACATGAAGGCTTAACGAATGTCTGACTGTTGTCATAAAGTGTGATTCAGTAAATAATGACATTTTTAATGGAATTTTAGTGCAACTCTGCATGAAGTGTCTTTTTTTCTTTTTACCAAGTAATGCAAAGTTGACACTTTTAATGCAACTTTTAATATAACTTTGCATTAAAAGAGTCATTATTTTCCGAAACTTTATGATAACAGTCATAAACATACAAGAAGACTCCTTTATGTTCTTAAGAGGAGTTATGTCAGTCGTTTGTTACCAAACGCAGAAACGATGTTTAGCATGTCATGTTATGATGACTTCCTGAAGGCGGGCCCAATTTCAAGGCATTAAACCAGGAAGTAACATTTTCTTTAAGTTATATTTGACATATTTAGCATTTTCATAACAATTGAAGATAACATAGCTACTTGATTGTGCCAGAAAATGGAACTATGTGCCTGGAAAACTCATAATGCTGCCCCTTTAACTCCACACAGATTAATGACTAATAAACAAGATGAAATGATCTGTCTTGCTTTTTCGGTGGCTTTCTTCTGTAGTTAATGTCTGCTATTTGGAGAGCCACTCGTGTCTGCTGAGTGGCCGATGCCTCTGCTTCTCGTTTCGCTTTGTGTTGCTGCACAGCGCTTGGCTCATGCCGCAGTTTTGGGGAACCTCCTGCAAAAACTTTATCATCCATTTTCCCACCAAACAACGTAAACAAGCAGCTCTGAGTGTCAGAATTGTGTCATGAATTTAACCTTCAACCTCCTTAAACGAGTCAAACGGTAATGTTTCTTTAAAAACGAGTCTTTAAAATTGTAAATCGTATGATCAGAGTTATCAAGATTATTTTTAACGTTGCTAATGTTAGTTTTTGAGATTAGACGGAAAGCTCTGAATGCTCTGGAACCATGGTGGTCAGAGTGCGGTCCAGAGCTTTGGACTCATTTGGCTACAACGACAAACCTCATCTTGTGTTCGGTCTCAGTTATCGTCCCGCTGAGCGTTCTGACGTGTCAGAGCCTGGCCTCAGTCGCTGAGCGGTTTCTGGACGCCCCACATCGGGGCTCGCTGGGCTTTTTACGTCACTCTTTCTTCGCTGAGATTTTCTTTGAGTTTGGCGATATATACCTCATTCCTTCAGCCCAGCCGGCCCGAATGGGCGCTGTGCCGATGCTCAGGATGCTCAAGCCCCCTTTTACAGTTTGGTCCCACCTGGACTTTACCTCACACACACGCGAACACGCACACACATGCACATATTTACACACATATACACAGTTTCTCCAAATATCCCAAGGACCTCATTTTTCAATATCTACTGTTTACAGTTTGACAAAAAAAATTTATAATTTAAAAAAATATTTTTCTCATGTTGTAGTTTTATTTATGTATAATATTGTTTTGTTCTCATTTTGTACCTTGTGAGTTGGACTTTTATTCTTCTAGACTTTACTATTACTGTCCATGTAAATGAGCGCTTAACAAGGATTACAAAAATCAGGTTTTGTTTGATTGACTCGCATTTATTTTTGTTTGTTTTGTTTTCCCTCTCTGTTTTAATGCAAATTAATTTTTTTAAAATTTTGTTTGGGCTAATAATTCATGTCTGATTTTTGGGGTTTGACCAAAAGATGAAAAATGATTGTTTTTTCCTTTTATTTGACAACGGTTTTGCATTGGACATCAGGCAACATTGATTAACTCTGTCTTTGTGCATGTGTAAAATACTTTACTGGTTATGTTATATTCAGTTTGGTGAAAAAAAAGAAAAGAAAAAAAAAAGTAAATTGCCATTTTTGCCACACATTTCAGCTGTATTGTTGTGTAAGGTAGTATTCACTGGATGCTAGAACTTTCTTTTCAAAACCACTATTCTTCTAATAAATTTTGTTGTGAAACTACAATCTGTTTGCAAATCTTTTTGTTCTGAATTAGATGAAACGAACATGAACCTTTTTTAAGTGTAAAATAGAGCTGTCCCTCTATAACTTGTACACTTTGAAAACAGTATTTCCAAGTATTTATGGCCTAGTTTCTAGTGCAAATATTTTAATACACTTGAAACAAGAGAATGAGCTTGTTTTAAACAAATAATTACGGGTTTACAGAAAGGAAGATGGACGGTTGCTTATAAGCAGGTTTTATGATTGACTCTTCGCAGCTAAATCATTTAAGGCGCCATTATGTGAAGTGAGGTACTTGGTATTGAACACAGCAACTGAAATTGTTTTCCAAAGTTGTTTTTAACCAGTTTATTTGTGACTTCTACCTGTTCCAGTCGAGCTGATTTGTCTGTGACGTAACACGCCTGGTTGGGGCTCACAGACTCAAGATTTAGAAACAGCTAGCTTAGAAACCGACCCGAACCTCCTCCTTCCTGACGCTTTGATCAAATTACCGACTTTGTCTGAATTCACACTACATCATTTATGTCACTATATCATGAATAGAGTTCTTCTTTACACCGGAGAGGCTTTAAAAGCGAACAAAACACGAGATGTTAACCAGTTTGGGGTTTTTTTTCCATGAGCTACACGATGGTGCGGCACTGTTTCCATGGTTACCAACGGTTACAGTTCTAACCGTTTAGACGCTTCTCCTAAATGCGTTATTTGACATCTTTCTCATCATACTTACTTATGAAACATGTGACCGTTAAACTTGTGAAGAGTGTTCGCTGTAAACCCGCGGTCACACGGACGGCCATTGTTGTTACTAACGGCTGCACGTCATCATGACTGACCGCTGCTATCCATCGCCGCCGCTCCTTCCCCACCATTAAAAGTCAGAGAACAAAATGACTCGCGTGATTGAAACCACTCTTAAAACGAGGTCTACTCCATAGAAGCGACGTTAGGTTACAGATTCTGCTATATCGCTTTAAAGGAGCGCATTGGCTGCTCTCTGCTCTCACGTCCGTCATGGCGGCGGAGCGCCGGAGAGAGTGACGGTAACCGCGGAGACCGCCCGTTAGCGTCTCGCCTTCCGAGCCCCAGCCGGGTGTGTTACGTCACAGACAAACGAGTGGAAGCCGCGAATGAACAAATAACTTTGGAAAGCATTTTCAGCGGCTCTGTTCGAGACGTAGCGACGTATTTTCAACGCGTCAATAAAAGAAAACACCTTCTACTACTTTACTAAACACAAAGCATCTCATTCATTTAGGTATAAATAAACACCTGAAACAAAAATGAGCCTGCATGAACACTGTGGCTTTCTTGAATTAATTCAGCCCACAGTACCAACGATCGACTCCAGCAGAACATTTATTCTTTCTCCAGTTCACCTCTTTCTGGCCTCCCATCCTTTTGTCTTTCTCGTCTCCTCCTCCCTCTCTCCTTTACTCGCTTCTTTCCGCTGCAGGGCTTGTGGAAAGCGGCCTCTGCAGAACAGGGAGGCAAAAAAAGACAAATAACTTTTCAGGGCACAGGAAGTAGGTCATCCTCTTATCAAATATTTATTTCTCACACTTTGCCTGGGGCTGCGAAAAGACTCCTTCTTTAGTTACCATATACAGCGTTGGTCCTCTTGTTTTCTTACTTTGCTTATTTGCAGTATATGCATGGCCATGGTCAATGTCAGACAGAATAAATATACCAATGTGGCTACTGGATGGTTGTTCCCCCCGTTTTTCTTCTTTTTTCCATTAAATGTATATTGATATAGCTTTTCACCCCAGCTTCATGAATCAGTTTTATCCAATTTTGCGGTGCAGCTGGTAATGTCTGTCTCAAATTGGAGGAATGGAATTGAAACGTTACTTCACTTCACAGATTTGGTCTCCACATAGAAAACCTGAAAGTAGGATGGAAGTTTTGAATTGTAAAAAGTGTATGAAAAAGAAACTCGATTGGAGGCTTAATGTCACTTTTCAAACTCTACAAAAAAAAAAAAAAAAATACAAAGATTATTTTTCTGTACACACAGAATAGAGACACTTTCACAAAGTTGGTGTTTTCCAAAAGGATCCAAACCCCACAAGCCGTCTCACATTTTACAGCCACAATCCTTTGTTATTAAAACCAAAACACTTTTGTTTTCTTTGGTCATTTTTTGGCCAAAAAGTGCCTGTTAAATGACAGTTTAATTATTTCTCCTGCAGATACAAACCAAGAGCAGGACGTCATGATTTCACTACGCGCTGCAGACAGACTCATCCTTCATGTCACTTTGACCCTCGGCTAATGCTATTCTCATTAAATGGTACAATTACAATGAATACTGTGCAGAAAAGTGAATCTGAATAGATAGATAGATAGATAGATAGATAGATAGATAGATAGATAGATAAAAAGCTTTACTGTGTCCCATTTTGCTCTCTAAATCCAAACATGACAGAAATTTGCCCTCAGGAAGCTAAGAAGTGGAAACATCTGATATAAAATATCCTCCTCATTCCGACCTTTACTCCTGAGACATGAGCGCACATTTCTCTGCTCTCCGTCTGCTTTTCATATCCACACCGACTCCTGTGAAAATGTCAGAGGCTCCATCAGAAGCGCCTCCCGCTGCGGCGTGTGGTGGCTGGGCGCAGCAAGGCTCCCCATTACTGATTAATGGAGCCACATCAACTTATTCAATTAAGACTCAGCGGCAGCCCCATACGGTTTTCTCCCCAGGCCTGTCTGAGCCGCGTTTAGTGGTTTAAAAGAAGCACCAGTGCAGGAGCCGAGGTGCGCTGGAGGTGGCCCAGCGCAAGTCTCATTTCTTAACCTACTTTACAAAAACTCCCTTCTTTTAAAAAGCTTTCTCTTTGACTTGTCTTTGTGCTTGAAAGTAGCTAAAGAAATGGGTTCTTTTATGTTTGAAGAATAGTTGTTATTAAAAATAAGTAGCAGGTCCAGAAATGTTTCTTCTAGCATTTAGTTAAAAACAAGTTTAGAAATTATTCTAGAATTTGCACTGGGACCAAACTGGGACAGCAGAGACACAAAGCTGCTAATCACACGTCAAACTTGAGGCCTGGGGGCCAAATATGGCCCGCCGTAAGTTTTCATCTGGTCCTCTGGACTCCAAATTAAACCAATAAGTCCTTCCAGTTCTTCACTAAATTCACACACTCAACAAATCCCCACATTTTTCTGATTTTACTGCAATTTCTTCTCAAAATTGGTCAGAAACTTTGGGTTTGGTGGCTGCTTGATGTTCGTGATTGATACAGCGAGTGACAAAAAGTCACATTTAACCTCATGCATTGGAGCAAATATTGTGAACATATCTCAAATATTTCTAAAGTGTGGACAAACCTGGACACACTAATCCGTGTGGAAAGATGCTCAATATTTAATTTTAAGAAACATTTATTGTATGCTGAAAAAACAGATGTTTCTTAATATTTTAGCAGTTTTATGGGTTTTATCAATACTTTCTAGCTCGACTGGTTCTTTAGGAACATTCAGACTTTTGATTTTTCCCTAAACAAAACTGAGTTTGACAATGAAACTTTGTTAGATAGATCTACATAGATATATCTATGTAGATAGTGCATTTAGAATCTAAATGCAGACAGAATGAAATTCATATTTGAATTTTTTTTTTTTTTTTCAGAAAATTTCTGAGCTCAATCTAAAACTTTGAGGTTTTTTTCTAGCAATTTCTTTACTTTCCAAGCTCAGAAATGTTTTTATTGAAAATTTTCTGAGATTAATCTCAAAATGTCAAAGTTTTTTTTACTCTTCTTTCTATTTTTGTCTGTAGTGACCCTCCGACCCCTCAGGTCTCAGACATGTTTTATTTGCAATATGTTCAGAAAATCACTATCGTGAATAAAAACCGGTGGTCTGTGAAAACACTGAGATATTTAAAGCCCCTCTTGCCCCTGTTGCACCTGTTGCCCCTGTTGCCCCTGAACCTTGTGAGAACCCAGTTTTTCTAACTGGGTTATTTTTTTAAGTTCCATAATTTCACTCCTCATGTAGAAAAGCGAAACATTTTTAATGTGAAACAAACACAAACATTTTTTGGATTTTTAGTTATATTCCTCATCTGTGCTGCAAAACTTTCTGAATATTCCCAGGAAGCTTGTTTGTTTTGTGGCAGTGAAATTTAATTACAGATTAAAATATGACCATAAACAACATGAATCTGAGAAACTTTCCTCCTGATGGAAACGAGCTTCACTCCGTCCTTCTTCCTCTCTCAGGTCACCTTGGAAGTTTTACCTTTTTTATTGTGTGTGTTTTTTTTAGGAACGTCTGAAAAATTCAGTTTGCCTCTGGCGTTTCCTCTTCTCTGTCTCTTTTTGTCTCTTAACGGCCAACCTCTTTCCCAATCTGCTCCTCTCCTCCCATCTTCACCTAATTTTCTTAATCTTCCCTCCACCCCTTGTCCTTTTTGTCCTCTCTTTTCTTCTTCTTCTTTTGTGTAGCATTAATAGTATCTTATAGGTGTTGTAGCGGCGCAGTGTGTGTGTGTGTGTGTGTGTGTGTGTGTGTGTGTGTGCGTGTGTGTGTGTGTGTGTGTGTGTGTGTGTGTGTGTGTGTGTGTGTGTTTAAGCCACTGGCCTCTGGAGGTTCGGCAGTCGATCCAATGAGCACCGAGAGACCAGAAAGTCTAATCATACTAATAAAATGGCATCTGCTGGAGAGAACAGGGAAACACGGCGAATGGAGGCGATGAGAAAAGACAAAGAAAAGAGACAATAGAGTAAGAATAAAATTACACATAGTAGAAGAAGAATTTGTCGTACAGCAAATGGGGAAAAAGGAGGAAAATACAAGCAGGGCTTAATGAGTAACAAGAATATTGTTCTTTTATACTATGAACTGCTGACAGCATGTCCCTGAATTTACAAGCAAAAAATTAATATTTATTAGCAGAAAATGAGAAATGGTCAAAATAATAAAATGATTTCAGACCTCATAATATAAAAAAACTGAGTTTTAACTCTGGAAGGTGTGTATATATATATATATATATATATATATATATATATGTATATATATATATATATATATATATATATATATATATATATATATATATATATATATATATATAACATGTTTCTATGATACATCACAGTATCCGCAGTGAAAATACTGCTGTAAATAATGTTTTAATTTAAATAACGGGATTGCCAAAGTAAAAAATAAAAATAAAGAGAATATTACAACAAAAGAATAAACAAACACATGGAAATATAAGAGCAAAAATAACACGAGACAGATCTACGTAAGAAAGAAAGAACGATTAAAGAATGAGACAAAATGGCTGAAAACCGTATCACAATAAAAGCATTTATAAGTCGATATCCATAATAATTATTCATTAGTTTTTGTTAAATATCTGAAATACTGCAGTTTTCACTCCATGTTGGGTTTTTTAAATGTTATTATTATTATTTTTAAGCAGTTATAATGAGGTAAAACTTTAAACTCTAGTTACTCTACAGGTCGTTGCTTGGCAACCATAGAAGGTCTGCGTTGCTTGGCAACCATAGAAAGTCTGCGTTGCTAAGCAACCGCAGAGCGAGCGAGTCGGTTGATGCCACCAAAGCTGAGCGGCGAAAGCTTTTCCTCTGCCTACGTCCCCCAGAATGCTGTGCGGTTCTGGACCGGAGTTCAGTGGAATTATTGATCAGACATCTCGCCTTTCGCTATTGATCACATATCTGCTCTGTATTGATTTACTGTCAAGCCTTGATTAACAGGTTTTTACAGCTGAAATGTTCTGCATCCCAAATACTTGAAGAAAGGAAACCTGCAAACAAGTCTTTAAAAACGTATTTAATGACTTTATTAAAATAAATAATTAAAAAATCAGAATCATTTAAGACATGAAACACTGGAGAAGAAGAAGAAGAATAATTTTTAACTGGTTTGGTGATGGAGAGCGAGAGAGGATGCAGAGATGTGATAAACACAACGGGGAAAAAATAAAGTGAAGAGCAGGAAATCAAAACTGTAGAGAAGTGGAGACAAAATCAAGAAGAGGGCAGGAAGATGAAATCAAAGATGAAGAAACAAAATGGGAAATACGACAACAGGAATCAAAAGAGAGGAAACAAAATGAAAGAGAAGTAAACAAGAGGCACAAAGTAAAGCACAGGAGAGGGGGAGGGGCACAAAACAGAGATAAAGTGAGATGAGAGGAGCGTAGGAGGTAATAACAGCTGAAAAGGCAAAGAAGAGGAAATCGAATCATGTGGAAGGAAGATGGATGCAGAAAATTAAAGACAGACTAAAGTAAAATAAGAAAACAGAGAGAAGCTCTGCATATGTGAGAAAGATCACAGTTAATGATGAGGAAACAACAGGTGACAGGAAGTAAAAGAAATGGATCCTAGACTGGAATTAAAAAAAGACAGAAGAGAATAAAATGAAAACTAGAAACAGTCGCTCATATTTAGTCCCTTTTAGTTTGTTTTAATCCAATTACCGTATTTTCTGGACTATAAGTTGCAGTTTTTATTATAGTTTGGCTGAGAGTGTGACTTATATGTGAAAATATTAACACATTATTATCACATGTTATCACATGTTATTTTCACACTAAACCGCAAGAGGGCTTGGTAAACTTGGTAAACTTGTTAGCATGTTATTCATGCTATAGTTATCTGAATAACTCTTAATATGTTATGCTAACACACCAGGCACGTTCTCAGTTTGTTGTTTATCATGTAACGTTAGCATACCGTACAATTATTCAGCCTGTTGTTGCCTCTAATCTATTTTTATTGCCTTTCAAGATGCTATGTCTGTTCTTGGTGTTGGATTTTATCAAATAAATTTCCCCCCAAAATGCAACTTATAGTCCATAAAATACGGTAGTTCGGTTTGTTGACATCTGAATGTGAAATTAAACTCTCAACGTGAATCATAAAATCGAAACCTTAATATCAGTTCAGGTGAAGTGAATCTGGTGCGATTTGAATGTATGTGTGGCTCCAAAAGCAGGAAGTGGACTACAGCGCAGGGCATTCTGGGTAAATATAACCAAAACAACAAACTAAAGACAGACGATGGAAAGAGAAAGTGAATCCAGCAGCTGAAAATGTAACAAATATTGTAATTTTGTTCCCAAATCAAACCGAAACAATCAGATAATGGCATCTGCAGGACGATTGATCACTTTGAAATCTTTCTTCCAGCACTGTAATTTCTGGAACTGATTTAGTTTAAAAGCTTGTGGTACTAACTGGCCTTGTTGGCATTTGACAGACTAACATCATCATCATCATCATGTCAGCCAGAAAAACATTTCTGCAGACGTTTCCGCTCCTTCACTGGTTGCAGATGCAACTTACCAACATTTAAATATTGAGATTTTGGGATCTCAATATTTCGCCTGTGGAAAAATCCTAATTCGGTTTCCTACCTGCAGCTTGACATGGAAATAACAGGCGAGTTGAGAAAACATGGAGATTAATCTCGTCTCCCTTTCAAGATTTTCAACTGCAGTGGGAAAGAAAAAATCTTGTTTTGGATGCAGTTTCAGGACAAATGAATTTTCTTTGCAGGGAAATTGGCAAATTTTCAGAGAAGACAAGCAAAATATCTATTTGGAGATTTTTGTTCGTTTGTCCCAAACTGCTTGATCTAAAACCAACAATGAGAAATACGGAGGAAAGTCAAAAATTTGGTGACGACATAAAAATTACAAGAGTTTTGGTGCTTTTAAATGTGAAGGCAGGTCAGATTTCACCCGAGATTAATTTATTTAAGGGTCATAGCTGAAGATGAAAATCCAAAGAGCTTTCTCTTTTTTCTGTCAACACCGTGGCGTTATTCTTTATGTTTGATCCATGTGTGAGAAACGATTCGTCCAGAGGATCAGAGAGACGCAGGAGCAACAGAGACAAAGCAAATGAAAAGCAGGAGGGAAAGGAGGCAACATAAGAAAATAACTCAAAAAAACAAGAAAAAGCAAAGACACCAAGAAAGAAAAGGAGGGAAACAGCAAGGAAATAAAACAGGCAGTGAGAAAAGTGATGAAAAGACAAACAGGATGAATCATCAGGGGAGTTTAGAAAAGATTTGGACATCAGGAAACAAAACAGAGATTAAAGAAGATGACATGAAATAGAAATGGGAAGCGAAGAGCCAGGAGGTTTCACTAATGAAGAAGAAAACATCAGAGCAGGATCAGCATACTGCCCCCTGCTGGCGGAAACACACGCAGCCTTGTTTAAAATACTGCTTGATATTTATTATTAAGATTAATAAATATCAAGCAATGATTAAAAATTCAAATCTCTCTGGATTCATGAGGCGTTTGGGTCTTTTCTGGATCACAAGTAAAGAAATGGAATATAAAATTCTAATTTAACAATTGAGGAAAAACATAATCTCTGCTTTAATATGTAAAAATTAAATAGTTCTTAAATATTGTTAATAGGACCTTATCTACAGCGACGTATCAGGGCCTTTGTAAGTAGAAAGAAAAGTAAATAGGAGTAAAAATCTGCCAAGAAAACTCAGAAATGTTCTAGAAAAAAACAAGGAAATTTCAGAACTGCAAAAATCAAAGACATGCTGGAAAGATCCAGATTTAAATTAATTCAAAATATTTCTAAAAAAAACAAGAAATGTTCTTTTTGAAAAGTTGAAAATTTGCTAGAAATTTTGAGATTAACCTCTGAAATTTTCCAGAAAAAAATTTTTTAAAGTAAAAAAAAAATCTAATTTAGAAATTTTGGAGTTTCTTTTTCACATGGAAAAAATAAGATTAATGTACATTTGAGATTTAGATTAATCTCAGAAGAGTTCTGAGATTAATGTAAAAAAAAAAATGTTTGTTTTTTTTCAAGCAAATTTTCAACTTTTCAAACTCAGAAATGTCCTTGTTTTCTTTTTTCTGGATGTTTTTCTAGATGTTTGGCAGATTTTTCTTTTCTGCAGTGTCGTTACATTAAACAGATGCTACTGCTGCTAAAATATGACATTTATTATTGACATTTATTTTGATCTTTAAAATTTAGAATCTTTCTATCTTTACTCCTCTCTCTCTGTTTTTCTCTGCGTTTTTATTTACTTGCAAGAGGAAAAGTGTGAAATATAACCTAAAACAGAACACTAAGCCTGGGGAAATTTATGACCTTTAACAATAAAAACAATTTAGAAACAATAAAACTTGTCCAGTTCTGCCTCGTCTTGTGACCTGATGCATCGTTGTGGTTCTAACTTGATTTTTTAAACTTTTCTAATCTGAAAAAAGTCAGAAAACCTTTCAGTTTTATCAAACTGAACAACAAAAGTTTTCCAGTGAAATCACAGAGAGCATCAACCTGCGTCTTTTGTCTCTGGAGATTTTTAGAGTTTCAGACTTCAGTTAGTTTTTTTTGAGCCGACGCAGCAGAATTTCCAGCAGAACCTGCTGAAGGCTAAATTTGGGAGGTGTGCGGTTTCTATTAACACAGTATGTGTGAGCATACATTAAGAGGTGATGAATCCAGCTTGATTTATTTATTATTTTAACTTGAAGCTCCCTGACTCGTTTACAGGAATGTTTTGTCTCCAAACTGCTTCTCTGCATCCAAAAAGGATTTAATTTGCCTTTCAAACCCTCCTGCAGAATGACATCCGACAGAGAGTAAAAAAAGAAGATGTGTTTACGTTGGAATATCTTCTTTCGGTTCTTTGTGTGCAGCAGATCGTCACAGTTATTAGAGTCGGGGGGTTGGGTCGGCGCTGCTGTCATGAATTTATCCTCCTAGAGCTCAGAGATACGAGGGGGAAGGGGAGACATGGTGGAGGAGGAAGGTTTGCAAAGGTGGAGGTGGGGTGATGGAAAGATGCTGCAGCTTTCACTGAAGAGCCAGCTGGACGGTGTGTGTGCGTGTGTGTGTGTGCGTGCGTGTGTGCGTGCGTGCGTGTGTGTGTGGTGGGGGAGGAACGTCGCAGCCGATGGGGGAATATTTTATGTTTTATGGTTATGGAGCGATGCATAAATCACTGTTTCATTAAACGGCTTCAGCCTCGGAGAGCCACCCCCACCGCAGGACATCCCCCTCTTCCTCTCCTTCTTCTGCTCCTCTTCATCGCACATCCTTTCTTTCTCTTTGATCTCACATGTCTTTTTCCTCCTCTCTCCCATCCCCCCTTTTCTACTCCTTCTTCCCATCACTCTCTCACTGCAACTCCAGGGTTCCTGCTAAGATCTGTGCAATATAATTTAAGGAGATACAACTTTTATACAACATGAAGCAATTAAAAATATTACTTTAAGTCCAGTTATTTCCCTGAAAAATAGAGAAATGCTATAACATGTTTTTTTTTATTTGTTAAAACTGTTTTGACAGTTTAGTTATACGATGGAGTTTTACGATGATAGTTGATAGAAATAAAGGAGCAAATTTTAGCCAAAAAAGTCAGAAATTTTGAGATTTCAGAAAATCTAGAAAAAACTCAGATGTTTAATCTACAAAAGTGAAAAAAAATCTAAGAAAAAAAATCAGATTTGAAATAAATCAAAGTTTCTACAAAAAGCAAGATTTTTTTGGTGCCGAAAAGTAAAATAAATTGTTGGAAAAATTCTGAAATATTCTAGGAATACGTCTTCTTGTAAAAAAAAGCTTGAAAAATAAAATGTTTCCTAGAAAAACCTGACAGAGAAATTGAGACAAATCTCAGGAAAAAATCTAGAAAAAAATGTGGAAATTTCTGAATTTGCAAATCTGCTAAAAATATGTAATTTGCAGATTACTCTCAGAGAATTTCTAGAAACAAGTACATGGAAATTTCTGAGTTTGAAAAGCTGAAAATCTTCTAGAAAACGTTTTAGAAATGTTTAGCTTAGTCAAAGAAAATTTCAAGAAAAAACAAGGAAATTTCTGAGATCCAAAGTGAAAAAAATGCTAAATTTTGTGTTTCATCTCAGAAATATTCTAGAAAAAACTAGGAAATTTTTGAGTTTCAAAAGTCAAACATTTTTGTCTTTTGAAACTCAGAACAAAAAGTTAACAGTTCAGTTTCTGTGGTTTACATAAAAATACATTTTGAATTATATTTTTTAAAATATCCTTATTAAGTTTTCAGCTACTTATGTCAGTTTCACATTATTTCAGAAATCAAACCAGATGTTATCTTTAATCTAATAGCAACATTTAGCCCAAATATCACCACCGTTACTGTGATTTATGTTGCCGCTTTTATTTTCTGTTTTCCATTTACATTTTAAAAATATGTTCAAAGGATGGAGAACTCTGGAAACTGGCTCCCAGGATGCAGAGAGGTCAAAGGTCGGACAGATAAGAAACCCAAGGAGTCGACGTAAAAACAGGAAGATGAGCAACAATTTATTTCAATAAATATGAAACAGAAAGAGCAACTGTTGCCTCCCAATCAGAGACTACACACACAAATGTTGTCAAATTGCTGACATTTTTTATATTAAAACCCTTAATGACAAAAAATAAAATAAAAATCACCCTAAGCTTAAAACATCACAATCAGTTAGGATGTTACTGTGTACAGATACTACAGTTAATTTACAAACACTAACATTAGTTTGATTTCAGCTCATAAGTGGATAAAAAAACAAGTTAAACTTTCATTTTACTTTCTTTTTTTTTTTAGTTTGACATCCATATAAACACCATAACATCATGTATATGAAAGCTACAGTTGAATGTGGCATTTGGCGTGATTATCCACAGGCTTCACTCACACGTTAGAGAAAATCAACAGTGGTTCACAGTGGAGCTGCATGTTGTTCTCAGACGGATCAGACAGTGGAGCCGATTTATTTCACAAATCAAGACTTAAGTTCACAACCGCCATCAGTTTAAGAAAGTCTGATAAACCAGAAATGAAGTTGAGACAGTTTGCAGACACCAATCAAGCGCCAACTGCTGTGGAAAGGTATCAGTAAGGAGAAGGTGCAAAAAAAATTAAGAAAATCTTATATTTCTGTACGACTGATGAGAAGATAAGCAAAGAGTCCAACATTAATTCCCAATAAATACTGTTTTCAGCATTTGATGATTGTGTTTAGGGCCTCTGTAATATAGAAATGCACTGTAAAAACACAAAATCTCACCCAATTTTTATGGTAGAATCTTGGTATACTTGAAATAAGAGAAACTAACTTAGAAGTAATATTTCAGCAAGATATAGGAGTTTATTGTAAGTCAATATTCCTCAATATTTATAAAGAAAAATATTAGTTATGAAAGAAATAAAAAGTACTAGTTTCATTTACCATTTTATTTCACTTATAAAATGGTAAAAATATCTTGCCATAAGTTAATTCTTGGCTAAATATTAATGAATTATTGACTTAAATCATGCTAATTAGTTTTGTTATTTCAAGACTACTGAGAGATATTCACTAGAAACTAAACCAAAAATACTTGGTAACATTTTGTGTTTTTGCAGTGCATATGGCAACAAAATATCAGTTTTGCTGTGTGCAGATTTTATTAAATTTTTTACAGGTTGTTTGTTTTCCAGCTGAGATTTTCTCCTTGTGAACTCTGTCAGCTTTAGCTGTCAGCTTAGGCCTCGTGTCAACGAGGACCAGGCGAAACAAGATGGCCGCCGTCCCTCAGAGCTGCTGTTGATTCATTAATATATGATGACCTGCTGATAGGCTGACAGCTGCAGATGGTTACTCACTTTGCTGACATCCAGCAAACTCTGTTAACACACGGAAGTCAGGTTTATCCTGAGAAAAGTCTGGAAGTATTTGTTTTATTTATGGCTGTCGGTTGCTGAGGACATGGAAACTCATTTGATGATCTCATCCGTTGTCATCTTGAAGGAAGACACTTTTTTACAGTGCACCAGTAAAAACGCTAGAAGGCTCTATGGAGATAAAAACTGAAAAGTTTCCTGTTAAATCTTAAAGTTTTGTTTCACAAACGGATCTTCACTTTTGCTTTTGAATATTTAAATTACTGAGTCTATATTTTATCTTTATGTTAATGAGGGACAAATAGAGATTCACAGGAAACTACGGAAGCCCAGAGCGGACGTTTCCCACGCATACGTTTTCCTGGCGGTTTTCTTGAGATAATGGCATCCATGACCTCGATCAGCTTTAACACACCAATCATTGTGATCTCCAGAAAACCACTGGGAAAAAGTACATGGGGAAAATCTACCATCCAATTCAACCTTTTCCAAGCGTCTCATATAATCGCTAAACGATTTTGATGTTATCACCGCTCTTCAGTGTGGAAGTTGTTACAGAGTGAGGAAGATTAAAAGTTAGTTATTATTATGGAGAGATGTAATAAACAATTGAAATGGAAAGTGTTTTCTCTGAGAGTGAGAGCAAACCTGTCAGCTGATAACAGGAAGGCTTAAAGGTTTATGCCAACATTGCTCTATTTTACCTGTTGGACTTTTCAACCTTTTTGTTTTTTATGCTGGATTTTAAAAATGTTGGCAGGCTTTTCAAAATAAAGTTAATGTAAATTGTTGTTTGATAACCTCTAAAATTATAGTCATTTTGTCAACGTAGTTATTCTGTTGGTGTTGAAAAGTAGAACCCTGTTTTATAAGAACTGGTCTCGTCGATGAGACGTCTTCTGCTTAAATAAATAATTGATGTTCACCAAAAAAAAACTGAATGAAGAAGGGAAAGTGACTTCAATCTGCAGGACTTTTAGATAATCAATAGTGATCAGCAAGCGGTTGAATGATCACTTACTTATGCTAATACAAGCAATCAGGCATTCAGTCATACACATGATAGCGTTACTTCGCTCTCTGTGTAAAAAATCCAACATGTGACCTTGGAAAATCACCGGGGGTGAAACTTAAGCAGCAGAATCTCAATTGTAAACTGGGGACTGCATAATTAAGATGGACGCAGTCACCATCTTGTGCAGCGACAGTTGGAAACTTCAAGGTCAGCATCTGGCCGAGGCGATGCTGAATGCATTACGGCTCCTGGCCTGATCCTTCAGTCAGGTGTGTCATTTAAGAACCTGGCATCTCCGGTTCTGCTGCAGAATAATCACCAGCACAACAATGATTTACACACCAGGCTGTGAGCAGGTTTATTTCTACTAGACTATGAAACAAGAAACATGTGTTTAGTTCATCCCAGTTTTACGTTTCTCTCCCCTGGGAGGTCTGTGCAGAAAATGGGAATCTGGTTCATTTCTTATTCAGCCAGACCAAATGGCTCAGTGCAGAACACATGGGCTCGGAATAAAAGACACAGATTTACAGGGTGAGACATTTTTACGCCACTATATCTCCACACAACTGACTGAACAGTGGAGAGGAAGGGAGAGAGCGCATGTTTTGAGCAGAAGACAGATGTTGGAAGCATCTCTAGGTAACACGTTGCGTTTTTCCCACAGCGCGTTCTGTCTGATAATTTCACCAGATAATGAGAGGCAGATGCCAGGAATCAGATTTCAGTGTTACATAAACTCCTCTTTTTTCTGACATGTAGTACCAAAGGAAACCTGCTGCTGATTAGCATATTCGCTAACATCTTGAAGGGAAACAGTTTACAGATCCTCTTATCTTGTGATATAAATAAATCTAGTGAAGTCTGTTTACTGAATGGACATCAGAACTTAAACTTTCACATATAAATACAGATCTGGAAGAACTAAGAGCCCACTGCACTGAACCGCACTGAAAACCTCCTGCTTTTTCCACCACATATTGATTTCTGAACTCTTCCCTGTCGTTTATAAATTAACATCAACTTGTTTTCTTTGCATTATTTGAGGTCTGAAAGCACAGCATCATTTTTGTTATGTTGACCATTTCTCATTTTCTGCTAATAAATAATAAATGTTTCCTCAGAATTTCAGTAGTTCATAGAAAAAAGAACAATGTCCATTTTACTAAAACATAAATCTATAAACAGTAAAATCAGAAAAACTGATCAGTTTAAGTGTCTCTTCATTTTTCCAGATCTGTATTTGTTGGAGTTTGACACTAAAGCAGGGGTGTAAAAACTTTTGTCACATGGGCCAAAGTTGTCCATTCGAATTAATTTAGACATTTTAAGAAAAGCTAAACTAAGTTGCAACCAAATGATTAAAGTGCATTCTTGTTCTTGTTGTTGGAATGTAAACTATTGTACATCCAAATGTTTGCATCACTAAAAGAATCCTTAGAAGTCTCGACTGAAAATAATAAGTTTCCTCCTGTGGCGATCGGACCTGGAGCCGGGTTGGGTTCTGGGTTTAAACTGTCTACCTGCTGGCGTTGGGTTCTGGGTTTCAAACGGTCTACCTGCTGGCGTTGGGTTCTGGGTTTCAAACGGTCTGCCTGCTGACGTTGGGTTCTGGGTTTCGAGTGGTCTACCTGCTGGCGTTGGGTTCTGGGTTTCAAACGGTCTACCTGCTGGCGTTGGGTTCTGGGTGGTCTACGTGTGGGAGAGCGTTCATCTTCCCTTCCTCAGAGTTACACACACTCCTTGCAGCCACATTCCACAGGCTTCTCCACATCCTGTGTAAACGAGGTCCCGTCGTCGCATTCGAAGGTGATCCGCCGCCGCCGGACCCTCAGAGGGGCACAGCAGGAAATGGCAGCGGCTCCCCGCTCGGCTTCAGCCCGGCAGTGACCCCGACAGTCGACCCAGGAGAAGGGTTTTGATGTCTGGCAGAGAACGGAGCCGCGCTGCAGCCGGTGGTAGTCTCTGACCGGCTCACCTCGACATGGCGTCTCTGCAGGCGGCAGCACAGCGTCACGGTTAGGAAATGCTTTCTAAAACCAGAGTCTCAGATAGACTGGAGTAACTTTTTTTGAAAGAAAAAAAAAGACCTTTTCGGAGTGTTTTTACTATGCTGTACTTTTTACTTTTACTTGAGTAAAATGTTTGGATTTTCTACCCAAAGACTGAAAAACAAACAAGTTTTAACCAAAAATACAAATACAAAACCTGACATAGACACAAACCTGCAAGTTTTTTTATTGAAAGAAACTGATTTAAAACTTTTTTTTTTTGCCTGAGTTTGTTATTTAATGGTACTCGTATGAGTTATCATTTTCATCCTTTGGTCCGTCTGATTATGTAATTTTTAAATATTAAATGTTGGATAATTTAAAGAGCAACATAGTACTTAAGTAGACCTTTTACCAAATTCTTTTTTCACTCTAACTTGATTATTTTCTTGGACGTGTTGGGATGCACACTTTACTTTTACTTTTATGTAAAAGTGTTGGGGTGCTAATATGGAGGCACCATATTAGCTGTGGGCAGATAATCTGGGATTATCAGATTCAGAGGTGAAATGAAGGCATTTGTCTTAGGGCCAAAACAATCTGGTTGAGGACCAGCTTCTTTACTTTTTTTAATATTGCTTTGATTAAAAAGTACTAATTCCCTGGCAGACTTTTTCACTTATAACAAGACATTTTCCCTCATTGTAAGTGAATAAATCTGCCGTTGGAAGTGGCATTTTTGACTTGTTTTGTCTGTGCATACCACTTTGAAACAAATGTACATTTCAGTGCATGGAGGAAAATTATACATCAGTTTGGATGAGGAGTTGAAAAAAAATCCTCTCGTATACACCAACATTGGTTCTGATCCATCTGTTATTTTCACCTGTATCGCAGCTCTCTCCAGCGTATCCCTGCTCACACACACAGCTCTCTCCGTCCTCCGTCTGTTGACACCGGCCGTGGAGACACTGCAGCCTCAGGCAGGAGCCGGCGGGCTCCTCCTGCAGGTTACACAGCGCTCCTCTGAATCCCTTCTCACATTCACAGCGGTAGGTTTGAGCATCCAGCACCTTGCAGGCGCCCTTCACACACCTGGAAGAGTGAAGGGGATCAGTGGAAGATTCCCTTTTAAAACTGATAAACATCAATAATACATCGACGTGACATGAGTAGATGGACATCTGAAAAAAACATGAAGATCTGAAATTAGGGCTGCAACGAATCGATTATTTTGTAGTCAATTATTTTTACAATCGATTAGTCAGACAAAATATTGCTTAAGCTTACCCTTAAGCTTACGTTGTACAATATTAGAAATAGAGTAAAAATGCAAACAAATATTAAATTCCCTTTTTAAATAACAAAATAAATATTTTATTGTCTTTAATGTAATAAAATAGTTTTTTTAAATTATTTTGTAGCAAATACTTTCAACATAAAAATGAGAAAAGCTTAGCCCTTAGCATCAATACATTGTATGACTGATCAGATTATTATTTGGATAAACTGAACAAAAAGTGAATATCAAAAAGTGAATCATAGGAAACTTTTTTTGTTGTTGTTTGTTTTTTCAGCAGTGTTTGAACCCCATAGATCTAAAACCTGAGGAACTGTAGGCTTAAAAAATTTACAGTTAAAGTTTTTTTGTGTCTCAAATCCAAAATGTTTGCATATTTTGTTAAGTTTTTGCTGAATTACTGCTCTGGTTGTTTTGTTGCTTCAGCAAATGGCCTTTTTTCTACCTGCATGCACCACTTACTCTATTATTAAATTAGTTGAATAATTTGAATAATTGATTCAGTCCTATTTGAAATACATTTTAGTCCCTTACTTGTTTCCCTCACATGGGTTGATACCATTCGCCATGGTGACGACGTCCCCTCCACTGAAGCCCGCAGTGATTGGCTGGTCACAGTGTTCACCTGTCCAACCCGGCTGGCAGTGGCACTGGGGCCCCTGTGAAAAAAGACAAATTCACTTCATCAATCATCTGGAAAACAGCTTCAGTCTCAAATTGGGCTGCGCAATGAATCAACAATATACTGTATATCACAATGTTCATGTGATCAATATCGACAGAAAATACATCTGATAGGATACTCAATAATTTCTCTAAACTCTGATCCAGAAACACAAAGCATTCTGGGAGATGTAGGCATAGGAAAGAGTTTAGCTGCTCTACCTCTCATAGTTATTTGAGCTAAGCAAAGTTGGTGGGACTGTCACTGCAGGATGTGTACCATCAGCTAATTTTCCCATGTGCTAAAAGAAATACTTCCAAGGAGGGTGTTTTTATTTCTTTTTTATGTCACTGTTATCATAAAAACAGTATATGAATTAAAGAAAATAAGAAGTAAAGATAAAAGTGGGATATAGTCTTGTGCAGTCCCACAAAACCTTAACTTAATCTCATAAAAGACGTGATTATTGTAAAAATAAAGGTTGTTTCTTTGGTCCATGATGATTCCATCACCCAACACTTTGTTGATGTACATTTCAAGAATAATCCAGAAGTATTTCTTCACCACATGAGCAAATGAGCCAGCGGTACCGTTCAGGCTTCCTGAACAAATGATACAGTGACAGCAACTCGCTCTTTGGCTACCTGGCAACAAACCATTGAGAAACTTCACAGCTGCAGTTTTGCCTCCGTGCATCAAAACTTCTTAAAAATAAGAGAAGCAACAGTGTGGAGTGAAAATTGTGGATAAAACAGAAAACGTCACACCACCAGTTGGGCAGTATTTTAAATATTTAAAACAAACAACTAATCAATAATTATATATTATCTGATATGAAACCCTTACATCATGATTTGTGTTGCAGACATTTCATGTAGAATTTTTGTAAATCTTAAGTTCCACCAGATTAGTTTTTGCTTGGGCAATGTTATTGTAGAATAAAAATCTGTAATAAATTTTTATATTTGGAATTGCTTTGATAACTTTTAGACCCTCCCATTGATTTAAGTGATTACAGTCATTGGAGGGCGTGGTGGAGGTTCTTTGTTTAGCAAATGTCCGGTGTGATGAGGGGAGGTTTGTATGAAAATATTTTTAACTATGTATTTTTTAAAATATAATTTTGATATTATATTTTGAAATTTGAAACATCAAAAAAACTTATGTTTCAAGTTGTTTGAACTTGAAACATCAGATTAAGTTAACCTTTATTTTCAGATAAGCTATAAGAGATTTTTAGTTATAATTTTCTCGATACTTTTTTCAAACCATCAAGTCAGAAGTGTGTGTGAGATCCAAACCACCTGCTGCCACCGACAACCTTTTTTGGAACATTTTGGTTTTGGACCTTCAAAGGCTGTGACATCCGGTTCATCAGATTTATGAGAAATTCCGTAAAAGCATCGTGTGTTGCTACCTGTGCACTGTTGGGTTGGCATATGCCATGCAGGCAGTAAAGTTTGCGGCAAGGTTGGCAGCCCGGTACAACCCCTGGCTTCATTTGGCTGCGGGTAAAGTCCTGCAGCTCATGGTTTATGTAGAGGTTCCTGATGCAGCCGTGGAAACTGGACGTGTTGAGGCTCTGAGAGGAGAGGCCTCGAGAAGTCGGTATAACCTCCTCAGGCATACCTGGCCAGACAAACCAAAGCAGCTCTATGTGTGGACCTGCACTGGTTTCAGCAGAAATATTTATGTCTGAGCTGAGGCATGAAGCCGCCCACCGCTCCGCTCCTACCTCCCACGTAAAGAGGCGTCTCTCCGGTCAGCGGCTGGCCGCGGCCTTGGCTGTCCAGAGTCGTTGGCTCTCCTCCATCCACAGACAGGTTCACCATCTGATTGAAGGTCACCAGCTCAACCGTGTGGAAATTACCATCGTTTACCGTCTCAGAGCTGCAAAGAAAACCAAGCATTTCTGTTTTTTTCCAATGTACAACACAGAAATGATAATCATGCAAATAGTAAAGACATGTAGCTAACAGGGAAATTACAGACCAATCGTTATGATTGTTGTGGTTAATGTCACTTTTCTATAAATACATATGATCAACATGTAAACAGCTGTAAAACAGTGGGAACAGACTGGGCCAGTCAGGATAACAGATTTTGCTAGAGCATAAATTGTCCCAGCAGTTATTGCGATAAACGATAATATTGTTGCTTTGAGACCATTGTAATAATGGCATAAAAATGCAAAAACACATTCTGAAAGCTCAGTAAACTTTCACTTCTAATAAACATTTAACACTGGAACTGTTAAATGTTTATTAGTCATCACAACATTGCTCCTCTATTAACCTTTTAATGAATGAAAGCAACACTTTTGTTTTGATGAGGAAATAACATTTACACATGATTTAAAACCCAAAATGTTGATTTTACATAATACTGCCCCTTTAGGTAATGGGGTTCCCCACCACACTAATTAACTAGTTCAACTAATCCTCATGTATACATTTTTCTTTTAGAAATGTTTGGTACTTTCTGGCTCAGTAACTCACTGATCAATGTAAAAAAAAGTTTCCATAGAGACAAGTACACCGTTAAACTTCCCTAACGATTTTGGCCTTGTCATTGTGACCAGAGCTATTCTGCTTGTACTTTACTGAAAATAAATGAGTCCCAGTGTTTGCTCTTCACGACACAAATCTAGCACAGTCAGAAATTAAGCTGAGTGAAAATCTTCACAATTTGGCAATATTGGGAAAAGATAGTATTTTTATGAGTTGGATGAAAGCATAAATGAGCTACAAAGCCACAGGAAAAAGCCTTTGTTATTGGAACAGGAAGTTCACAATCAAATTCAGGTTATGCAAAATTCAATTTCTCACACCTCTGTAGAAGGAGGATCATACAAAGACATTCCTGGCAAAAGGGCGAAGAGCTCTCAGGAGAGAACAGAAACAAACGCGGTGATATTAGCATCATTCAGAGGAGATGTTTCTCTATAACTGGATGATCCTAAATGAAAAGCCTTTCTAAGAAAACACGCTTCTGAATGTCCTCAAATGATCTGAAAGCGCAATTAGAAAAGCAGATTTTATCCTTGACGCTGCTTTAATAGAATTTATTCTGTATCCTTAGTATGATTATGAGTGTGAGAATGTGCCAGGTGGACGCGTCTCTTCCTCCTCATCTGAACATTTAGGCTCTCCGCATCTGATTGAGTAGTCTCTTTATCTCAAGTGTCTTTGGCAGCATCTGCCATTTTATTCAGATGACAAAGGCTGTGAGTTCATCAGCTCCTCCCTAAACAACACAGGATTCTTTCTCTAAGTTACAATATATAGATCATGAATCGACACAAACTGAACTGCTCCAAACTGAGATGATGCTTAATAAATCCTATAAGTGGACCCAAAATATAACATTTAGCTTTCTTACAATAAGAACATTATCATCAATTTCATGACTGAAGGTAAATATGCTTAAAGACAATCTAATCTGTTGTTAAAGGTGACCTTGAACAGGCCATAGGTCTATAAAACATGTTCATTACATCTTTTACACAAAGCCATTCTTAGATAATGAGATTTTAGTTTGCTCAGTTTTGCCAATTTTTAGGTGTTTTAGGGTGTCTTGTCATTCTAAATACAAATGATCTGCTGTTGGTCACGCCACCTAACTCTGCATTTACACTCACACTCACAAAATGGCTGTAAAAAGATCCGTAATTATACAACCGTATGTCTTTGAAAAGCAGAAGTCAAGCCTCCTGCACAATATACAAGAGTGCAGCAGTGGTTTATGGATGGTAAGTCAACAATAAAGTACTTGTCTTTTATAGCAGCCATTGTACAGCGCAACAAGTTTATCAAACATGCTGTGACTCAGCTGAGGTTGCTTGGTAATGGGAAGTTCTTAAAAGGGTTCATTTTCCAGACACCAAAAATGTGAATTTTGGGTAATAGGTCCCCTTTAAGGTTAAACTCCATAACCGTCCAGTCCTCCCAGTGCAGCAGTTGACAGGCCACCCACATGTACTTGGCGACTTCTTTACACATAAAGCAGGTCTTATTTAGATGTGTTTAGCTGAGGTGATATCCATAAGAGACTGCTGGAGAATTTCTTCTCCCTTATGATATATTCACACAAACACTGATTTAGAGCAATACTGTCCTTTACAAGTGTTATCATTGTCCCTTCCTAATGCTATCAGTGTCTCTTGTGTTGCTCTATATAATCTATTGGAACTTTTGATAAATATCTTTACATGCCTTATATCAGGGGTGCCCAAACTTTTTGGTGTGGGGCCCAGAAAGGTAAAGCTGAAAGTAAAAATACTTTTCAGTATTTTTGTTCTTAATCATAATTACAAAAACTATCTCATGCTTTCATTTTTACCTGAAACTAAACATGATGGCAGCCACAGTTCTCCTGTCAAATGATCGATAACACAAAAATGCTTTGCAGTTTGCCAGATTAAAAAAAATAACCATATCCTAATTTTTTCAAGTTGATCATATTTTTCTGTTCTTTTTGGCAACAGGTACAGTAAATAACTCACTCTTGCTTTATTTTGATCAGTTTATTAACATGGGATGCCCAAGTCTGCATTTTAGTAAAAACTGTTGTTTTTACAAATAAGTAAAATCAAATTGAAAGCAAAAAAAACTTGTGTTGCATCTTACATTTTTCATTTTAGTATCTCAAGTCGTCTATCTTTTTTTGAAAGGCTGCACCTTAACATTGTCTTTAATTCTGTATCCACTTCCTGATCTGGCAAATCAAATTTAGGTCATTCTTGAGTTCTGATGAAGGGACATAAATGGCCCCCGAGACACACTTTGGACACCCCTGCCTCATATGGATGGTCACTCGGGGTTGGATTATTCCGTTTATCTGTCTGTGTATTACTTGTATCTACCTGTAAATAGCGGTGGCAGGTTGGTTCCCAGGGTCATAGGTGACCCTTACGTGACCCTGATGGAGCTCTACAGCAATCGGCTCATGATCACCATTATACAGCAAAATGCCATTATCTTCCGCAGTTGACACCTAAAGCAGAAAAGAAGAGAGACGCACCAATATGTCAGTGTGAAAGAATGTAAGATGCTAAATGTTGAGGCATTGTTTCCTGACATTGTACCTGCAATGTGATGTTGGACTGAGGCCAGTTTTTTACATCCTGAAGTTCGACGTAAGAATCTCTGTCCACGAAGTTGACGCTGACCAGCTTCTCGCAACTCTGGCCCTCAAAGCCGGACGGACACTGACAGATTACGGTCCCCAACTTGTCGTTACAGGGAGCACCATTCTGACACTTGGCCATCTGGCAGGGTGTCTGCTGAAGATCTGTCACCTCACAAAACTCGCCACTGAGGAGCCAAAATACATGAGAAAGACATTTGTTACAACAGGAAAACATAGTTGAAAAATTAGAAATGTACTTTTCAATAATAAAGAAAGCATAGGGGGTTGTATTACTATTGCTCATAACTGTTATTTATAAGATCGTGCTCCTATCAAGAGATATGTATTTTGTTATCCAATGTAGAAAAAAAACTGAACTTGACTGAAGGGGAATCTGGAATAGTAGTCCTTTAGTATCCTATAATATTGAAAAATGTAACAATACTAACATGATTTACTCATAATTTATTAGATGATGGTACTAATGTGAGAGAGGTGGGTGTAAAAGTACATTTAAACTTCTTTCCATTCCTTTGAACATGTAAATATAGTTTACTGTTGTTCTTTTGCTTACGTTTGTTTAAACTTCATTTTCTTTGTATATAACTTTGTTTATTCTTTTATTACACAATGTTCCAACTCAAAGTGTTTCTGTTTTTATGCTTTGAGTTCATCAAAAACATTGATTCCAGATAATAAATAGGTCATGTATCTACTGGGACAATAATTTTATTTTGTTTCAGTTCACACTGACAAATTAAATTAAATGTTAATTAGAATTTGAAGTTTATTGATCTTTGAGAATTTTTCCATCACCATTATATTATTTGAAAACAGTCTGAAAACAATTATCATTTATCGCAATAACTTCAGGAATAATTTATTGTCCAGCAAAATTTGTTATTGTCACTGTTAGCTAGTTTGCAATGAACGTCTCCAGATGGGACTTTAATAACAAATCAATTTAAAAGACCATAAAACAGAAAGACAAAATGTCATACAAAACATAAATCCTAAAATTAACTGTGATCATGAATACCATATATAATTTAAAAACAAAACAAACATTGAGGTTTCCTTGGAACATAACTGGCTGAGCTTTCATGAGTTCCCAGTTTGCCAGTGCTCCCAGTACCTGAATCCCCGCGGGCAGACGCAGCTGTAACCGTCCAGATGGTCGACGCACTGAGCTAAGTTCTGACAGCGGTGATCCGCGCACTCGTTGTAATCGATGCCGCAGTCTGGTCCCACCCAGCCAGGGATACAAACACACCTGGAGAAACAAACAAAAAAACACACACACAGGCAATCACACACACAAATGCATCATAATCACTTGACACCTGGTTCATCATTGTAGAAAGCCAACACAAAATTCAGCAAAGGTTATGGTGGAATCTCAAACTATGCTGAGTTTGGCAACGATAAAAAGAGATGTGCATGTGTGTGTGCGTGTGTGTGCATGTGTTTGTTTGTAATTCCTTGTGGGGACTATTTTCCTGACACGTTGTGGGGACCCACTGCTCCTTATGGGGACAGAAGCCTTGTCCCAACAGGAGAAACACTTTTGGATCAGGGGTTAGATATAGGGCTAAGGTGTGAATTGAGTTTTGGTTGGGGTTAGGGATTAGGTATGTGATGGTTAGCGTTAGGGTGTAGAAAAAGAATGGAAGTCAATGTAAAGTTCCCTGACAAGACAAGACTGTGTGTGTGCATATGTGTTTTTACCTGGGGCCTGTAGGACTGCTGATGCAGGTGGACTGATGCTGACAAGGATTTCTACCTGGAGAACAAACATCATCCTCCTCTTCACAAAGTAGACCTTGAAACAAGAAGAGAGAATCAAGGATTAACTAAAAAACAGAGTGCAGATCTTTTTTCAAACGGCCAGATTATTTTTCTCTGACTATTTGATTCAGAATGTACTGCGATGTACCTCTGTAGTTAGGAGGACACAAGCAGGTGTAGTTGCCAACTCCATCAACACAGGTGGCGCCATTGTCACATCCGTGATCCTCGCAGTCGTCCACATTGACCTCGCAAAATGTACCATGGAAACCGAATGCACATGCACAGCTAATAGCGTAAAAACAAACAAATACAAGTTATTTTTAACTTAAAAAAAATAAATAAATAAAAAAGCACTCATCTGGTTGGGCAGTGCATGCCTCCTCTGATCCTTTGGTGAGCCACTAATTGTTGTGTTTGTTTTGTTTTCTGGCTGTTAGAATGTGTTTTGTTTTATTGAATTTATTAATTCTTTCTTTTATTACTAGCCCTGTCACAGTAACAAATTTTACTTGAAAACTTTCATCATGCAATTCTTGGTAGAAAGAGAGTAGGTTTAAAAAGCTGCAGCAATTCTTCGGATTTTTAATGACATATCCAAAAGAAATGGAAAACCAAATAGAAGAAATATTTGTGACACATCAAACACAACAAAAAATCAACATGAGTAATTGTGAATGTAGATATTTCTTTTGTTAGCCTGTTAGCATGGTAGTGGCCATGTTCTCTGTCTGTCAACTACTAGTAATTTGCTGAAAATATTTCTAACCATTATCATAAATGTTATTAAATTAGCACACATGCAACAGTTTTAAATTTTACTTATCTTACAAAACAAATGCGTTATGATATCTATCGTAACTGGGCATGGTTGTTATAAAGTTTTATGGTTGTCAAGTGCTGCTTAAAATGCAAAACCACAAAAATACAAAGTGAATTTAGGTGGTTGAATAAAAAACAGATTGTTGACTGGAAAGGAAGATTTTTGCAAGAAAATTAAAGCTGGAGATTTTTTAAATAAGGAAGTTTCCCATAACATCCATACAGGAAGCACTATTAATATTATGTATATGTGCATAGTGATAGTGGCGTTGTTGATTTTGTTTACTGCTAATCACAGCAATGCTACCTGAAGCCTCCTGTCTGCTCGTCTCTCAGGCAGCTTCCTCCATTGGTACAAGGGTTGCTGACACAAGCATCGATTGGAGACTCGCAGTGTTTACCCTATAAACCCAGAAAACACAGTAAGTATGAAAGATGAGCTCATCTGAAAAACAAGTTAGTAAGAAAGATAATATCCAAGACTTTTACAGGTCCAGGGCTGTCAAACTTGCTTTCATTTTGAGCCGTATTAACATCATGAATCTATTGATAAAACCAATTTACAAGTTATTAAAATATTAATAAATAGCTGTCTCTACAGTTAAAATTAAAAAAGTTTTTTTTAAAGGTTATTTTTACACCTCATTCAGTCAACAAGGGCCATAAACAGCTACAGCAGGTCGGATTTGGCCCCTGGACCTCAAGTTTGACATATACTCTAAACTTTAGAGTCTAAAGTTTACACTTAATGTCTTGAAACTAAATTTAAATTTCTTGTTTGTGAACAATCTTCACCAAAAAAGCTGATTCTGACAGTCAGGAAACATGCACATGCAAGATGGCGAATGTTGGGTTGATTATAGCCCATCATTTCCTCTAAATCCCATTTTTATGTTTAAATTCATACCGTAAAACCCGACTTGCAGGCACAGGTGTACTGCTGGGTTTGGTGGATTTGGCAGGTTCCCTGGTTCTGGCAAGGGGAGGAAACGCATGGAGTGCATTTGGCCTGAACAGAAATGTCCACTGGACCTGATTACACATGCATACACACACACACACATACACACACACGCACACACAAACATAGGCAGAATTTGGTTTGCTAGCTTAGCACCTTTAAAGGCACTCATCTGGCATTACAGTACAAGAGAAACATAACAACCACTCCAAAGAAAATCAAAATATGCAGACCTATCATTGTTCAGTTAATCAGGTGTTTTATTTTTTGACATGCAAATCATGCTGAAATTATTATTTTAGCATAACAAGAACCCTATAATTTGGATTCTTGTTGTTTCTCTGGTGTATAATTTAAATTTGCAAAGTGATTCCCCCCTCTTTCCACATGTGATTGCTCTCCTCCTCCTCATTTTTGTTTTTCAGGTTTTGGCTCAGAGGTAACCCCTCATCTGACGAGTGCCTGAAACTGACAGATGATGCAATGACTTCATAGCTCTGCTGCTTGGGGATCTGAGGAACACATCAGTCACAGGAAGAAGTGACTGGCAGGTATGCAATATAGGCTAATGGAGAAAAAACAGAATACAAATGCTTCCTGTAAGGCGATGTGGGGTTGAGGTGGACAGATGACAGACAGGTCCTTTGAAAAATAGAAAAATCATAAAACACAAACAATGGCGTCGATGGAAAATAGAGGCAGAAAAACCTGGATCTCATGATTATAATGCTAAGGATAAAATTTATTAGAGTGATAATTAGTCAGTTAATAATGTTATGATTTGCTTTGTTGTCGTTTACAATTATTTGACAAATTTAATTGCTGCTTGACTGCAAATTACCAAAGGCAACAACATTTCCAGCTGTTTGAAACTCTGAAGACATTGAGAACACTAGAGGGCGCTGTGACTAATGAACAGTGGAAAGCCACTGGCAAAAAAGTGGGCACATATAAAAAGAAAGGTGATTATGGCTAGAAAAGACAGTATTATAAAGTAAAAATGAGAATAAATGACTAATTTCTTTTTTCAGGTGCTACCACTTGGGGGCGCCACAGCACAACTACTTCCCTCTCGCTCCGTTTCAAAAACCCTGTCAAAATGTTCTCCATCTCAGACTTTAAGATGACCATCTGATAATCTAATTTATAATCCCGTCTGTTTGGTCAGTCCCAATGAAAATCTTATTTGCATGTTCCTCCAAATCTGTCATCTTTCTGTCACATATTATATCTGACTAGAGAAAAAAAAACAATTTAATTCCAATTATTTCTGCTCCAAATGATCACAAATATAATGTAATGAATAAGAAATATGTTTAGTATTCTCAGCAAAAACACAAAAATGACTAAGGGAGATTTTTAACGCCTGTACTTTAACTGTACATAAATATAAACTATTCTGCGAATGAATGAAAAAAATGGCAATATACTTAAATGGAGTCCTGCCATTTGGTATGAATATTAGAGATTATATTTCAAGGTCATTTGAAAACATTTCAGAAGGGAATATTATGTAAAAAAAAAAAAAAGTGAAATATCTGAATCATTTACACAAGATGGGAAATAATGTTTGCTCTATGTTTAGCCATTGGCTAACAGGTGAAACTGAAATTAAAATAAATACATTTAGAAAAAGTCATATTTTGCTCTCCAGGTCCAAAAACTAAAGTGTTTAAAACTCAGAAAGCAACCGTGATGAGTAATCCTGAATTTAAAAATTACAAAAATAATCAGGCATTATGGTTTTTCTTTTAGTTGAGCTGCTGTAAAAGCCCTATTTTTTTTTCATTCACTGCCATTTTTTGGGGCCAAATAGCCTGGATGCTGTGTTGAATATTAAAACTTGGTACAGAACAAACACAAAAAGCTTCTTTTTTTTGTCAGAATGAAACTGGCACAGAGGAACTATTCAAATCTAAGGGAAATTATTGAGCAGATCATACATTATTTAGTTTCAAGTCACTTAAAAAAGAGGTTGAATGGATGTACATATTGGATAAATTAAATAGCATAGCAGTGTTTCAATGTTTTAGGAGAATGCATACAGCATATGTATGGAAGGAACAAAGAGTTTCTCAAAAGAACTGGTTTTGTTAGTAAAACCTCATTTATGTCGTTATGTATGTCGTTTTAACTGTTTTGTAAAAATAGCTTGCAGAGCCGTGCAGCATAACATCCATCTGCAGTAAATTCTGGTTTAATGTGTGTACATAGGCGATTTTTCTGCAGATTAGATCCGTCTGCACTGCAGTGACTGGCGCTGCAAGTGTGTGAGAGTAGCAGCCACCAACTCCTCTACTGAGCCACACCAACTAAAAACATTAGGAGGCGTTTCCACATGCATGATTATTAGCTTCGAAAAAACACCAAATGGAAAACTGGTGTAGGAAGTTTGATTTGATTCTGCTGAATAAGAATGAGACAATTAGGTAATGTGAATATGTTTAAAACAATACAGTAGGTCAAACAGTCCAAATCAAGTCGGAAGCAAATGTACAGAGGTAGATAAAACCAAATGTGTGGTATTAAACACATAGAGATGGGAAGTACCCAAAAATAACACTCAAGTAAAAGTAAAGAGTGTTTGGTAAAAACTCAAGTACTGCATAACTGATCAAATTATCAATCATTTAATATTTAAAAATTACATAATCAGACGGTCCAAAATGCAAAGTTATGTTGAAACTACTGAGCATTTGGTATGCTAAGAACCAAAATGACAATAATTCATATAAGTAACAAAAACTAACAAAATCACACAAAAGAAAATTTTTCCAAATAAGTTTATTTCAATATAATATTTATGAAACTTTAACAAAAAGTGCAGGTGTGTGTCTTGTGTCTGGTGAATTTTTGTTTTTCATTAAGTGGGCAGAGAATTCAAACATTTTACTCAAGTAAGAGTAGAGAAACTAAATTAAAAAATTACTCAAGTAAAAGTAAAAAACACAGCGTAGTAAAAATACACCTGAAAGTAAAATTCTTCTATCAAATTGTAACGAGTTCCTACCAAACTCTGAAAACATGTATTTAATGGCTCCTGATTTAATTGCAGCCTTCACATGCATGCAGAGGCGCTTCCTGTTCACTCACCCAAACACTGGAACTTGTCAGCAGGTGTGGTGAGCAGCAGTTTCCCCTCCAGGCCCTGGGGGCCGGCGCAGCGCGCGATGCCCGGCTCCTTATAGCCGCTCTTCACCCAGTCTGACAGCCAGAGCAGCCGGCAGTCACAGTACAGAGGATTGGCTCCAATTGCTCTGAACAGATAGTAAAACAAGGAGGCGTGATAATACCTCCTCATAACTGACATGAGGAGGAGGTCAAAAGGGAAGCGGAGTTGTCTTTGTCTGCATTGATGTTATGGTTCATTTAAGCTCCATCTGCACAGAGACACAAAACTGATCTGCTGCAAACACTGAAGGAGCTAAGCATGCTCAAGAAGAACAAGAAGGGCCTCTTAAATCGAAAATGTTAAATATAAAATTTAAATTTTTGGCATTTTAATTCCCCCATAGACTTTAATGTTGAAGTTCAATTTCTAAGACTGATTTCACTGCAAAAAAAAAAAAAAACACAAAATATTACCACGTAATTTTGGTCTAGTTTCTGGAGAAAATTTCTCAATATTTTTATCAAGACAGGCTAACTTAAAAGCAATTTTTCAGCAAAATATAGTTGCTTGTTTTAAGTAAATAATTCCTTAATATTGATGAAAATGTACTTGTTCCATTGGCAGATTATTTCACTTATAATGTGGGAAATATGTCTAAAGTGAAATAAGCTGCCAATGGAACAAGTACTTTTCCATCAGTATGAAGGAATTATTTACTTAAAACAAGTCCCCACGTCTTGCTTAAAAGTTACTTTTAAGTCAGTTTTGCACCTTTTAAGGTTATTTCAACCTTTAGGAAAAGGTTGAAATAAGAAACTTATTTTTGTACAGCTGGATGTAAATTCAGACACTGACGTAATGTATATAACGTAGATCCTCTGTTGTCTTTGAGAGATGCTGGTATTATATTCCATTGCAAACAAACTTGCAAAAATAAATATTTAGCATTTTTACTAAGTTGTAATTATTGAAGCCTTTGGGTTTATTAGCTCAGTCTCAGCCGGCTTTCAAAAACCGTAATATCGAAAAATTCCCCACGCCTGATCTACAGAGACTCAGAAAGGACCAATGGTGAAAATTCAGCGAGACATCTTTACAGGCGGCAGCAACAACTGAATGCATGTGCAACATGTGCAGCACTTACAGGTGAGACAGGGAGGCCAGGTCACTGAAGATTCCCTGCTGCAGCTCAGAGATGTCGTTGCCATGGAGAGAGCTGGGAGACAGAAACAGTTATAGGATAGAAGAGGTTCTGAGCATTCAAAGTGAACTCTCACTGAGCACAATGACTCTCACAGGCAGGAAGTCTCACGCAGCATAAAAAAACAAATAAAGGAAAGGCGCTGCATACTGATGCTGCATGTGTGTGTGTGTGTGTGTGTGTGTGTGTGTGTGTGTGTGTGTGTGTGTGTGTGTGTGTGTGCGCATGTGTGTGTGTGCGTGTGTGTGTGTGTGCTCACAGCAGTCTTAGGGAGCGCAGGCCGGCCAGAGCTAGAAGAGGGATACATCGTAACGAGTTGTAGCTGAGGATCCTGAGAAAACGAAATTCAGAATTAAAAAATACTAAAGACACATATAAACACAAGTCAACGCTGCAAAATGTAACATTTATTAAAAATATGTATTTTATTATACAGTATCAGACAAATAGTCTCAGGGGAAAACAAAAAAAAAAAAATATATATATATATATATATAGATAGAGCTGACTGGATAGCTCAATACATAAGGCATCAGTATATCACCCGAGAGGGCGGGGTTTGAATCCAGTCTGGGTCCTTAGGCAAGACCCTTCAAGCTACTGCCTACCTCATACCATGAGAGATACTAAGTTGCATAACATGCCGGCTCAGACGTCGCCCGGCCAAACAAGGTCTGCGTCAGGTGTTGGGGAACCAGAGCACCTTGATGACAAATGGGCTACTGGAACAAGACGGAAATGGGCGAGAGGTGAAAACATGGATCTGTTGGAATGCTACTACTCAAGTAACCCTAGTCAGAGAGGTTACATGCAAAGACTGGGGAAGGAATGGTTACTTCGACATCCCCAGTCAACACTAAGCGCTAAACAACTAGTAGCTCAGTGTTCCAACATCCGCAAACGGCAACTGCTATCACAACTTGAGATTGACGAGATACAACACAAATGCTACGGCAAAAAGGAGGAACTTAACTACAAGTCCCCACCCAGTGAGGGGATACACGGCCCCAATGAGCGAAACAGAGCTGAACGAGACAGCTGCTGACCTGAGAAAGAGAATCATGACCCGAATGACAACCAGACCTCCTCGGCGCCAATTACAACGGCTGAGTGAAGTACCATCTGAAAGCCTCATTGAAAATGTGAACGCAGCATTGAGAACGATCCCTACCAACACCATAACAGAAACCAATGAGCTGATCTACAACTCAGCATCAGTGATCCTTGAGATGCTTGGCTATAAGAGCAACCATGAGACCCAATACCCACCATGGAAAAGACGGTTAGAGGCTAAAATCAAGGTAACAAGGAGGGAAGTGAGCCAACTGTCAGAGCTCCACAAGGGTGCAATGAAAAGACCAGTACCCAGAAAGTACAGGCAGATGCCCATACCTGAAGCACTTGAAACTGCTAAACAGAGGCTCCAAGCCTTGGCCAGCCGCCTAAAGAGATACACAAGGGAGAATGAATCCAGAAGGATTAACTGGCTCTTCTCCACTCAACCAGCTAAGGTGTACTCTCAATGGCAGGGTAATAACAACAGAGCAGACCCACCAAGGCTGGAGACTGTACAATACTGGAAAGGCATATGGGAAAGGGAGGCGTCCCACAACAGCAATGCACAGTGGTTGATCTCTCTACGAGAGGACCACAGCAACCTCCCTGAGCAAGCCCCGGTAACCATCACTGTGACAGATGTCCAAGAAAGAGTCTCAGGTATAAAAAACTGGACAGCACCAGGGCCTGACATGATCCATGCCTACTGGCTAAAGAAACTCACTGCCCTCCATGAGCGACTGGCAGCCCAAATGAACCAGCTGCTACAAAGTGGGACTCACCCTGAATGGTTAACTGAAGGGCGGACAATCCTAATCCAGAAGGATCCATCAAAGGGTCCAGTCCCACCCAACTACCGACCAATAACCTGCCTGTCCACAACCTGGAAGCTCATGTCAGGCATCATAGCGGCCAAGATAAGCAAACACATGGATAAACACATGAGCACGGCACAGAAGGGTATCGGTGTAAATAGCAGAGGAGCCAAACACCAACTCCTCGTAGACCACACAGTTGCCCGAGACTGCAAAACCCAACACACCAACCTGTGCATGGCTTGGATTGATTACAAGAAAGCTCTCAATGCCGCATTCTTGGATCATTGAATGCTTAGAGATGTATAACATCAACAGGACTCTGAGAGCCTTCATTGCAAACTCGATGAGGCTGTGGAAAACCACCCTTGAAGCCAACTGCAAACCACTTGCACAAGTGTCCATCAAATGTGGCATATACCAAGGAGATGCTCTGTCCCCGCTACTGTTCTGCATAGGCCTGAACCCCCTCAGCCAAATCATCAACAAGACTGGCTACGGATACAGACTCAAAAATGGGGCCAATATCAGTCACCTACTCTACATGGATGACATCAAGCTGTACGCCAAGTGTGAGCGAGACATCGACTCACTGATCCACACCACCAGGATCTACAGCACGGACATTGGGATGTCATTCGGACTAGAGAAATGTGGTTGGCTGGTCACAAAGAGGGGGAAGGTCATCCGCACAGAAGGGGTCTCACTCCCACAAGGAACAATAGCAGACATAGAGGACAGTTACAAGTACCTTGGTATACCACAAGCAAATGGCAACCTCGATGAGGTCACAAGAAAGGGAGCCACAGCTAAATACCTCCAACGAATAAGGCAAGTCCTGAGAAGCCAGCTCAATGGCAAGAACAAAATCTGTGCAATAAACAGCTATGCCTTGCCAGTAATCAGATACCCTGCTGGAATAATTAGCTGGCCAAAGGAGGAGATAAAAGCCACAGATATTAAGACCAGAAAACTACTAACAATGCATGGAGGGTTCCATCCCAAATCCAGCACCCTGAGACTGTACACGAGCCGCAAGGAAGGAGGCAGAGGACTAGTGAGTGTGAGAACCACTGTCCAGGACGAAACAACTAAGATCCATAAATACATCAGGGACAAAGCCTCAACAGACAAGGTGCTCAGTAAATGTCTCAGACAACAGGGAACGGAGGTTGAAGTGCCAGAGATACCATCATGGGAGGACAAGCCCCTACATGGGATGTACCACCAGCAAATAACCGAAGTGGCTGATATCAGTAAATCCTACCAATGGCTGGAAAAAGCTGGACTCAAGGACAGCACAGAGGCCCTCATCCTGGCTGCCCAGGAACAGGCCCTAAACACCAGAGCAATAGAGGCTCAGATCTACCACACCAGACAAGACCCAAGGTGTAGGTTGTGCAAGGAGGCCCCTGAGACAGTCCAGCACATCACAGCAGGGTGCAAGATACTGGCAGGGAAAGCGTACATGGAACGACATAACCAAGTGGCAGGCATAGTGTACAGAAACATCTGTGCAGAATATGGACTGGAAACCCCGAGATCAAAGTGGGAAACACCCCCAAAGGTGGTGGAGAACGCCAGAGCTAAGATCCTGTGGGACTTCCACATCCAGACAGACAGAATGGTAATGGCGAACCAACCAGACATTGTCGTAGTGGATAAACAACAGAGGAAAGCCGTTGTGGTAGATGTAGCAATACCAAGTGATTGCAACATCAGGAAAAAGGAGCACGAGAAACTGGAGAAATACCAGGGCCTCAGGGAGGAACTGGAGAGGGCCTGGAAGGTGAAGACCACAGTGGTGCCTGTGGTCATCGGGGCCCTCGGGGCAGTAACCCCCAAACTGGAGCAGTGGCTACAACAGATCCCAGGAATAACATCAGACATCTCAGTCCAGAAATGTGCAGTCCTTGGCACAGCCAAGATACTGCGCAGGACCCTCAAGCTCCCAGGCCTCTGGTAGAGGACCCGAGCTCAGAGGATAAGAACCACCCGCGGTGGGTGAGAAGGGAATTTTATATATATATATATTGAGCTCTTCTGCCTTCAGCCAGTGCTCAATAGAAACGACCAATCAGAGCCAGGAGGCGGGTTTTAACGCTGTCAATTTTTTTTCTTGGCACACAAGTAGTTTTGGCCACCCCAGATCTAAGCATGAGTAATTACAAATTGACTTAGGAACCACAAACTCTGTATTTGAGAACTGCCATCACAAAATAATGACCTCGAGTCAATTTAATAGAAACATTGTGGGTAGATTATGAAACAAAGCGGTCCAAAACCTTGACTCAGATCCACCTGTTCTGTCAGGAGGAATGAGACAAAGTTTTGGCAAACTGTGGTGAAAAGCTTGTGATTGGCATCAAAACAGCTTGAAAGTCACTTCCAACAAATACAAAAAAAAAAAAAAATACATGAAAACCTCCGGATTAAAAGTCACTTGAACTGATTTTACCGACAATCTTAACTCTTCTGAGTTTAGAAGAAGAGTTGTGTCATTTTCAGCACACAGAACATTACGACTTTAATCTCTTTGGGGATATTTATAAGTTACTGTTTGAAAAATGATAAAATTCTTTGTGCTTAACTGGCTGTGTACTCACAGAGTTGTAAGTTGGCTCATATTGGAGAAGGAGTCGTTGGACAACGAGTTGATTTTATTGTTGCTCAGATCTCTGCGGAGGCAAAGTCAGGAGGGATCAATACACATTACTGCAACATGCAAGTCCAAAACAAACTTGTTGGAACGACACACACAAACAAAAGATACACAATGTTTAAATTTTTTTCACTGAAAATCCTTGCATCTCCTGAAACAAAAACAAAATCTAAATTATCCCAATTTTTGATCTGTAGAGCTCGCATGAAGCATTCTTCTGGAAGTTTGTCATATTATCTAAATAACGTCTCTGCATTGAACCGAGTCTACAGCCAACAGCTCCATCTAGTGGATGTTGGTGGAAGGATGTTCACATTTTTTAACATAAGTTGCTGCTATGTTGGATGAAAATGCTCCTGAGAATAAACTTTTGACTTTCACAGTACTGATCTGTTTTAGTTTGAAGGTACACTTCTTGAAAAAATGCTTAGAGAGAAAACAACAACCATCAAATGCTAAAATAATAAATAAATAAAAGTCATTTTACATTGAAAATACAATATTTTCAAAAGAGCTGCTGTTTACTCAGTTTGTGCCTCCATAGATGCTGTATGCATAAATCACTTTACTGTTCAAACAGTAGAGCAGAATAAAAATCAGTATTATTTTTGGCAAAGTGAATTCGGACCGTGTTTAGTGACGTTTCTCTTACACTAGCTGCAGGTACTTGAAGGTGGATAACTCTTTAGGAACTCTGGTGAACTGGTTTCCATCCAGGTACCTAACAAGAGAAAATATTTGTTCTGGAAAACGCAAATTCTCTCATTTCATGCACAGCTGAGTCCGTTCAAAACTTTTGCATGTTGCTAAAAACCTATTCACATAGATTCAATAACATAATTTCTAATGTTAGTCAGAAATCACTAACATTATTCAATCAGGAACTGGAAAAATTAACGACAAGTTAATAACTATAACAACTTCTACTTAAACCAATTAAACACCTGAACCTTCTTCATCTGCAACCTCTTAATGAAACACTGTACTGCATGTATTTTCCTCACTTTAACTTTTTAATGTATTTTATTCTCAAACCTGCCAATTATCTGTAAATTGGTTAACAATATTGTGTGAATTGATTGATTTAATGTAACAAACTTATGGAAGCTGGTTTTAGGGTTATTATTACTTGAAAATACATCAGAAAATAGTGTTTGAACTAAAGTCAGACAATTTTCTTACTGGTTATTGGTCTAGCAGAAAGTAAAAAAGAAAAATAAGATATTTTTCTGGTCAGTGAACATATCAGACATAACTAATGCCACTACAATCATACTGAGGCAGGTTATGTTCAATATCAATGGCTCATCAATGGCGGTAAGGCTTCCTAAATATTGACCCATAAAGATATAAAATCTGTAAGGTCAAAGCCTTACCACTAAATTCTGCTTGGTAAATGACTAATAACTTTATTATTATTATTATTGACCAAGTTATAGGTCTAAAATGCACCCAATCGAATTTAAGAGCAGCCATGGATGTAACAATGACCAGACAATTGAGAAATGTCTTATTTTCCCACTTGGTTTGTTTTCTCAGAGATCTTAAACCGTGTTTACTCACAGTTCGGTGATGTTTCGTGGCAATCCCCTGGGCAAAGCCTGCAGGTGTTTGTTGCTGCAGCGAACTACTGTGTCCATACAGGAACACTGACTGGGACACTGAGGTCCCGCTGCGCAGCTCCTGTCCTCCAGCACAGAACCTGGACACACAAAGTACAATTGGGTGTCACTCAATTTAAATTATTCACATTGCATTTGCTCGGGGTGTAAGCTATCAATTAATGAGTTAATCTAATGTTGAATGATCTTATTGATCAACTAATAATTAAAAACTTGAGTTTTCCCTGTCAAGAGCCCTGACCTTATCATGAAGGGCAAAATATTTCGTAATATGCTGATGTTGATCTCAGCTGAGCGAGCGCCACTGAGGTGAGACTGTCGTGTGTTTATTTTACAAAACAGAACCTCTTAAACTGCAGTTAGTATCCCACATTGGACTCTATTTCAATAGTTTTTCTTTCTCAATCTAGAACAGCCCACCGCCATCTTTGTTTCTGTATCAACAGCTCTGCTAGAAGATGATCAGCGGCGCCCTCTGCTGGATGGTGGACAAGCTACAGAATTAAAAAAGGATCTGAGCAAGACGTGTCCTGGGTTGGGTTGGAACTAGTTACATTTACTCAATTACACTTATTTGAGAAACATTTAAATACATATATATATATACTTCTAGGAGTATTTTCACAACCCCGTACTTTTTACTTTCACTTGAATATTTTTATTTTGAAGTATTTCTACTCTTACTTGAATAAACTTTCTGGATTTTCTACCCACTGAATGAAAACAAACATGTTTTAACCAAAAATTAACCAGTGACATACTCACACCTACAGTTTTTGTTAGTTTTATAGGTTTTTATTGAAAGAAACCTATTTGGAAGAATGTTCTTTTCTTTCATTTATATGAGTTATTGTCCTTAAGATAACAACATTTCCAGTTAACATTATATTTTGGTCTGTCTGATAATGTAATATTTAAATATTAAATGACTGATAAATTGATCAGTTACTCAGTACTTGAATAGACTTTTTACCAAATACTTCTTTACTCTTAGTTGAGTAAAAATTTTTGGGTATTCCACGTCTGGTCATAAGAGAGTGGAGATTTTGTTCACCTTTAGAATGTCAATGATCAATTTAATCAATATTAATTTAAGTATTTTTCTTTTTACTTTTAATATTGCAGTAAACAGAGATATAAATATCTACCAACTTTTATTTAAAAGTAAAAAGGCTGGAGCATATCCATTCATTGAACAGAACTTTTTTTTTAAAGAAAATTTTTGGTTTTGTTGCTGGCAAAAAATTACAAGATTTTGTAGACAAAAAAATGAAAAAAAAAAATATCCAAAAAGTTTGTGAAATTTGCCACTTTGTTTCATTAAAAAAATATGTTCAATTTCTTGCTGAGGAACTGTAAACAAAACACAATATTTTGTGTAGTAAGCTGGAAAACAAGATGCGCCCAAAGTTGTTTCAACTTTAGTATTCTGGCCCATTTTGCAAAAAGTCTGGACACCACTGATCTTAGTTAATTCATTTTGATCTTGTAAACAATCAATTAATTGTTGTCGTCGCTGGTATTCTCCGACATTTCTCTCCGATTATTCAGAAAAACTACCATCCTCGCAGCGGAAATCAGGGGCTGCTACGTCCTGCAGAGGAATCCCTCGCAGAAAAGCCGGGCTCTGGCACCGAGGGTTCCCTGTCACGATCCGGCGGCTCCGGAGCCACGCCCCGAACCAGGACAGGTGGCAGTCGCAGTTGAAGGGGTTGGCCAGCAGGTTTCTAACACACAACAGGCAAACCATGAGGGAGGGAATCATATGCAAGGCGAGACAAACACTTTGATGCACAAGAGACACTGACAGAGTGGAGAGGTTGGGCAGGGTGTGGAAGGCTCCAGGCAGGATGGTGGTGAGCTGGTTGTCGTAGAGGGAGAGCAGCCTGACGTTGGTCAGCCCTGTGAAGCTGCTGTTATGGATGCAGCTGATCCTGTTGTTCCTCAGCATCCTACACACACACACACACATCCAAAAAATACAAACATTACCTATTGAACGCCAATATCTGGTACAATCATTTCCTAAAAGATGAATAATGAGTAACAGTTTACTTTATGCTTTTCCGTTTTACAATGTCTTACACTTGTCTGGGTTCTTTATTTTTATGTGGATGAAGAGACTAAAAATCGCTGATACATTTGTAAAGAGAGTAAAGAAAAATCTCAGGAAGGAAAACTATGGGAGAGCGATAAATAAAGTAGGTCCACATGAGTCTTAGGTAATGCTAAGAAAAAGTAAAATAAATAAAATTAAGAGAATAAAGTCATAATGATATGAGAATAAAGTTGTAATTAAATCAGAATATGTGAATAAAGTTGTAGTATTACGAGGATACAGTCATATGAGAATAAAGTCGAAATATGAGAATAAACTTGGACGAAAATAAATTTGTACAAGAATAAAGTTTTAATAAAATGAGAAAAAAAATCTTAATTTTATAAGAATAAAATTGTACGACACTAAAGTTGTAATAAACTAAAAATAACAAAGAATTATGAAAATAAAATTGTACAAGAGATTATTTTTCACTTTTATTGCATAAACTTTATCAACAAAATTTTCTGAGAGAAAATGTTGCGGACTGTCATATTAAACTTGCTGCCAGGTGGCGCTGTTTGAACATTTCAGGTTTAATTAGTAGGACATGCAGAGGTTATAACTCTAGCTATAACTTAAAGTAGTCAAAATCTTCATCCAAACATAAAAACTGAGTTTTAAAAGATTAAATGAAAAAACTCCTTGCAGCTTAATACATTTTGATATAAACAAGACAGTAAAAGAGATACTATTTACTGTGACAAATTTATTGTAAAATACTGGATTTTTCTGCCAGAGTGCAGATATTTGAACTCACAGCATGCGCAGACCCTCCATGCCTTTAAACATGCTCCCTCGCACAGACTCCAGGTGGTTGGCTGTGAGGTGAAGTTCCCCCACTGACGAGGCACCCTCAAACGCACCATCCTCGATCTCTGAAATCTTGTTGTTGCTCAGGTTACTAAAACAAAAAAGAAAAAAAACACAAAACGTTTTTGCCATGTGGGCAAAAATTGATGACTCCAGAAAAAAACAAACAACTAAAATCAACCAAATAAAGAAGCTTGATATTTATTGTTGATTCAAAACTTTAAAAAAAAACATTTACAGCGGTGTGTTAGGGCCATTAGAGGTAGAAAAAAAAGAGTACATTTCTGCAAAAAAGTCAGAAAATTTTGTGATCAATCTCAGATTTTTTCTTGCCCACAAAAATTTCAAGACGAAAATTAAAAGGAACATTTTCGGCATTTGAAATTCAGAAATGTTCATGGTTTTAGTAGAAAATTTCTCATATTAATCTAAAAGTTAGATTTTTTAAATTGTGAAGGACATAAAACTTGTATAAAACGAATTTGTCCTGGGTCACTTTTTCTTAGATTTGTAGTAAAGTGTGATCAAACATGAAACTGAACTCATTGATGTGAGGAAGCATTAGGTTTTCCACTTTATTTTGGGTAATTTGTGCAGGAAACTTACATTTTCTTTAGATGAGAAAGACCCTTGAAGGCACTGGTGGCCTCCAGCATGGACAGGTCATTGTTGTTAAGACGCCTGGAGAAATTATAGGAGACATAAAGATGGAGAAGCAACAATGTCATGAACAGAAGAATTCATTGATATTGATATCAATAACAACAAAAAGACAGATTCAGATATTTGGACCTGCATCAATGCATAAATGTGTCTTAATGCAGCTGTAATGTTGTATCAGTGTAAAAATGAAGGATTTTTCTCATCCTTCTCATGAAATCAGGCTAAATATTTCCTGTTTTTAGCAGTTTTCTTTTTTAACAATGAATAACGAATTAGATGTCTTACAGAAAGTTTAAAACTTTCTTCAATTCATAAGTTAAGTAATTTTATGAATAATTTGGTGGTGTACTGAGGGTCATTGTCCATTTAGAAGATTCATTTGTACTCAAGACGGTTTTACGTTGTTGGACATTCCTATGCAAATGTGGTCATTTTTACCAAACACTTAAAATTTATTTTTATCTTTATCTGACATGTTTCCACAACTTAAAATTTTCATTGCCAAAAATAAGCTGGGCTGTACAAAAATTTGCAAAAAGGTTCATTTGCATGATAGGTCCCCTTTGAGTGTGGAGGTTGAATCTAAAAGTTACTGCGACAGGACATAGTATCGGAGTAATTTTGCACGAGTTTGTCTCACAGCTCTTCGGTGGAGGGTGGCAGGTGCTCTGGGAACTTGGTGAGGCGCAGATTGGAGCAATCCACCACATTGGCCTCACAGCGACATTTAGCAGGACATACAGGCTTACTGTTACACTCATAGCTCAGGCGTCGGTCTTCAGTGCCTGGATGCAAACACAGGATGCAAATGTCTCCGATTGTTTCTGTGACCGCAAAAATATAGCTAAATAAAAATCATATTCACCTGGGATGTGGTACTGTTCCTTGGCTGTAAAGAAAAACAATCAAAAAGAAATATGTCGATCAATAAATAAGCTTTGAAAAAGCAACAGAGTCAGCAACAGTGAGCCAGCAGCAGAAAATCTATTTTAAAGTAAAGGTGTGACTGGCCTGCATGGTTTGATCTTAGCATCTATAGCACCACTAGCTTCCCTCTGTGGCTGCATGCCGACTGCAGGCCCAGTGTGGGAAATGGAAACAGTCCAGGGATCGCTTACCAACTTCAAACTGAGCTTGTTTGTTTCCACAGTGAAAACTAGATTTTTTTATACTCAAAGTAGTAACTAGTTACATTTACTTTAGTAATTTTTTTTTTGAGAAATGTGCTTTTAGGAGTATTTTTACTAAGCTACTCTTTACTTTTACTTGAGTCATTATGAAGTATTTCTACTCTTACTTGAGTAAAATGTATGGATTTTATACCCATTAAAGAAGAACAAACAGGTTTTAACCAAAAATTCACCAGATACAAAGACATACCTGCAGTTTAATAAAAGTTTCATAAGATTTATTGAAAGAAACTGATTATGAAGAAAATTATTATACCTGGTTTTGTTATTTGTTCCCTATATGAATTATTGTAATGTAAAATAAAGTTTTTAATAACTTAATATTTTGGTCAGTTTGATTATGTAGTTTTTAAATATTAAATGATTGATAATTTACTCAGCATTTGAGTAGATTTTTTTTTATCAAATACTTTTTGACTGATTTGAATAATTTCTTGGATATCTACTCTTTGCTTTTACTTGAATAAAAATGCATTGACTACCGCTTCTCTTTAGTATAATTTCTGAATGACAAACATGTTTCAACGAACAAATTTATTTTACCTGACTTTTTTATTTTTTGTTGTTTATATCAATTATTGCCATTTTAGTCCATAAAAAGCCTGTTAATTTTATATTTTGTTCCATCTGAAAGTGTAATTTCTTAATATTAAATTATTAATTTAATCAGTTGCTCAGTCCTTGAGCACATTTATTACCAAATACTTTTTTTTACTCGAGTAATTTCTTAGACAACTACTTTCCAACTGTTACTTGAGTAAAAAAAGAGCTACTCTTACTTGAGTATATAATTTTTAGGTACTCTGCAAACTTTTGTTTATCCTTCCAAAGGATCATTATCGACTAAATGACCGGTATGGACTTACCGGAGCATCTGAACTTGTGGCTCTTGATCTGAGCGATGCGTTTGTTGGCGAGCCGACGAGGGCTGGCGCAGCGAGCTCCGCTGGTCTCGATGGGGTTTGAACCCAGGAAGTCAGCCAGCCACTTCACATGACAGTCACAAACAAACGGGTTCTGGGCCAGGTGGCTGAGAAGACATCACAAAACGGCAACCCGAGCTATCAAACACTAGCTTCTCTTCCGGACTTTCCCCATTCGGTGGTCGCCATGGCGACTCGGCCGTCTCCCAACCGGCTCGAACTCGACGTCACGTTGCGTCAGCAGCCAATCTACTGCGCATGTCCTACTTTTTAACTATTTGCAGTTAGGCTCAGATCACCTCTCTCCGCCCGGCGCAGGCTGTTGTCAGAGATTTTATTTTTAGCACATCGATGGAAGCAGCTACATCCTCATATTCCCTCCAATTACTGCATTTTATTTGTCCATTCTGACGCCCTCATTGCTCACCATATATATTCTTCTTATTTAGAAGGACTCCAAGTACATCACTGAGAGATGATCTTACCGTGAACAGCTAATATCATTTAGTTCTAGTCATTTTCTCTCATCATTTATCGACTCACCTGTAATTAATGCCAATTTGGTAAAACAACTGAAAATAACACTGCGATAAATATTTGTAGCATCCGAACAATATGCTAGCCAATGCTAAAACAGCAGGTAACCAGTGCGCCCGGCGTTCTAGCTCTTTCTAGCCGCTGCGTTTCCAACCGTAAAGCCCAAACAAAAAATGCTTCTTTCTTTACTCACAGTGTCTGGATGCTGTGCAGTGACGTGAAGGTTCCCATAGCCAGACTTTGGATCTTATTGTCGTACAGAGAAAGAAGGGCCAGGTTTTCCAGGTCTTTGAACGCTGCGGCGCGGATACAGTGGATTTTGTTTGCGTTCAGCAATCTGAAGGATGTTAAGAAACCAGGATCAGAAAAGAATAAATCACAGGTTCACTGACGTCATCACCTGACTGGCATATCAGGGGATCTGTAGATAGGAACATTTCCACCAAAACTCAGAAAATGTTCAAAGGTCAAATATTTTCAACTTTTGAATCACAGAAATGTCCATGTTTTTTTCTTTCTTTTTAAGAATTTTTCATAAAATAATCTCAAAATTTCTGATTTTTTTTCTAGCAAATTTAAAATTTTTCAAACTCTTTTCTGGAAAAATTCTGAGATTACTCTCAAAATGTCTGAGTATTTTGGCAGAAATTTACCCCTTTTTTTCTATATACAATGATCTTAATATGCTGTTGTACTTGACAAGTGTTGGTTTCAAACAGATATTTTTATTTTTTTTATTTTTTTTCACAAAGACGAGACATTTGAAAGCCTAAATAGTCAACTTCTTGTGGTACCTTTTGGAAATCCCTAATTTGTTCTCCTGACAATCACCATAACAGTGCAGAGGGGTGTATTACTGCCATGTTTTCTTGGACCAATTCTTTCATTTACTTATTCCTCAAACAGAGATGAAGCCATCAAGAAAGTAAACACTTTTAATCCATTAAAAATACATAAAACATTACAAGTCACTGTTACTTTATGGCAATAGTTTTTAGAAGTAATGTTAAGCAAAGTAAGTAAAGTATTAGGGTTATAATTTTACAACTTTCTATATTGTAATACTACAAAATTGTTATTGTGTTATTTTGACTTTATTCTTGCAATATTATGACTTATTCTCTCTTTTTTTGTGTGTGGCGTAAATCATTCAAAACTGATTTACGCTAAACAGAAATAAAAATATACAAAGAAATGTTTTATGTCAATATTTTGAATAAAAGTTGCTTCTAATAAGCCGGAAAATCTAATTAACATACAATTAATTTATGATGCAAAATTTGGATGTCATTCCAGTTTTGACAAAAATAAATGTGAGTTTTTTCAGACTTACAGCAGCTCCAGAGAAACCAAGCCATCAAATACTCCGCTGGGCAGCTCAGTGATTTTATTCCCATATAAAACGCTGCAAACAAGAAACAGCAGGATCACCCCAAATGCTTTTATTGCTGTTACTGATGCATTACTTTGATAAAACCACACACTTTATTGCACAGATACATGTTTACAAAAAAAAAAGCCATAAGAGAAGCCAGAACACAGGGCTGTGAAACAACGGGGTGTCTGAGTTCAGTTATCCTGCAACTTTTAGATTCATTCCCTCACAAACACACATGAATCTAAAAATCATTTGTTACCAGACCTCTGTGGAGCTGAATTACAGTGGAGTGGGGGATCTTAGTGTAGATCCTACATTAATTTGTCTTATACACACACATCCGCAAATACAAACAGCCAACATCATTTCTTTTAACCTTCTTTATTCTGATTTGCTAAGAAGATATTTCTTGTAAAAATAACAATATAAATAACCTGGCTGGTTCCACAAATACCTGCAGTATAAAAAAAATAAAATAAATAAACATCTAAAATTTATGGTGAAATACTGGCAGCTATTACTGAATTTTACCGTATGAATACGGCATAAATACAGAAAAATTCTGGCAACCACAGCTGCCGGTATTTTACTGTAAATTAAATTTATGATCATTTATGGTAAAATTTTACCGTAGAATCTGTATTGAAAGATCTGTATATGGCAAAATACACAGATATATATTTACCATATACAGTAAAATATAGTTGTAAAATTATTTTATACCATCTAAAATAATGCAGATTTTAAATGGTATTTTATATTTTATCATATAAATTCAGATAATCACAGATTTTATTTGGCAAAGTCTGTATTTATCCAGATTTTACCTTATAAATACGCTAAAATTCTGGCAACCAGAGCTGCTGGTGTTTTACCATAAATTAGATTAATGGCAATTTACAGTAGCTCTGGTTGCAAGTGGTTTCTGGATGATAAGTTAACGTGTCTTTTCCAGTAGCCATTGTTAATCGCATAGAGACGTAAAACCAGCTGACCAAACTCTGCCTGGGTTGCTAGGTGAGGGGCAGAGCCTGCTGATTTGTTACCTTCTCATATTTACTCCTTTATAACCTGCCACTGTAACAACCTATACAAATATGTTTGTTATATATTTTCAGTGGAAGGAAAAATAAGAAATGTCAAAAAAATAAATAAATAGTGAGAGGAAGCAAAGAAAACTCACAGCGAATTGAGCACTCGGAGGCCGTGAAATGCATCAGGAGCAATCTCAGATATCTGATTGTTGCTCAGGTCTCTGTGAAGGAAACAGATCAGAAACTAAATATTTATCACAGATGTAAATGAAAAATACATTAATTCTCCTTCCTTTGAGTCAAAGCTTCAGTTATTTACTTGAATCTCCAGCTTGATCTTCACCACCACAATCTGATATTTTAAACATTCAGCTCAACTCATATTTCTCTTCCCGCCTGTCTGGAAACCTACAAAATCAGAAACTCTCCTACAATATAAACACATGCAGCCAGCAATCCTGTTGCCTTTATACTGCTATAAGCTGTAAGCGACACTGCAGAACATTTTGGAACTGAATTGTAACATAAAAGATGCACAATACTATAAATCATTCCTGCACAACTAAAATGAAATTCTCCACACTATGTCACCATGTTGTGCCATTGAGTATCAACATGGTGACTTACCATGTTAGCATTAGCTTCCACTAAATACCAGGGTGGTATCATGCAGAACTAATGTGAATTATTAGCGCTTTAATGTTAGCGCAGTAATTTTTTCGTTAGTGGTGCGCAACTTGTGGTTTCACTGCAAAAACACAAAATTTTACAAAGCATTTCTGGTTTATTTTCTAGTGCAAATATCTGAAAAAACAAACTTACAAATAACTTTTCAGCAACATATAGGAGCTTTTTTTTTAAAGCAATAATTCTTTAATATTGATGAAAAAGTGCTAGCTCCATTGGGTGATTATTTTGTTTATAATATGGGAAAATGTGAATTAATCTTACAATGGAACTAACACTTTTTCATCAATATTAAGGAACCACTAGATTTTAAAAAAGTTCCTGTGTCTTGCTAAAAAAGTTGCTTGTAAGTTAGTTTTTGTCTTATTTCAAGTGTAATGAGATATTTACATTAGAAACTGGACATAAAATACTTGGTAAGATTTTGTGTTTTTGCAGTGTTGAGTTTATGAACCTCACACTTTGCTTTTTGAATAGACACAGAAACAAAATGGAGCAGAAAAAGACACACAAAATTAGCAAAAAACAGTCTATGGTCAGTGCAACATAATGTTTGTGTCAATACAGAAAATGTCTGACATCAAGTCTTCTTTAAATTTTGAATTAAAGAGAACAGATTAGCTTAGCCGCAGTGACCTGTATGAAGGTAAAACAAAAGACTGACTTGGTGAAAAAAATGTAAGGTGTAACTCACATGCGGTGGAGCTTCTTGTAGGAGGTGAACGCTCCAGGAGGAACTGACTTGATGCCATTCTGCTCCAGACGACTACAGGAAAAATAAAAGACAAAATGAAACACAAAGATTAGTTGGTTTTTATTTTCATTTACTTGATTCACTTTTAGTAGCGAAATCCAAAACATTTTAAGTTAGAATAAGGTGATTAGCATCCTTTTATATCTTTTCCAAGATATCTAAAGTATGCAGAAACAAAACCATATCGAGTGTATTTGATCTAGTTTTTAGTGAAAATATTTTAGTGGAGTTAAAATAAGACATCTTGCTTTCTTTTCTATTTTTTTTTAATCAAAGAGGTGTGGAACAGTAGATTAAACTACTTACATCTCTGTCATGGCCTCCGGCAGGTGGGCAGGTATGGCGGTGAGGCCCCTTCCTCTGCAGTTCACAATGTTGTTGCTGCAGGAACACATCGGAGGACAAGAACCGGACGCCAAACTGCACGGCTGAACGAAGGCGCTGCCGCTGTGGCCTAACAGGAGGATGAGAGGGAACGGTTCTGAAATCAGATCTATTATCTGCATTTCTATGCATCACCTGCCATGCCACATGAACAGAGGTGAGTAGAGTTACCAAAAAGTGTACTAAGTTATCTTTGTCTTATTTCAAGTGTACTAAGATACATGCACTAGAAAAAAAACAAAAATACTTTGTAAGGTTTAGTGTTTTTGCAGTGTTACTATTATTTGACTTATTCTTCAATTGTTCACTTCAAAAACAAAAGCAAAAAAAAACAAGATTTTGTGAGTTATTTTAAGATATTCGCACTAGAATCTGGACCAAAAATACTTGGTAAGTTTTTCTATTTTTGCAGTGTAAATGTAACTGAGTAAATGTAACTAGTTACTCCCCAACTCTGCACCTGAGCAGGCGAAATCACTCTTGCGCAGCTCTGCGAGGTTGAGCCCCCTCAGGGCCGGAGGGGAACTGCACTGCGTGTAGAGGCCCAGCGCAGACCGCTGCCGGAGCCATGGCGACAGCCAGGCAAGGTGACAATCACAGCGCAGAGCGTTAGAGTGGAGTCGACTGATGGGGGGAAGCAGAGAAAGAGAGAAAATGGCCGAACGGTTCCCAGATAACGACATGCAGGAGGCGAGCGTCATACTTACAAGGTTCGCAGTTTCGGCATGTGGTTGAAACTGGAGACTGGGATGCTGCTGATGTTGTTGTTGTTCAGTGTGCTGGAGGGGATAAATAAAGTTAGAAACCAAAAAAAAAGGTCAGAGGAGGTCAGAAAACAAAGGAGGAGGAAGAAAAACACGAGGAAACAATACTGGAAGTTTGAGAAAACAATTAGTAACAGAAGATATGCTGTTGTGTTCTGATTTAATACTACAACACTGCAAAGACAGCAAGTCTACCAAGTATTTTTTTTGTCTAGTTTCTAGTGTAAATACCTCAGTAAACTTGTAATGAGGCAAAACCAACTTGAAACATTTCAGAAAGACTTATTGTTTATAGTCAGTAAGTATTTAAAATTGATGAAAAAGTACAATTTCCACTGGCAGATTATATCACTTGTAACATGGAAAACTGTCTTATAATAATTTTTCAATGGAACTAAAACTTTTTCATCAATATTGAGGAATTATTGACTTTAAACAAGCTCCTTTGTCTTTCTGAAAAGTTACTTATGACTTTGTTTTGTCTCATTTCAAGTTTACTAAGAAATTTGAACTTAAAACTAGACATTAAAAGTGAACAATGAAAGAATAAGTCAAATAAAAATTACACTCCAAAAACACAAAACCTTACAAAGTATTTTTGTTTTTTTTCTAACACTTGAAATAAAACAAATCTAACTTACAAGTAACTTTTCAGGAAGATATATGAGCTTTTTTTAAGTCAATAATTCTTTAATATTGATGAAAGGATTCTAGTTCCATGAGCAAATTATTTCACTTAAAACAAGACGTTTTTCTCATGTTTTTGGTAAAATAATCTGCCACCAATTTTGAGGAATTAACTTAAAACATACTTCTATATCTTGCTGAAAAGTTTTTTTGTCTTATTTCAAGTATACTAATAGATTTCCACTAGAAACCAGACAAAAATACATGGTAGGCTTTAGTGTTTTAAAACATTAAAAACTCCCAGGACTACGTCAGCTTTTAGATACTTACAGCACTTCCAAGGATCTCAGCGCTCTGAACGCTCCCTCCTCAATACAGGTGATGTGGTTTTTATCCAGCTGACTGGAAATAAAAGCAACATCAGTTCTGCTCACCCTGTTTTTGTGAAATGGCTCAAGACAGAATTTTAGCTTACAGGTTTTTGATGTCTGTGGCTCCTCTGAACGCTCGCCTTGGGATGGCCTGGATGGCATTTTCACTTAAATCCCTGAAACACAGAACCAACAGAGTCAATATTTGTTTCTGATTTTTAATTTCTGGACTTGTTTGAACTCATCCATGTACACCAGTGACAATCTTTCCAAACAGCTACCGCCTAAAATGATGCGTTACTTAGGTATAGATGTGAGGAACAATGCAAAAACATTGTTTTGCATTGATCAAGTGTTTTTGATCTGGTTTCTGTCTGGTAGAAATATTTTAGTACACTTAAAATAAGAAAACTAACTTCTAAGTAACTTTTAAGGAGCTTGTTTTGGTAAATAATTCCATATAATAAATAAAGTTATGAATAAAGTAATAAAATGATCTGAATGGTATTTTTATTTTATTTTATTTTTTTATTATTATTTTATTGATTGTTGTTTTATGTGATTTGGACTTTGAGTCTGCAATAAAAACTAGCATTGCTATTTAAAATTACATATATATTCATACAACAAATTGTTATGAATTTTTTTTCCTTGTCACAATGAATGAACAAATTGAATTACAATAATGTAATTTTATTTTTAAGGCACATAAATTTGAAAATCATTTGCCAAGTGAAATAACTCAGAAATTATTTCACTTGAAGTAATAACTTTATCGGTGAACTAACACTGACTTACAACTGCTGCTATTGTAAATATTTATATATAAATAGCATTCGCTTTATTTTTGTGTCAAATTGAAACTCAAACTGTGTTGATGCAAAATGCTTAAGAGTTTTTTTTATTGCTGTTTTTCTTGATTATTGGACTTTATTTTCTTGTTTGAACAATAATGGAATTTTATTTTTGTGACAACAGTGTTTAGCTGTCACAATAAACCGGTTAGAGTCATATCTGTTTTTTAATAAGTAATTAATATTAAATGTTCTAGAACAGTTTATTAATACAATTTTTTTTTTAAACAGATGAGATAAAGCTTAACCTAGGTCATAAATGAACAGGACTCCCTCTGCTGGCACTTAAAGGTCAGTAGGGTCAGGACCATAAAACAACCGGAGGAGGCGATGACAGATATACAGCGGCAAGATGTCTGAAACCAGGAGAGAGCAACTTATAGGGCCTGGTGGTGAGTGTTGCAGGTTGTGGAAATATAAACTTCACATGGGCAGACGGTTCAGCGTCATATTTCACAGCACCTGTAGTTGGATGGAATTAAATATGAATGTGGTTTAAGAAGAAACAAGAAAATAACAGAGAAAATCAGTGTTTTTAAAACTCCTGTCTTAATTGTTGTGTTACTCTATTAGCACTGGTGGAGTTGGACATAATAATCACTTTAATAAATAAGTGATTATTTATAGCTAGCTAGACTAGCTAGCTAGCTAGGTAGCTAGTGCCTACCTAGGTAGTTAGCCAATTACTAGCTAGCCTTTAGTCTTTTGGGCTTTTCCCTCCGGGAAATTGTCATCTCCATCTCCCACACAGCACTCTTACACATACATAAATGTAATTATAGATTATAGATTTAAGGTTATTTTTATTCAACCAAAAAGTTTGTTTGTTTAGAAATTATGATCCCAAAAGAAGAGCCCTTGTACAAAGAGTAGCATTTATGAAAATAAAAGATATTTACAATTTAATAAAGATTAAAAGCTAATTGGTTTTTAATGGAGTTTGAGATTTGACATTTCAGCAGCAGGCTGTGTTATTGGACCGCTTTGCCTCATCTCTCTGACAGAGAGATGAGGCTGCAGATGCTTTTCCTTCTGGTCGTCAGGATATCTGTTGCCGGGACACAGAGGATATTTACTGGACGGAGACTCGGAGAAGTCACAGCTGGACGTGTTTGAATGCGTCTGGACAGTAGGTGATCTCACAATATTTGCTCTCTTTTCTGCTATCGCCTCTATTCATCTTCTGATCCATTCTGCCGGTGTTCATCGCTGCTCTTCTTCCTCAGCCTGTGGCCTCTCCTGTTGTTTCAATAACCTCCTTCTCACAGCGGAGGGTGAGAAAGGCAAACTTTCCCACTTATTTAATCTTTTCATCATCTTTAGCCACCAGCCACCTTTAGCATCCAGCAAAATGTGTTAGTTTCAGCCACATCTGAACATGATGAAAGACTGTTTATGAGTAGGTTGTAAAACAGCCATAAAAACAACAGAAATATGGCAGGATTTTCCAAAACACATAACTGTGGTGGTAGAAAAAATAAAACGAAATACACCCATGGTGAATTCTAGATTTTATTGAGTAACCAATTGGGTCTTATTTAACTAGATTTCACCTTATGATTTATGAAACAAAGATGATGCCTTCATGGAAATAGCATGCATCTGGAAGGTATTCATGACGCTTCACTTTTTCCACATTTTATGTTACAGCCTTAATCCAAATAGCAATTAAATTGCTCCTGCTGATGCTCTTCAGGTTGGATTCTGGTTGTTTGTTCTGTGTTGCTTTGCTCTGTTTCTTTTCTTGTATTTACATGTTGCTTTGTTCTTTTATATTCTTTTTGACGCTTAAAGCACTTTGGTCTTCTGGTCGTGTAAAGCGATACATAAATAAATGATTTATTGGTTGATGAAATTAATCTCTATTCTCTTTTTGTAAGGCTTGGTAATTTTTTACTTTTTGGACCAAATGAGGCCAATAACTTACAAAGACCCTAAATTTTTATTTTTTAGCAAAAATAAATACTTCTAAATAATTCTTTGTTTACACGAATGCCTCAGTTGAGAAAATTCTCTTAAAAATGCAAACAAGGGCTTAAAACAGATTAAATGCTTTATTTACAAATCAAAATGTAGTATTATTGTTTGACTTTAAACTAGATTAACATTTCTTCTTAAGCAAAAATATTGTTAAAAAGTTGAGGAAGTCATTATGTCATATCTGTACAACGGTGTATTAAAGTAAGTTGTTTGAGAATAAAGTCATAATGATACAACAATTCTCATGATATTATCTCTTTATTGCTGAAACAGTACGACTTTATTCTTGTATTATTTAGACTTTTATTCTTGTACAAGTTTATTATTGTTCTATTCTAACTTTGTTCTTGTTATATTGATATGATGCATTTATTTTTTCTATATTAAATTTATGACTTTATTCTTTAATACTATAATAGTATTCTCGCAATATTATGATTTTATTCTCATATTGTTTTTCTTATTATGGCCCTAATCGGTAGTTTGCCTGTCTAGCTAGTAGAAATTATAAAATTTCTCACATTCCTTCGTTCCTTCATGTCTCACTTCATAACCAAACCTCCTCTGCTCCCCTGGGACTAGAACAGCGAACCAAAGAAGAAGTCGTGTCACTTATTGACTCTCATCATGCGTTTCCTGATCTTCCCAGCTTTACTTTGGATTCACGTGAAGGGAAAAGGTCAAAGATTATACAGTGACCTTCCAGAAATACACACATTTAGACAAACGCTGAGCAAAAATAAAAGAGCTGAATTCGTGTTTGTAGAGCGAGAGACAGTGTTTGTCCATAACCCAGATCTGGTTCTGCACACACACAGAGGGGGGAAACCAGCCTCAGCATTAAGAAAACAGCAACGTCTGGGAAAATACCTCAGCTGTGTGTGGTCAGGGATGACACGTCAGTCCTGCAGATAAGGTAAATACAGAAATGCACGCATTTGCAAATGACCTGAACACATAAACATAAATCTCCTGTCAGCCGGACATTTCTCATCTAAAAGCAGGAAGCAATGTTCTCCAAGGAGCTGAAGTTTCAGGTTATAACCGAGTCAACTTTTGGTCTCCAGCTACAGTCCACTTTTAAACGTTTTCACATTTAGTCACAATCCAACGAGATACTGAAATACATTTTACAGGGATGTTATAGGCAATCCACTTGTGAAGTGGAAGAAAACTTTGGTAAAACTTCATTTGAAGGGGTGTGCATAAAACATGACACTGTCATAAGATAAGATTTTTTTAGCTTCCATTAGAAGCAGCAGCCCTCCTGCAGGCTGCACTGCAGAGAATCAGTTAATTTCCCTAATCTACCATACACATCAAACATCAACAGCAAAGCGACAGAAATAAATAAACGGCACAGGTACCAAGTAGTGGGGGGAAAAGATTCAGGGTTGATGCACAACTAAATGTTTCTGTGGAGAGGTGAAACAAATTGGTCACTGCAGGCAAATGCAACCTGATGAGAATAAATGCTTTCTGTGAAGTCCAGAGGCAAACATTTTCTATTTTTCTCACTCCCTCCCAGCAAGAAACTCAGAAACTACAGAGCCTGTCTCTGTATAATTGATTTGTTTCATTACATAGTCTTGTAAATCTGTGATGTTATCTGAAATACGTATTGTTTGTAGACATGGAGGTGGGTAAAGTACCCAAAAATATTACTAAAAGTAAAAGAGTATTTGGTAAAACATCAACTCAAGTACTAATTAAATTATCAATATTTAAAAGTTACATAATGATACAGACCAAAATGTAAAGTTAAGAGGAAATTTTGGTATTTTAAAGACCAAAATAACAACAATTCATATAAGCAATAAAAACTAACAAAATCAGGCAACAGAATGTTTTTTATAAACAACCAATATTGTTTTCATCTTATTTCTGGTCATTTTTTCCCCAAAGGTATCAAAACAGTGGAGAATTATACATAATATCAGTAAATATCGGTAATCGACCGTGATCAATTACAAATTTATCAATTATGAATTGTCACTTCACTTTATGTCATGTTTTGATTGTTGATTCCATGATGCATGACTTTGCGGGTTTTTTTGTGTTTTTATGATGTAAAGTACTTTGAAACTTCTTGTTGCTGAAATGTGCAATACAAATAAAATTTGATTGATTGATCAGTATCAACACTGAATACGGATATCGGCTCATATCGGAACATCTCTTTTCTGAATCGGTAAAATAAATCAAAGTGGTCGATGTTAACAATCAATGTTGATTTCCATCTCGTTGCTGTTTGTTTCTGGAGGGGAGGAGAGAAGGAGTTTGGTCACGTGACACTGATAGTGATGCAGCAAAGGATTGTGGGTAGTTTAACTGAAGCAGTGATGAAGTTAATGCAGTTTTATGGTTGTCAAAAGAATAATGAAGTATATATAATATTGGTAAATATGAAGAATTTTGTTAATAGATATTGATATCGGCCTAAATTTTCATATCAGTGCATAAAAGTAAATATCTCAGTACATCTGAAATAAGACAAAAACTAACAAGTAACTTTTCAGCGAGATATTGGAGCTTGACTTTAGTCAATAATTTCTTAATATTGATGAAAAAAGTACTAGTCAAATTGGCAGATTATTTCACTTATAACAAAACATTTTCCCAAATTATAAGTGAAATATTTTATCTGCCAATGAAACCTGTACTTTTCTTTTATCAATATTGAGGAACTGTTGAGCAATAATTCTCTTATATCTTGTGGAAAAGTTACTTGTAAGTTAGTTTTGTCTTATATCAAGTGAACTAAGATATTTACTAGGAACTAGACAAAAACACTTGGTAACATTTTGTGTTTTTACAGTGTAGAAATAGTGAAATTATATCAAATCTGAAATTATTAAATTGTCTTACACCTGTAAAAAATATACATTTTTCCAGTAGAGGTGCAAATTATAGCAGCTGGAATCCAAATCAATGCAAGAAAATGACTGGCAAAATGAAGAGTTTTTCTGTACTATGTGGAGATTTTCTTCAGACATGTTTTCTCCTTCTTTCTCCTCATCATATTGATGGGATGCAGAGTAACTCTTGCAACCGCCTCCAAACAGCCACAGCCAGGCAGCTGCCTCTCCCCCTGTGCCAGATTCAGTCACCGTTAATTAGCCGCCATTACATGCCAATCACCTGTTTTAATGAGGACAGTTCTGCTCTTCTGTCTAATGAGGGAAGCTCATAAAAGTCCTCAGGGAAAGTTAAATGCACAAGGACACAGATGAAAACCTCTAAATGAAATCCACTACACAAAGCTCCTGAACATTCATAGCCTTCCTGCATCTGAATGTCTCTGCATTATTCACAATTAAATAATTACTTCTAGGCTACAACTTAAATAGCACATGTAATGCCAACAATTCAAAGTATATGGTTCCTTTTTGCAGCTAAACCAGACCTGACCCACTAAGCCATAGACAGTAATTTTGCTTCTTTACACCTTTCATTACATAGTAAATATATTTAGTCCTTATAAAGTTTAGAGCTAACAGATGGCTCCAGGATTTTAATGAAGCTCTTTTCCCAGAATGTTGTTTCTGAGCTTGTTCACAGCCAGGGCTTAAATTGGAGCCAATTTTCTGTTTTTCAACCAGCACCTCTGGCACCAGGCAAGGAGAGCCGGTGTTTTAGGACCACCAGCTCTAAAGAAGGGCGGGCGAAGCTGGGCTTCCACCAGACCAGCAACATTTAAGGATCTAGAGCTCGAATCTTTTAAATTCAAGAAAAGAAACACTTAATGAAATCAAGTTGAAACCCATTTGTATTGCGGATCTGAGGTTGAAGACATAAGGTGATACTGGTGGGTCATTAAGGCCTTTGTGTCGTCGCTGAAGTGCCAGTGCTCCCATTATCTGTGTTGCATCGGTACTGGGATGGAAGGATGTGAAGTTTCATTTTTGCCATGTTTAAAGGTGATCTGCTGTGCTTACTTGAACAAGTTAGGATAGGCCGAGCTACGATACAAAACATTTACATTACATATTTTGCACAAAAGTCATTCTTAGATAATGAGATTTTAGTTTTCTCAGTTCTTTCTGAATGAGGTGTTTTAGGATGTCGTCTTCTTAAAATCCAAATAATCTGCTGCCCCGAATGCAATGGCTGCAAACAAATGTGGAATTATCCAACTTTACATCTTTGAAAAGCACAAGTAGCGCCTCCTGCACAACCAACAAGACTGCGACAAATCACTTGTCTTTTCCAGCAGCCATTGTGGAAGCGCGTAAAACCAGTGTTGGATCTGCTGATTTAACTTGACAGCATGGATGATATCCACTTTGATTTGAATAATAAAACAATCTCTGTTTTTTTTAAGGTTCTTATTACATCTACCTTGAGAGTGTACAGGGCCTTATAAAAAGCTAAGGCGGACCAGATTTGGCCCCTGGGCCTTGAGTTTGACTTGTGGACCAGAGGTGTTGATTTGAATTATGCTAGTGTTAAAACTGGAAGTTGCACAAGAAAGAAGCAGAAACTGAAATATCTGTAGAAAGAGGAGAGAAGGCGTTTTTTAGAAGAGCTCAAACAAAGCAGCACACACCCACACACACACACGTTTGAGTGTGTTTGTATGTTTCCCAGGGACATCAGCTTTTATAGAGTCCATCAACACAGCGGGAGGAAAAGAAATCACTTCTGCTGGAGGTAGTGCTAATGGCTGTAAACTGTGAGCATGTCGCTTTATGTGAGCGAGCGTGTGCTGACTGATCGAACGCGCCAGCTCCATTTCTGCTGTCGCTGCTGGAAGCCACAAAGTGAAATTGTCAAAACAAAAAACGGTGAAGAAAAAAGAAAATCGGGACAAACACGCAATCCGAGACAGTCACACTTTTTCTGTTACTTCTCACCTATCATGTCCATCATTTCTATAACTGCTGTGAGATCTGTGCTATTTATTTCTCTGCTGAATCCCAGGAAAGAGCAAGAAGGAGTTTCACTCACAAAATGAAATATATTTACACCAACGTCTTGGATATTTCAGGTGATTATGACATTAGAATCCAAAGAGCTGAATGTTTGTATAAGCCATGTTCCGGCAGCTTTCCAGTCACCTAATAAAGTTTGAAGGATGTGCAGCTGATTACCTGAGTGATGTTTTTATCTCCAGATGATTCAGAAAGTGACTTCAGATCTCACTACACTGTAAAACACTTGAAGGTGGTTTAATTTGAAAATGAAAGTCCACCTGCTGCCTTGTAAGTGAAATTTAAATTGACAAGAAAATTGTTTTGGCTTTGACTCAGAAATTAAAAGTTTATGAAGTTGATTTAACAAGAGAGAGACACGTTGTTTAAACATTGTTTTTCAAGTTAATTAATCTTGAATTGTGAGTTTTAACTTAATGCTGCAATTTGAACTGAATAATTATTTCACAAGATGCAATAAGAAACTTTCCCTCACCTTGTTAAAGAGCCACATTTCTCTATTGTTTTACTCACATTATCAAGTTAAATAAACTATTTATTTTACTTTAGAATAATTTAAATTCTTGTTTCAAATTGCATGAACAAATTTTTGATCTGATAATGAATTTTATTAAACATCTCAATGAATTCGTCTCAGAAACATTTAGTGTGAACAGGACATTGTCCTCAAGCTTTAAAATAAACATTTTCCTTAAAACCCAAGAGTCAGATAAATGTAACGCACTTCCACCTCAGGAGACAGAAACAAGCCGCAAAGCATTCTGGGAAATAGTTCTCACTCCTGTCTTTTTCTTCTTTCAGTTTTTTAAGTGCTAATCTAAAAACTCTAGTTTATTGAACTCTGGGAGGTTTGATCAAATTAATCAAACGTTAACACAACTTACTGCTGCAGGTTTATCTTTCACAAACTGACATTTGTGAAAGTCTAGGACTGAGTGGGACAGAAATGAAACCTTAATTGTGTTGGGGGAGAGCCGACCTCACTGACCTCAAACAGACCTCCACATCACGCACTCAGGCGAAATGATGTCTGCTTTCGGCTGTTTTCACACCTTATCGTCCAATAGACTCGATTCGATTTGGGAGCAAAACTTCCAACATTTGTTACATTTTCAGGTGCTGGGTTTCGCTTTCACACCTGCAGTTCTTGTTAAAGTTTCCTAAGTTTTTTATTGAAAGAAACTGATTTGGAAACTTTTCTTTTGCCTGATTTTGTTATTTATATAAATTGTCGGCATTTTGGTCCTTAAAATGTCAACATTTCCAGGTAAGTTTATATAAGTATATATTTTTAAATATTAAATGATTGATAATTTGATCAATTACTCAGTACCTGAGTAAATGTTTTATCAATTTTTTTTTTACTCTTACTTGAGTAATTTCATGGATTTTTACTTTTACTTGAGTAAAATATGTTGAAGTCGTGCTACTCTTACTTGAGCACAATTTTTGGCTACTCAACCCACTTCTGATCGTAACTCTATGCTATCAAACAGCTGCTTTTGTGTGAGCTTTAAAACATTTAAAATTATTTGAACATTCTTCATTTGCTCCAGAAATGGTCAAGAAAGAACTTAAGGTATTTATTTGGTTTGGTCATTCATTCCTAATTAGTCTTGTCATTTCTTGTTTTGTATAAATAGTTGCAGTGTTTGTTTCCCATACGTGTTGCATAAAGACAGGACTCTGTACTCACAGGCGAGACAGAACTTCGTTCTTCTGAAAAAGCAGCTCTGGAAGCTGGCTGAGACGATTTCTGTTAAGACGCCTGAAGGAACAAAGAGACATAAAACTGAAATGAGTATATTACAATGAGTTCAACAGGAATCAGTGTCTTCAAGAGGAATCAGATTGTTTTTAAAATGTTCTGTGCTCTCACAGTCTTTCCAGCTCCTTCAGCTCATCAAACGCTCCTCTTTCAATGCTACTGATCTTGTTCTCCATCAGGTGACTGAAAAAAGAAAAACGTGAATAAGAAAATAAAACTAGCTGATCCGGCAAGGTTTAAATCTTCTGAATACTTTGCACCATATAACTCCATTATACATTTTACAACTAGTGTTTGTCTTGTACAAAAATAAAACAATAAATTAACACAGGTGCAAATATGAACAAATTTGTTGATGTTCATTCAATCCAACATTTCTCATTATAAGGGATTCTATTAAAAGCAAACACCTTATGTATAAAAGGATCCATGTTTAATTTGACAGAATTAACCTCTGTTTAAAATAAAGAAATATGCCACTAAGTATTATATTGCGTGATCAGCACTAAACGCCAAAAAAGCAACAGAGTAGTCCATCATTTCAGGGCGTCTTGTCACTTTAGAGCCAAATAAGCAGCTGCTGGCCATGACCCCCCAACTCAACCTTTACACTCATGTGAAAATGGCTGCCAACAGGTGCGCAATTATACAACCATACATCTTTGAAAAGCAGAAGTAGAACCTCCTGCACAACCAACAACAATGCAGCAAGTGGTTTCTGAATCGTAAGACAACAACAAAGTGTTTGTCTTTTCCAGCAGCCATTGTACAGCAAATACAGTGGTAAAACGAGCTGACCAAATGTGCTGGAGCTCAGCTATGGTTGCTAGGTAACGGTCTGGACTTTGCTGTGGTTGCCAGGTGAGGGGCATCACCTGGCTGCTGATTTGTGACGTTACTTTCCTGAGGATTTTTCACTTTCCAGATATCATTAATTTATTGCTAGAAACCAGATGTTTCTAAGCAGTTGGGCTGTTTTAAGAGAATGAAAGTACGAACATGTGAATTTAGCATGACCTCCCCCTTTGACCTCAAGACCTGATGTGGATTATCATTTTTTTCAGTGTCCTGAAGTGTATGTAATATTCAGATCAGGGCCGGAGCTTCGGCGGGCCCCCGGGCCCAGAGGGGCCCCGGATGGGAGGCAGAATATGACTTCAGGGATCCAAGACTTCATCACGTATGATGAGAGCTGGAGAAACTTGTTGAGTGTGGTGTATGTAGAAATATGTTGTTTGGTGCCCCAGTAGATTATAAAGTAGACTGCCCCAATCATTGTTGACTCATAATTGCTAAAAACATTACAAGGCTGATTTTAGAGACACAGTGGGTGTAGAATATTGAATAAAATGTTGTGCTACATGATTGGCTTTATTTTCACTCTTACATTTAACTTTGTGACATACAAAATTATCATCCATATTGTCTCCAAGTGTATTCTGGGTAAAGCTTGTCATCAGCCGTCCACCAACATCATCATCAGTCACTTGGCACATTTTTTTAATCTAGCTGGTTACAAAATACGCTCATACCTTCCCTACCTGTCAATGATAGGATGTATGTCACAGAGAAATGTTTTTAATAGTCTCTGTTCTGCTCACCACTGGTGAAACATGCTACACCCTTCTAAGAGTTACAAGTCCCAGGATTCCAAGCTTGTTAATCTTTTCCAAACAGGTCTCTGGAGACGCCGTTTGTCCTGCTGTTAACTCCACGTCCATCACTAACGCTGGCCAGAGCTCTGATCCCCAGGTTAGCACAGGAAACACCAGCTTTCCCACAGGCCACAATGTTTTCAAGCTGAAAGGTAATGGATAAGCTTGTTCTCCGTGTTTTAAATCTGGCTGACAGTGACACTAAACAAGCACCTCTAGTTGGCTCATGTGTCACCACAGAGCCTGAACATTTTTCCAAGCCCTCTGGCTTTTGAGGGTTAAGAAATGTGTGTGTTTCCTCATATCCCTGCTTGACCTAATGCTACTGAAGACATGTGGGAAAGAATTTCTCAGATATTTTCAGACAGTCTGTCCACACTGAGCTTAAATCCAGAGAACTGCTTAAAGTTAGGGCATATTTACTGAGTGTTACATAGTAGGGCTGGACAATATGGCTGAAAAACGTACCACAGTATAAGCGTTTAATATCAGTCGATATCAATATTGATTTGTTTATCTGAAATACTGCATGATATTTACTGTTTTGACCACAGTTTTCACTCCATAAAATATTTGTTTTTTATTTTTAAGCAGCTTTGAGGCACGGTGGCAAAAAACTGAAACTGCTGCTGCACCAGTTACTCAACAGGTTGTTGCTCGGTAACCAAAGAAAGAGTTGCTAGGTAACCAATAAGTGAGTGAGTGAGTTACGGTAGTTGATTCCTCCAACTTTGCTCAGCTAGTTGTGAGAGTTTGAAGGTCCTTCCTCTGCCTAACTCTCCCAGAATGCTTTGCGATTCTGGATCAGATTTTGGTGGAATTCTGGAAGACTCTATCAGATGTATTATCTATCGATATTGATCCAATACGAGAAAAGTCGGTGGTACTCACAGAACTCTGAGGTGTTTAAGACCAGAGAAATCTGTCTTGGTTATGACCGTCAGGTTGTTCTCGTTCAGATCGCTGAAAAATAAAACAAAAACAAAAGACAACAGAATCTTTTAACAACTGCGAGAGAAAAAAAACACATTGATACAACGGATAATCCAAATGTGCTAGTTGCATATAAGGTCACAAACAACCTCTACTTGGAAAAGGTTTGGCTTAGCAAGATTTCTGTGATTCATTGAACCAGATTAATATTGAAAAATGAAAGCAAATATTTTCAAATTGTTCTGGGTAATCATTGCACTGTCTAAAATATATACATGGTGAAAAACCTGTGCAAAAATACAAAACATAATATATTTTCTATTAGATTAAATATTAAGAAATTTTCATAAAACCTTACAAAAGAATGTCCAGTACTTACAAAACCATGCAAAAAGTTTTTATTCTTGTCCGTGTTTTTCATCTGTACCTAAAATTTAAATTACAGCAATTTTGTTTTGTAGTTGGTTTAGCAAATGCCAACATTTGCTACTTGTTGGCATAATTACAGATGCTGCTTGCGGCCTCATTGTTTGGACCGACTAATGATGTCACTTTTCCCACAAGCTCCTCTGGTAGGTGAGTAAAATGAGCGCAGTGTGTTTTTACTGCGGCGTGTCGTGTTTCTGTCCCACTGGAGCAGTCTGACCTTGTCCTGTCCGCCATTTATTTGAGATTGAGAAACAGGAACAAAAATATAAAGAAAACACCTGCTGAGGAAATACAGAGACCTCAGTCAATAATCTGAAGGTTTCAGATTGAGACTTTAATCACACTGCAAAAACACAAAAACTTACCGAGTAATTTATTGTTTACACTTCATTTCTTTAAAGGGTATTAAGATATTTTCATTAGAAATTAGACCAAAAATACTTGGTAAGATTTTGTGTTTTGCATTGCATTATTCTTCTTAAATTATTTCCCATAATTTAAGAAGAAAATGTACGAAAATGTGTCTGTTTGTATAAAAATTAGAAGGGAAATAATTCAAGATGGGTAGGTTGAAAAAAGACAAAATAAGGAGAGGAAGAAAGAAAAAAAGGAATAAAGAAAGCCCACCATTTAGCCCCAAGAAATGGTGTGCTAAACGAAGCTGCTACTACAATTAAATACACAAAAAAACTAGTTTAACAGTCGTGTTACAATAAAATCAAAATCCACATATTGCTCAACCCTAATCCGACCAGAGCATCAGCATCATGACACAACCATAAATATCTACCTTATTTATCATTCCAATCTAGCTCTGGTTCCTTTAATCACAAAACTCCATAAATTAAAATTACGAAAATATATTTCTTTAATGGAAACGCGCCAGTCACACCACAATGACAGGTTTTATCGGATTTATTTCTCAAACTCCAATTTTCTCCACCACACAAGTCACATGATCAACAGACTGACGTTGCTACTGAGAAAAACACCAAAGAAGACGACAAAGTGTTAATAGGATGACGGTTTGTTTTTGTTCTTTTCTGGCTCCACCAGAGCTCTCACAGCATCGCACAGTTCATAAAAAGTTTTGTGAGTCAAACATGTTGAATCGAAAACTCTTCTGTAAAATCTCAGAGCCTCATACGGATCCCAGGTATAACAGGTTTATCACTCCAACGCCTGAGTAAAACGCCGACGTCTCATCTGATGGCTGATAGATGATGATGCTAGCTAACTGTTTACATCCATTGCCGCCATGATTTTTGCATGAACAAGCTTCTTTACGTGTGATTTTAATTTCATTTCTTATTTAATGGAAACTGCAACAGACTGCCGGCCTGTCCAGGGTGAACCCGCCTCTCGCCTGCAACACTAGCTGGAGATCGGCACCAGCACCTCCGGATCCCAGGAGGGACAAGGGTGTTAGAAATGGATGGATAGATTTAATGAAAACACAATTTAAATTGATTTTTTTACTCTACCAGAATACCAACAAAAATGTTCACACATTTGAAATGGAAGCACAGCTACAATTAAATAAGCTATTAGTTGCATGAAAACATATGTATATTTTTTAAATACTAAAGATTGGGAGCTTAGTTGGAGGAGAGATGTCTGAAGCAGGGGATTGGCTGCAGAGGAGGGAGTGAACAGCATGGTGGGGGGTCCAGAATAACTCCCTAAATGGGTGAGAAATTACCCTGACGATGAAAGCAAAACAAGAATCGAGGGAACGCAGCATACAGTCAGTGTAGTCTCCAAAGAGAGAGAGTGAAAGAAAGAAAGAGAAGAGAGAGAAAGACGCCACATTCTGCTAATTGCAAATCGTCCCCAGTAGCTGAATTTCCGAGGAGGAGGAAGAAGAGGAACAATGACGCGAGGTTAATTGATTTCTGTGCAGCAAGGCTGGGTCACGGGGTCAGCTCAGCGACAGACTCCACTTGATTGGCGACTCAGCCAAACAATAGCTCATTAAAGCAGAACGCGTCTCACACATGCAAACACAATCGGCCGCCTCAGTTGGCGGTTAGCCCGCTCCACTCTGCGCTCCACGGTAACGTCTGACAGGGAAGGAGAGCAGCAGGAGGTCAGCTTATGAAAACGACATCCAGACCCACACAACTTCCTTTGGACCAGTGGAGAGAAACGATGCAACAAAACACGCTAAACTTTAGTACTGGATTAGCAGTGAGCTACATATCCTCACTTGCAATTTGCAAACATCCCCAGTGCTTCAGGATACCGATGACTTGCTGTGTGCAATTTTAATTTGCTTGCTTGCAAGCAGAGCCCCTGAAAAACGCAGTGATCAATACAGTATCAGGATGCACAGTCCCGGAGTGAAGAAGGTTCTGTTTCCCAGAAAACCACAGAAAACAAACAGAGAGGACAAAACATCCAGCAGAACAACTCCTGAATCTCAATTTGTTCTGTTTTTATATTAAACTCATCTTTCTTCTTCAGACTCTCTAGTATCAGTATCATCATTTTAAAATGTTTATACTTTAATTTATGCAGAGCCTTGAAGACGTTTTTTTTTTTTTTTTATTTAAAACCTCAAACTTTACTTCGATTTTATGTAGCGAACAAAGTAGTGCATAACCAAACTGTTAGAAACACGTTTATTTGTATTGTATAACACAAATAAAAAGCTGTGGTCTGCATGCAGTATCTCTTTCCTATCTTTATACATCTATAGTTTGAGATTCTTCTTTTCAACTTGGCTGAATTTCAGTCAGACTGGATGAAGATAGTCTATGAAAATCAACTTTTGCACTGCAAAAAACAAAATCTTACCAAGTATAACTCATAAGTAACTTTCAGCAAGATATAGGAGCTGATTTTGAGTCAATAATTCCTGCCAATGGAAAAATCTGCCAATGGAATAAGTACTTGTCTCATCAATATTTAGGATTTGTTGACTTAAAACAGGCTTTTATATCTTGCCAAAAAGTTCTTACTTTATGGAAACTAAGATATTTGCACCAGAAACTAGACCAAAATTACTTGCTAAAATTCTGTTTTTACAGTGTAATTCTTGTCACAGACTTTTGATTGCTCTGTTTCCATTGATTATATAATTGCTCAAATTTGACATTTCGAAAACAAATTTGCTTAATGGAAGCACGACGGTTTATCATTTTTCAACAAAAGGTCTTTTGTCCATATCAAAACTTATTTCCTTTGTAAAACTAAACATGAATTATATGATCAACAACCAGATGTTTCCATCGACGCAAAACACGAGGAAAAGAGGAAGTAGATGTTTTTCAATAACTTATCACCTCAACAAATGTAACAGAAACACCGTAATTTGGAATTTTACCTTATTTTTTCAACATTAGCGAAATACTGACAAAGTTTGGCGTATGTTTGTAATGTAAACACAGTTAATAACCCAGTATCATGCTGTTTGTTTCAGCGCTTTTACTTGCAGGAGGATTCACTTTACAACCTCAAATACAGTGCATAATTGAACCGGAACAAAAATATTTTAACATAATGCGAACACAGTTTTTTAAAAGCAGATAAAAGATATTTTATAGTATCTGTTTTATCCACTTGTAGTCAGATTTCAGCCAATTCATCTTTGAGACATGGCTGGAGTTCAGTCAAGCCGGTAAAAATATTCCAGTTTTGTCTCTTCTTTTATTATCAGACATAAAAACAGAATAATCTTTCACAGAGCTGGAGATCTCTCTAGCTTCTAATTCACTCAGCTCTGCAAACTATTTGTGATCACAGTTTGAACCACTTTAGAATTAAAAAGTTCAGTAAAATCTGTTCAGGAAATTAGTAAATAACTGCAATAAACAGCTGAATGCAAACATAAAACTGCAACTTCATTCTTACTATGCTGCCTGTTTTTACTTCCCCCACCTTCCATTGTCATCCCTTCATTTCTTCACCTCTCTCCACACCAATTACCCTCCTCCATCTCTCCCCGTTTCCCATGAGGAACCTGTCTTCCTCCAGATTCCCACTCTGCTTTCAGAGCCTTTTTCTGTTTGCTTTTTGTTTCAGACTCATCCGTCATATTCCTCCCCTGTGGCAAAGCAGTGATGCGACTAATATTAGCAGCATTACACGCACTCATATCTAATGACACTTCATTAGCGCCATGTTTCCCGCTCGCGGACCGCAGGGGACCCGGGAAAATGATTGGAAGAGATGAGCGAAGAGAGGCAGGGGACAAAACGGCGATTGGTAATAAAACTCAGAAACGATGTGTGTGTGTGTGTGTGTGTGTGTGTGTGTGTGTGTGTGTGTGTGTGTGTGTGTGTGTGTGTGTGTGTGCGTGCGTGCGTGCGTGCGTGTGTGTGTGTGTGTGTGTTTGGACGGTGAGAAACAGACAGAGGCTACCTGAAGTGACCCACTTCCGATTTTTCCCCACTTGTATCTGATCTTTTCGTGACAGTCTGAACAAAACAGATCGGATTTTTGTCTTGGATATCCGATACGTAAGCGAGCTTTTCAAATCTGAACGTCATTGATACTCGACAAACGTCACTATTCTGCGTCCTGATTCGAGCAAGCGATGAGAAAAACAGCAAACATGGCGGACGATGATGATGATTAAGTTGTCGGACAACGACTTCAGGAACGTAAGATATGATCTACCGTTAGCGTCTATGTTTTCTGAACACATCTTCTTCTTCCTCTTCTTCATCTTCTTGTTCTTCCTCTTCTTCTTCATTTTTGTTATGGCGGTTGACAAGACGCCAAGTTAGCTCTGTGTGACGTTATTGCGCCCGCTACTGCGCATGCGGGTCGTTTGAAGTTCACGCTGGAGAACTTATAAGTCGCATGTATTTGTAAGTGTGAACGAAAACGGCACAAAATAAACTGGTTTGACCAAAAACAAAAATCTGATTTTTTTTTGTTTAAAGTCGAGCTAGGTTATAAAATAAAACAAGTTTTTATTACTTAACTCTGCTTTAAACTCCTTTGCTACTTTCTCTGTTGTGTTCATAGAACAGCAAACTCAGATTAAATTACAAACAGTTACGACTCTGTTTGCTATTTATAGGACTTCTGAAGGATATTGGTTGTTTTGGATTTTCCTGAGGGGCATCGGTGTAAAGGGGGCAAGAGAAGCCACATTTTATCCGACTTATTTGTAAAAGAAAACTTGTACACAGCTACATTTTTGCCCTTTTTTGTTTGTCAATCACGTAATAAAGGTTGCACACTGCAAAAACACCAAATCTTACCAAGTATTTCTGCCAACATTTTAATGCAAATGTCTTATTACACTTGAAGTAAAACAAAACTAACTTAGAAGTAACTTTTTAGCAAGAAATATGAGCTTCTTTAAGTCAATAACTCCTTAATATTGATGAAAAATGACTGAAAGATAACATTACTTAGAACAACAAATCATTTTGTAATGTCAATTGTAAAACATTCTATAATTTAACTCAGATTCAACATTTTGCCAAGTATTTGTCTAATTCCTAGTGAATATCTCAGTCCGCTAAAAATACAATAAACTAAACTTTAAGTAGCTTTACAGTAAGATATAGGAGCTTGTTTTAAATAAATAATTCAGACAGATTATTCACTTATAATTGAAATAATCTATCATCATCAATATGAGGAAATTATTGACTTAAAACAAGTTCCTATATCTTGCTGAAAGTTACTTATGACTTAATTTTCTCTTATTTCAAGTTATTCGCACCAGGAACTAGATGAAATTACTTGAAGTGTAACATACAGTGTGACAAATTCAAGGAGTACAAAACAGCAAGAAAAGATTAAATTTTAAATTTTTGTTTATATCAGGCGCTACTTTTGGTCAGATATAACATTGTTTTAGAGACATTAATACACTGGTTCCAACGTCTCTCCTCTTTCTGTCTGCGTCTCCCTTCCCTATTTCCTCTCTTTTTTCTGCCACACGAACCCGACTCATCGGAGCCCAAAGGGCATTCAGCCCATTTTGCAGCATCGCTATGACAATCCAACAAGAAGGGGTGTTTAGTTTGACTGGTGCAGTCACCTTGATAAATGACCCCGTTATTGCTCTGACCGAGCAGCGTTCCCTGGGAATTCAGCGCTGGAGTAACTGAACATACACACACACACACACAAACACACACACGCACGCACACGCACACACACACACACACACACACACACACACACACACACACACACCGCCGACTCTGCCCCCGTCCAGCTGATACACACACTCAGATCACTTTACATGCTCACTGGGCGACAAGACTTTTAACAAATAGCTGCTTAATGAGTCCCTCTCTCTGCTGCATGGCGAGCTAATTAAATCCCTGACTAGGAAACAGTTCAAAAGGTCACAATGATGTCGAGAGAGAGAGCAACAAACGATTGTTTCAGTCATTGATTATTCTGATGATTAATCGGAGGAAAACGTGCATGTTCAGCAGATTTTTCATTTTATTTTATGCAATATTAGAAATACATTAAAAGATATAAGTAATTTGGTCCTTTTTTAAAAAAAAAAAAAACATTTTATTGCAGTGAAATAGCATTCTTTTTGTCTACGCATGATTGTTTGTAGCAAATGATGCATTTAAAGCTAAACAAAATAATGTGAAAAGTTCAGTTTGACAATACAAAGGTTGCAAAAGGTGCTTAATGGGATATTTCTACAGAATTTGAACTGGGTGAAGCTTAAACTAGTATGTTACTTGAGGAGTTCATAAAAAAACATATTAACAAAAATGTTTTTTTTATCATAAATGCAAAATTGATATATTTTTGCAACCACAAATTTGATCTGAAAGCCTCTCGCCTGCGGAGGGCTAACGCTGCAAAAAGTCGTACCAAAAAGTATTTTTGTATTAGTTTCTAGTACAAATATCTTCGTACACCTGAAAATAGGAAAACATCTTACACTATTCAGGAAGTCAGATTAACTTCTTTTGAGTCAATAATTCATTAATATTGATGAAAAAAATGCTAGTTCCTCTGACAGATTAATTCTCTTATAACACAGGAAGTGCTAGTAAACCAGCACTTTTTCATGAATATTAAGTAATTATGTGTTTAAAACAAGCTTCTGTTTCTGGCTGAAAAGCTACTTGTATGTTAGATTTTTCATTTTTCAAGTGCGCCAAGATATTTGCACTAGAGACTAAACCAAAAATACTTGGTAGAGTTTTGTGTTTTTACAGTGTTTGCATCCATTAATGTGGAAATGGTTCCTAATAACAAACTTACACAAAGATAAAAACAAAAACTCCTGCATAAAATCACAACACAAGCTTCAACATGCAGGTTGAGAATTACACAAAAAAAAAAACTTTTTGATGCATTTAGACAATTAGTCCATACCACCAGGTCTGCAGACATGAAGGAAAGTTTCCAAAACACACAACATCACTTCTCTGTCATTTACTCCAGTAGAAAACTAGAGCTGAAGGTTCAGACCTTTGACTTGTGGCCCAAGCCGCCATCATCCAACATCGTAAAGCTATCAGGCGTAAAGTAGAGACCTCCTTCATGCTACAGTAAACCAAAGGAGAGGCGGGATAATGTATCTCCTCCAGCACCCCTGACAGTCATCAATAATTCATACACAAGCACTCTGGAACCTGAAATAAACACATAACCTCACCAGGTATAAACACAAACACGTCCAACATGGCTTCTGGAGAAAACGCGCCGCAAGACAACCACAGCAAACAGCTGTTTTCTGCAGAAATTACAAATATAAAGCATAAAAATAGAAGGTCAACATGTTGGTGACACATATTTCCATTAGAAATGTATTGATTGGAGTTTATGTGAAGGTGGGATTCACATTTGAAGTTTATTAGGAGTTCCACTGCGTCAGATTGAAACAGTGCAGAGGTTGGAAACACGCACCAATATTTAGTCATCAGAAGTGCAAAATGATATTTACAGTGTAGAAAATCATGTGCAAACAATTAATCTATTCTGTGGCCTGCAAAAAAACAACAAAAAAACAGGTTGCTGGAGTAAAAATGATAAAATGTCATGTTTTAGTGTGAAAAACCAGGAAGTTAAGTTACACAGAATGAAAGTCAGGCTTGTCAGTGAGTTCTTGCTCTAATTCCAACACACAGGACTGTCGAAAGTTTTAAAGTACTCACCTGAACAGCTAAGTTATATTTATTTCTTCTGATTAATTGATTAATCAATTCCTAAAATAACTGTTAAATGTAGACAAAGCGTCTTTTAATATGTTTCTAATATTGTATAAAAAGGTTTAAATGGTTAAACAAAAAACCTGCAGAATAATAAACAGAATAATCAGTTACTACAATAATTAATTATAGCCATAACATTGTTTAATGACTGTTATTATTGTGTAGTAAAACATTTAAGTGGTTAAAATAAAAATCTGAAGAATGTGTAATTTATTTTTAATCTGATATTTTAATTAATCGATTAATCATCAGAGTAATTGTTGGCTGCAGCACAAATATTCATGCAGCCGTTAAACAGCAACATAACCAGGTGAACTGGTTGCTTCCCTTCCAGTGAGAGCAGCAACATGCCGTCACTTTGAAGGATTCCCCTCGCCTGTCTGTCTGTATCGGATCATTTGGTCGTCAGAACCAACAGAAGAAGAAGAAGAAAATACGTCTATGTGTGACAACTCACAGCCTCTCAGTCCCTCTGGGAATGTTTTTGGGGACAGAGTGGATTCCCCGGCCGTGGCAGTCCACCGTGTTCCCCAGGCAGCTGCAGGGAGCCGGACACCCTTCAGCGCCTCCCGGACCCACCAGGACCGCCCACGCCAGCATCGTCCACAGACCTGCCGCCGACCCGGCTCCATCCTTTCTTCTCCTCGCTGGCATCCTGCTGTCCTCCACGGCTCTCCAGGTTGATCCGGACCCGATTCCCTCCTCCTGTCGCCACACCAGCACTTCTCTGCTTGTTTGTGAAAGTGGGCAGCAGGAGGCTGTGGGTGAAGTTCAGCTGGAGCTGAACAATTGCCACTTGAACCCAGAGAGGAACCTCAGAGATAAAGAGAGGGGAAAAGGACAAGTGTATCTTCTTCTTCTACTTGCCCCCAGCTCCTCCAACTGGGTTCTTTTCCTCTGTGTGTGTCTCTCTCTCTGTGTTGCAGCTGTACAGTGCACTTGCCTCTCCCCTCCACTTTTCATTGAGTCATTGTGCAGCGAACAGTGAGCCACTAGAGAAGAAAAAAGAAAAAGGGTGGGGGGGACTCCCTCAATCCCTCTCTATCTCACACACCCCAGAGTAATCATCTATCAAAAGCTTTTACAAATAACAGCACCAAGACTCCTCCTACACACACACACACGCACACACGCACACACACGCACACACACACACACACACCCAGAATGAACTCACATCTATTCAGTGTCAGCAGCCGCCTCCAGTGACAGCAGCGGTCCACTCCACTCCTCCTCTTCCTCTTTTCTCCCCTCCCCAGAGGAGGAAAAGAGCCCAGGGCTCCGACGACACCATGAGAAGTCGTGATCGCTCTGAAGTATCCGACTGGGAAACTCTGGGGAAGACGTGAAAACGGAAAAAATCCAGCGATGACACGGCAGAGAAAGCTCCGCTCGATGAAATGAACTTATCAGCATTTAACCAATAAAACTTTGCTTTGCGTTTGGACCAGTACGCTCCAAAAACACAAAATCTTACCAGGTATTTTTCACCAATTTCTCACGCAAGCATCTTATCGCAGTTGAAATAATGTCTGCAAATCCCTGTCTGCCGATACCGATTTTGGCCGATACCGATTTTTTTGTCTGAAAAGAAAGTTGCTGAGTTGGAAACAGTAGAGTGATAATTATTAATTACAAATGTGCAGAAGACGACAGTTGTTCATTTTTAGACCTTTCCTGGGGTGGATAAGATCGGCTTCACGTGTAAGCATCGGCCCATCATCGATCTCCCAAAATTGAGGAAATCGATTGGACGATAAATCAGTGCACTTCTAAAAATGATCTCCTTCAGTGACAGTTTGCTGCATCCCAACACTGCAAAAACACAAAACCTTACCAAGTATTTCTGGTCATAAACTTGAAATAAGACAAAACTAACTAACAGTAACTTTATCAAGATATAGAGGCTCATTTTACGTCAATAATTCCTTAATATTGATGAAAAAATACAACTTCCCTTGGCAGATTATTTAACTTATAACACATTTTCCCCATAAGTCCATTTATCTGCCAATAGAACCAGCACTTTTTCATCCAAATTAATGAATTATTGACTTTAAACACATCTCTGGATCTTGTTGAAAATTTACTTATCAATTAGTTTGACTCATTTTAAGTGAAATAAGACATTTGCAGTAGAAATTAAACCCAAATTATTTGGTAAGATTTTGTGTTTTTGTAGTGATAGGAGTGAAACCATAGCTGTCAGGCTTCAATCAATCAAATTTATTTGTGTCACAGTTCAGCAGAAAGGCAGTTCAAAGTGGTTTACATCACAAAAACACAAAATTCAACAATTTAAATATTACATTTTGGCGTCATGAAATAAAAAATGTTGATTGATGTTTCATTGATTATGTTTCAAAAGCAACTCCAAACGGGTCAGTTTTGTATGGATTTAAAGGATCTCAGTGTTTTGGCTGTTTTCCAGTTTTCTAAAAGTTTGTTCCAGATTTGTGGTGCATAGAAGCTGAATGCTGCTTCTCCGTGTTTGGTTCTGGTTTTAGCAGAACTAGAACCAGAAGGCCTCAGAGGTCTGAAAGGTTGACTTTTTTTAAAAAATCAGTAAATATTCACATCCACGCCAATATTTGCACAATCACCTCCTCAGTTCCTGCTCACTTCTGTTGTTGTGCATCTTTTAACAAATTTAAATCATTATTAAAATAGACCAACAGCTAATTTAACCAAAATAATTACATTTTAATCTAAAATAGAAAAAAAACAACTAATTTTAGAACTATTATTGACCATTACATTCCAGTGTATTATAAGCCTGGCGGGCCACCAGGCTTAGCGTTGCTGGTTTATTTAAGTTTAATGTTTGCAGTTTTATTTATTGTTGCCGTTGATATTAATCTTCCAAAAACATAATTATCAAGTGATATTTTCAAATTTCCTGTCAACTTTAAACATTTTGTAACTCAGAAACATGGCAGACTGCCACAACCGCCAGGCTTAGAAAGTCTTCTGAGGGAAACTTTGCATTTAAATTGCTTTACTGTGATCATGTTTTTCTTCATAATTCAGAGCCGAGGAAGAGCTTTGGCTAATAAAAGCGTTTTGTTGAATCCAGCGGAGCTGAAATGCTGTCCGCTGCCACAGATCAGAAGTCTATTACGAATTCGCTGACAAAGCTTTGAAATTCAAACTTTCACAGAAACCAAGACCTTTTTAAACTAAAGAATAAAAACTGAAGACTAATATCTCACAGCAGAGATATGGTGGAGTGAACGCAGTAATGTTGCACCTAAAACACACAGATTTAAAGCTTGACCATTATCAACCGGGGTGGCACGGCGTTTTTTATACACGTGATTATTTGTGATGGTTTCTCTTTGTTCCCGCCCTGAAGGCTTTCTATGGTGGGTTCGTTTAACCAGGCAGGCCTCAGAAGTTATGGAAAAACAAATTGGCAGCAGCCAGAGCCCAGCTGCTGCCTTTGTGAACAGAATGACTCATTAGGCCATAATCGGCCACAAAGCAAAGGGCAAAGACGCCGATGTCTCCAGGAGTGGGACTCTGTTGTTTCTGGGGCAAAAAATGGTTGTCAAGGATCAACGGGTCCATTGGGGAGACGGGTCCTGCAGACACATCCGAAATTATTTCTGGAAGTCGGAAAAGATGCTTTTAAATGACCATTGGAGATAAGAGGAAAAAGGAAGAAACATTTCCACAAAAAAAAAAAAAGTCAATTTTTCTTTAAAAAAAAAATTAAAAGGAAATTTTCGTTTGAAAAGTTGAAGCTTTCGTTAGAAAAATTTATACTGATCTCAGAAATTTTGTAGAAATAAAAAGAAAGTGTCGTTTGAGAAGTCAAACCATAGAAATAAAAAAAAAAAAAAAACATTTTCCATAAAATTTCTGGGATTTCAAAAACAAACATTTGAAATTTGAAAAGTCTAAAATCTGCTTGAGAAAAAATAAAATTTAGGTTAATCTCGGAAATTTCTAGAAAAAATAGGAAAATATATCAGTTTGAAAAATCAAAAATATGCTAGAAAAACTGAAATTTAAAAACTGATTTCAGAAAATATCTTTAAAAAAATTAATGTTTTTGAGTTTGACAAATTGAAGATTTCCAAGAAAACAAATCAGAAATCTTTACATTGACCTCAGAAATTTTCTAGAAAAAAAAACATTTTGAAATTAATCTCAAATCTTATTGAAAAAAAACATGTAAATGTTTGAATTTCAAAAGGTTCCATATTTAATAGAACTGTAGGGTTTCTATTATCTCCAACGACATGATGGCGCCCCCTAGCGGAAAAATAAAGATATACATCACAGTCAAACACCAGAAATGTAATGGATTCTCTCATAAAATCTACACAAACTCATAAAACGCTATTTGTTAGAAAATGAAGAAATTTAATCCAAACAGATAAAAGAACACTTTGTACAAGGTTAGCTTACTTTACATTAAAAAAAATACAAAAACATGTAACCACAGTTAAAACCACATAAGAGAAGTAACAGGTTAATTCAACACAATATTGGGAGTGTTATGCTTGGACAAACCAAACAGAATATTATTAATGCTGTTTATAATAGTGTAGAAATTGAAAAAAGTAAACAAAAATGTCACTTATCTCCAGTTTAAATTTCCTCTGCAGGCCAAAGGAAAGTAACAAATTTACGCCGAGTGTTTATGTGCAATTTAAAAATAATACTTCACAGCACAACGCAACATGTTCCTCTTACTAAACATCTTCCAAAACACAGCCTCTTCACAACCAAAAATTAACCTTTAGAGAGATAAATATCAGTTTAATTCGCAAAATAAAACCGGTGCCTGTCTCGAAAGAAGAAGGCGGCATCCAAACTCAGATACATGAGGTATATTATCGTCCTTCTGACAGGTTCAGCCCTTCATCACTTTCATCAATCCATCTTTCCTGCTTCCTCCAAAAACCCAAACAAGATACAACAGCAGCACATTTCCAGCTCAGGTAAGAAAAAGGAAATCTTAAAGGAGAAACGTCGCTCCATCACATGATGAATCACAGGTAACTGTAATGTGGCCTAAAAACAAAAATCACTATTACTTTAAGGAAAGCACTGCTGGGGAGAACTAGTTGAGATCTAGGGGCTAAGAGGGGAGGCCGTGTCAATGTCCATCTACCAAATGTAGTGAAAAAAAGTTAATTCTCACCCAAAAAAATGTATTATTTTGAAACTAGAAATTTTCTAGAAAAGAAAAATGTAAAAATGCAGTGTCAAAAATGTTAAGTGAAGACTTATAAGTTTTATAGGGAAAACAAGAAAATTTCTGAGTTAGAAAAGTCAAATATTTGCTTGGAAAAAGACTCCAAAGGTTGGAGATTTATCTCAGAAATTTCTTTAGAAAAAACGTGAAAATTTCAGAGTTTGACAGTTGAAAAATTGCTAGAAAAAGAGACTCAAATTTTTAGATTTTCTAGACAAAAATGTTATATTTCTTAGTTTGAAAAGTCAAATATTTGATCGGGAACATATAATTCAAAATTTTGAGATTAATCTCAGAAATTGTCTAGAAAAAAAAGTGGAAATTTTTCAGTTTCAAAATAAAACATTTTCAACATTTGAACATTTTCTTGGTGTCAAACATTTCTGAGATTAATCTAAAAAACACAAAACAAAACCAGAAAATAATTTTTTTAAACTCAGAAATGTTCAAGTTTTTTGTTTTCTATAAAGTTTTAAGCTTTTTGGTGGAAATTTTGCTCCTTTTTGTTCTACATATAATGGTCCTAATATGGCATCATGTCATAAAGTGTGAATACACACAAACAAAAACGCCTCAATTATAACAAAAACAAAAGTGATTCTGCAAAGGTCAAAATCAACAATTTCTCAGCTTAAAGTTGTGCTTTTTGTTGCTTTCTGCTCAATCTGGTGGGAAAAAAATTCATTCCTTCAACTTCCACTAAAACCATCAACAAATTCTCCAAAATCCATTAGACAAAAATAATTTCCTGTCATAAAAATAAAAACAAACCAAAAAAAACTAATTTGATGTTCCATTAAAATACAACAGAGCAGTATGAGCACAGCTAAAACATTTTAAAAATTACACTGAAAAAAAGAGAACAGGAAATCCAACTTAAATATATTTAAACTAATTTGTCACAAATAATCAAATTAAGCTCACCCAAGTTAATTTATTAAGTTTATTATGTATTTTGAAGTTAAACAAACATAAATAATGTACGCTTTACAAACTTCATTCAATTATTGGTGACTAATTAACTTTTTTTTTTTTAAATTGGAGCTCCAGTTTTTTTTTTCAGTGTAGGATGTCCTAAAAAAAAAAAAAAATGTAAAGCTCACTGACGTTGGATCAATCAACTCACTTTCACAAACGGCTCCCAAAATTACACAATTCCCATAAAAAAAAGACACACACTGTATATATAAACAATTTCTACAACATTTATACATATTCCACATTTTTCAGAGTGTCAGTGGTTTTCCTTTATATAGCAGAACCCTAATGCCAATCCGTTAGCTGCTGATATTCGTCACATGTATTATTACTACTCTAATCTGCAAGCATCCCTAAAATGTTGTCATCCTAAATAAAACATGCAAACCTGTATAACTATTTGTACCGCTTTATGACTCCAGTTCTGATCGCTCAGTCTGACATTAGTCACAGCTGGATACAAACTAAATAAATATTCACATGTGTAACGGGTGTTTAATACTGGCCCAGTCCAATCTTGGTTCATACTGACACTTCCTGAGCCGGAGAGAAACACATCCTGGAGACGGAGGGAGAGTCCTGCCGAGAAACCAGAAGCAGGAGTTTAAATCACACATCAGGTCAGACTTTCAAACAACATAGGATCCACAGTCACAAAACAATCGTTACAAACTGAGCAAACAAACAATATACCGTATTTTCCGGACTATCAGTCGCATTTTTGGGGGAAATTTAAACTATAGAAACCATGAAAGGTTTGAGTTTGTCATACCTTGGGAACCTTGAGAGGTTTATTTTTGTGAAAGACAAAATCTGGATTTTTAACTACGAGTCCTGCTTTCCCCATGACAGGACTGCCTGACGGACTGTCCACCTGTAAAACATGAACACAGAAAACAAAGATAACGGCATGCAGAGATGCTGTCACAGCGCCCCCTGGTGGATGATGAACTACGCTTCACATTATTACAGAGTGGCAAACATTTGGAAACGCGAAGCTCACCGACTGGAGATTTTCTTTGCCTAGTTTTCTTCCAGCTGCTTCAGGTGAGATGTGTCTCTCTCTCATCTGTTCGCCTCGAGCTTTTCGCTAATAACACAGAAATGGGTGAAAAAAATAAAAATAACACCAGAATTCATGATTAAAAAGGAAAAATATTTATAAAATAAGTCAACTATTTAGTAAAATTTTATTCTTTACAATATAACTGAATGTGTATTGCTTCTTTAGTACAATGCAATGTTTCCACATTACAAACACAACTGTGTGAGACACAATGTATTTTATTGGGGTTAAAAAACAAAGTCCAACACAAAATATTTAAAAATTGCAAAGAAGAGGAAAAAAAAACATTAAATAAATATTTGAAAAGAGTGATATTCACTTATATTAAACTTGGAACCAAAATGCAAGTTTCAGAATTAATCTAAATCTAAGGCTGACAACAATGTATTAAGGGTATTTTATTAATAATTATTTGTTTTGTATGTTTTTTTTATTCATCTGAAATACTACCAGACTGGTGGTGTGATCTTTCCAGTTTTAGCCAGTTTTCACTCAATGCTGTTGTGTTTCATCGTTAAGCAGTTATGGTGGCGAAACCTGAAACTGCTGCTGCGCCAGTTACTCAACAAGGTGTTGCTAGGTAACCGAAGAATGAGTGAGTTGCTAGGTAACCGAAGAGTAATTCCACACACTTTGCTTAGCTAGCAGAGAGAAGTTGAGCAGCTAAAGTCTTTCCTCTGCCTATATTTCCCAGAATGCCATGTGGTTCTGGATCAGAGTTCAGTGAACTTATCAGATGTTTTATCTGTGGATATTTATTATGTGTCTATCGCAATATACATTGTTATTGGTTTATTGTCCAATTAGTAAAAAAAGATTCTCTGCATAAAGCCAGCTGATCTCTCAGGTTTTGTTAGAGAAAAATCAGAGAGCAAACAGCATCATGAAGGATAAAAAACACACCAAACTGTGTTTGTCCACAATAAAAATACATCCTGGCATTTATGGTTGCAAAAAGACAAGATGCACATTTGTTACCTTGATAAGGCCACCAAAGGAGCGAGAACGAGGATGCTTCTTACTGGCGGCTGCAGGGAGCAGATGATGTTCGCTGGACGTTCCTGAATGAGTCTGTTTGACGATCTGGACAGAAACGCAAAGATCAGAAACATCTAGACACAAACAGTTTGGCTGCGTGACGAGCAGCCAGCTTTATGTTTCCATTCTAAGCCAGAGATCTGCAACCTGCGGCTCTTTATAACTTTGGCAAAAAGTAATAAAATAGTAAAAATATTACAACAAATGCTGGTTTGACCATTTTTAATATTTTTGATGAGATACTTGCAGTAAATATTGACAAAATTACACTAAAATTACCAGTAAAATTTATTTATAAGTTTTTTTTGTCAATAGGTTGGAAAATTTCCAAATCAGAAATTAGCTTTACATTAGCTGATTTCAACTAACGATTATTGTAATAATCAATACAACCTTTTATTTTGACGATCAACCAGATGTTAAAATTGGCACAACCTACGCATTTTTCATTAAGCACTTCTTTATACAATATTAGAAATACATTAAAAGATGCACAAACAAAACAGATAATTTTTATACTCTAGTTAATCGTTAATTGATTACTAAATTAGTTGACAATCTTTACAATAATCAATTAATCGTTTTAAACATCTTTCATATAGCAGCATTTTGCACCAGACCAAAATTTTGACTTTAATTTCAAGAGCTCACAGCACACAGATGTTAATTATATATAAATAAACATTAGAGGAAATAAAATAAGAAATCTTTTTCTAGCACTTCCCAAAAATATCAATATCCAGTACAAGAAAATGTATCTGTCCACTTTATGGCAAAAATGTCTTATTTTAGAATCTAAAAACAGAAATAAAATGTAGGAGAGGGCATTTATCACGTTTATCATGATAAAGAATTTTGATTTATAATTTTCAAATTGCTGCTTCAACCCTAACACTGTTCATATTGTTGTTTCTATTTTACTATTTTCTCTGTTGTTTGTAATTATAAATGACAATGAAAATATTTAGCTGTTGTGTGCAGTTTAGTGACACAATCACACTTCTTTATGCAAGTTGTGTCCTAAAGAAGCATTCAAGAGCAGAAATGTGTGTTTTGGGGCAACAATTACTGAGACAAACAATCACCTAAACAAAACGTAATAAATAGTTCTTAGTATTTTTATCACAATACTACCACAAAATATCATAATATCACAAATAAAATGAAAGTTCTTCAAACATAAGAACAAATTTTCTTTAGTAGATATTTCTCAAAAACTATAAAATCTTTTTTCAAAAGATTATGTAACATTTACCGGATGGGAGTCGAGGAAAATGTGTCTTTCAGCTGAAAATATTGCAGACTCCTGCTCTAAGCAGAAAGAGTCTAAAAGACAAAAGTGTAGTCAGATAAATCTTTTAATTTAGATTATTTTTATTTTCTGGTTGATTTATAATTAGAATTTTTGTTTGACTTTAGTTATTCAGAATAAGGTTTTTGGCTAGTAATTCATTTAATTAGTCAACTAATTCAGTTTGGGACTTCGGTGTTTCACAGTATAAATATGCAGGTTTTAGGAAGTTCATTATGCAGGTGGGTGGTGATGTGGTTTTAGGGTCAGGATCAGGGTTCTCAGTCTATCCAGCCAGTCAGTGAACTTTGGAATAAAGCAACAAAGAACTGCACTTTTGGTCTTTTTGGAACTCCGTAAGCCAGAAACCCACAGTGCTTTGATTACCTCGAAGTCTTAAGTGTTTCTATTTTTGAATTTTGTGTTTTTGGACAAATAGTCACAACAAAAGCTCCACCTGTCGGACAAGTTTCTTCTTCTTGGCAGAGTCGGGCATGTTCTGGTGAACGTGTCTGAAGAGCTCCTTCAGGGCCTCCTCTGTGTACTGCTGAGCAGGTGACTGACTCTGCTCCTGCACGGCGCGGCCCGGACCAGCTGTCCGCTTCAGAGGCGGCGCTGTCCGCTGGGGAGGAGAGCGGCTGACTGCCAGCAGCTCCAGGTCATCCTGAGGCCAAACAGAGAGGAAAGAAAAAAGTCATATTTGTAACAGGAAGCTCAAGCGTTACATTTAAAAACATCTGAAAATTCTTAGACGGATCAGCTTTTATTTAAACGGCCATATGACCGTCATTAACAGCGTAATAACACCATCTTGACTTGGTGTTAATACGCTTTTAAACCACCACAGTCCATGTGTACCAATATAGTTATCATTAAAAACAATCAAAGTCTGAAGAGGACATCTCTTGTCTTGTCACTATTTTGTAAAATGTACATTTATATTTGAGCAGAATTGATAATTATTCTTCTTTGAAAATCTTCAATAGACAAAATAAAAAGAATAAGAGAAAAATTTGGCTCTTCAAAAAGCTGACATCGATACTGAAACTCGCTTAAAACAGTAAAACTAAGAAACGTTTAGCTCACCTTACTCTGCAGAACCTTGGTTCCGCTAAAATGGACCCTGGCATATTCCCTCAAATAGACTGGAGCCTGAAAAAGCCACAATAATCAGGAAGTTATTGATGAGAGGAACAGATAAACAACTCGCCACACGTTTCTGGTCAATTCTGTTTGGTTTTGTTTGCAGCTTGTCAACATGCTGGATCAACGGTTCCCTCAGGACTGGAATTATCAATTACGTATTAATTTATAGATTAGTCTGACAATTCAGTATTTTTTTTTAAAATCTCCAGGTTTTTCCATTTAACCACTTAAGTTTTTAATATACTGTCAGAAACGCATTAAATGATGCAAATAACTCGGTTGCTTTTTCAAAATCATAAATCAAAATGTAATTTCTAATGTTATGTAATGAACACTTGATCATTTGTAGCAAAGGATTTATCTGTAACTTAAAGAAAACACTTTAATCTTTAATCTGATTATTTTTTGGATTAATAAATGACAGAAAAAGTACTTTATAGTACTTGAGGAGTACTATTACACTTGTCAAATACCACTAGACAAGTTCTGGGTGAAAGATATTGGCCTACAAAGAAAGTTTTTGTCTTAAATGCTAAATTTATATATTTTTGTACAATTTTGACCTAATTACTGCTCCGACTGTGTTTTTCTTTCAGCAAATCCTCATTTTTAAAATCTGCATACTTCAGATAATGATTAATAAATAATTGAACTAGTTGATATCTATTGATTAATTGGGAATAATTGTTTCAACCTTCAGCTCACTAATAAGATTATTCTGCAGTGTGTAGACACTAATCACCCTGAAGAGCTTCTGCGAATGCTTGATGAGGAAGGCCATGCTGTTGTTCAGCTTCTTCAGATTGTCTTTAAGGTCGCCGGCTGTCATCTGAAGGCAGGAGAAAAAGTCAAACAACAAACTGCAGCGCTACAGAGAAATGAGCTGGAAATGTGACATTTAGGCCTCATGTACCCAGGTCTTTATAAAAACAAATATCTCTGTCAAATAGTTCAAAAAGTAAGTTAGTAGGCACAGGCTCCATTTCAGAAAAGTTGTCCTTCGTATAGACTTGTGAAATCCGTCCCGAGCGTTGTTTTAAACATGCCAAACCCATAGGGAGCAGTGTAGCACAAAGCTAAAACATGTCAACGCATCAGCTAGCTTCAAAACGTCCACCACTTCCTGTTAGGAATTAAAAATGGCGCCAGGAAGTTTATTTATGTGGATAGATGTATATACATTGAACTGCGTTTAAACGTTTATTTACATATAAAGTTATTAAAACTCTAGGAGATGTGGATTGGGAATCTTGTCAAAGCAAGTATGTATTTGTATCGGTGCATAATTTGGCGCTAAATCTCAATTTTCCACAAATAAACACACAAACACAAATACAAAGTTTTAAGAAATAATGACTTTTAAGGGCATCAAACTGGGTTTTTGTGTGAATGAAAGCCAAAACAAAGAAAAACTTATTTGTATTCCCAGATATCTGTCCAAATGATTTGGATATTTATCCCATCTTACATGTCTGGGCCAGAGGACATGCGGGGCAAACATGAGGGCCAGGTTGTAGGCGGACATCTTGTTCTTGTCCTGCTGCTTGGCGGTGTGGTAGAGCAGGTCCAGCAGCAGTTTGAGCAGCGAGCGGTTGGCCTGCGGTAACAACAGGAAGAGCAGCTGCAGGGCCTCGATCTGACGCTCCTTGTTTGGAACCGCTGTTTTATTTCCTTTTTCATCAAACAGAGTCATATCTGGAAGAAGATGCTTAAAATGTAAACGTCCATCCCTTCTGTATGACAGCATATCATTGAAGATAAAAAAGGATTAAAACAGTAATATTTAATTTTTAGATTAATCTCAGGATCTTTTTAGAGAAAAACTTGGAATTTTCTGAGTTTGAAAAGTCAAACATTTGCTACATAAATTTAATATTGAAATTTCTGACTTTGGAAAGTCAAGTATATGCTGCAGAAAACCTCAGGAATTTTAGACTAATCTCAGAAATTGCCAAGAAAATAATAAGCAGATTTTTAAGCTTGGAAACTCAAAATTTTGCTGAAAAATGTAAGAAATTTTGAAATTACTCCCAGAAATTTAAGAGAAAAAGCAAGTTTAAATATGCTTCAGAAAACCTCAAAAATTTAAATTTTTAGAAGAAAAAAAAAGAAAAAAAAACATGGACATTTCAGAGTTTGAAAAGTCAAAAATTTGTTTATAAATGAAAAAATATGAACATAGCCATGTCTTTTCAATAACATGTGAGAGATTAATCTAAAAACTTCTTAGTTTTTTTAACGGAAATTTACTCATCCATATAAAATGGCCTTAATATGCCGTCGTATTTCTGTGGCTAAAACCACGAAATCATATTTTTACATATTTCTTCCACAGCTTTACATGCATGGATTTTCCTACCAGTGATCTTCAGGTGCACATGGAAGTGTCGGTGTGTCAGCAGAGGCTCCGGAAGCTCTCCCAGAAAAGTCTTGAGCAGAGAGGCAACATCGTTGGGGTGAAAATCTCCGGCCTCCAGGTCGACATCTGCCCCGCCGTTAAGCAGCTCCTTCAAGGCGTGCTGCCGAACGCTGTTCCCCGGCACCCGGAACAAACCCTCCACATGTAGATCTGAGCAGCAAGGCAGAAAAATATTGCACCATTTCAAATTTGAGCAGATAAATATAATAAAATGAATATTTTGTTAATTGTCTGAAACGTCGTGCCGAGTCTGGTATTTGGTCAGAATCCGAATGTTTGGATCTATGTAATTAGATCACAAGAACTAAATGCAAGTCTGTCATTATAAGATTCCTGCATATTTTGCATGTCAAAATTGAAACGTTTTCCAGAACTTTCCAATTATTTTAGATGATTTGCAAAGTCTAAAATAATTACAGTTTGGTAGGAACTAGTAACTTTACTGGAGTAAACATATATTGAGGTAGAGCTACTCTTACTCTAGTATAATTTTTGGACACTCTGCTCAACCCAAATTTCTACAGCGCTCATGCTTTATAGATGAAACATTCAAAATATGGAAGGAAATCAGATTAATTGATCCTTGGGATTAAAAAAAACATTTGCAGTCAAACATTTAGACTACATGCCAATTTCCAACTTCCAAGTTCAACACCAAGATCCATAATCTCATCACTAGCTCCTTAGGGATGAAAGTACATAACACAAATTATCATCAATAAAACAAAAGCTCCTTTTTATTTATCTATTTTAAAGTCATTTTTTACTCCAGAGAAAGACGAGGTTGTCCAAAGCAGGGATGAAAGAGCTGGCAGAGTTTTATGACGCCTTACTTTTGCTGAGGAACTCAATAAGCTGATAGATCTGTGCGATGCAGCTCTCAGTCAGCGTGGTCCCAAAGACGACGCCTTTATCTGTTAAAGCATGGAGACACATGAATTAATCACACAACTTATTAATTATTTTATGAAAACAGAATATGAGCATTTCAGATTATGCCTGATAATTCTTTCATGTTAAACAAAGAATGTAATTTTGTGTTTTATTGTATTTTGAATTGCAACACATTCAGTGTGAAAAACTTTGTCTTTATTCCATTAATATAAAAAAAAAACAAGAAAAAATAAATTAACATGACAAATTAATAACTTTGTTCATGTGATAAGTCATGATGTGCCACGATCCTCCAAACTCTTCCTGTTGAATTTTTATTCACCTTTTCCGCCAGTGGTAACATCCAGTTATGATTACAAGACTTATGTGATGTAAAAAAAAAAAATCACTACTATTAAAGAAGGACATGCAAAACCCACTAATTTCAATATGGCTGGAAAAAAAACATAAAAATCACCTCATCCTACCTAAGTTGTTTCTAAATTAGCACGTTTCTACTAAGCTAATTTATTTCTGTAATTTACGTATTTCTAGAGTCAAAAGAAATGCAGAAAGTGTGATGTTTTAGATTCACTACATCTTTAACAAAAATGTAGAACAGGTTAAAAATGCAGCTCAAGAGACTCAAAGTGATAAATTCCCATTTTTACTCGGATAAAGATTTAAAGCAACCATTTAAATAATATTCAAGTTTGTGCACAATTTCTAAAGCTTAAAAAAAATCTACTATTTAGTTGATTGATTAAAGTCAGTAATCATGACCACGTGATGCGAGTGATTTTTACCTTTTCGCTTAAGGAAGTTGAAAGAGCGGAAAAAGCCTCCATTTCCGCTTATCGGGGTTTTGGGGCAATCCTCACCAAGGAGCTGAGCGAACTCGGTCCCAGGAAGGTCGATAAGCCTCGTTATGTTACTGAGCACAAGCTCCAGGAACGCTTCGGGGTTTTCGTGGCGGAGTTTCTCAACAAAGAAATCTGGGTTGAAGATGACCGGCGGTCTGACAGACCAAGAGGAGCCGGGCGACTCCTCACAGTGGGTCACCATGCTTATGAGAAGGAAACACACAACAACAATCAGGCAGGAAGTTAACTGAAGGTGAAAATTAGATGTGTGTGATTGTGGCATTTTAATCAAAAACTTATTTTTACATTTTCAAATTCACAAAAAGAAAGTGGAAGCATAGAAGAGACAAAACAGGGATAAGATTCTACCAAACCCAGTGGTGTCCAAACATTTCCCAAAATGGACCAGAATCCTAAAGTTGAAAGTTCGTGACTTTTGGATTTCTGTTGTCCAGCTTAAAACACAGAATACTGTTGTTATTTATGTTTGCTCAGCAATAAGTTGAACATATTTTTTAAGGAAACAAATTGGCTATTTTTTTTGTCTTTGCTACCTTTTTGGGTTATTTTTTCAGGATTTTTTTTTATTGCCAGCAACAAAAACAAGACATTTATTCAAAAAAATCCTTCTTCAATAAACCTAGTATAATGAATGGACGTGCTCTATTTTTTTTTTGTTTGTTTGTAAACAAAAGTCACTGTATATTTATATCGCAAGTTAAAATTAAAATCAAACATACTTTCAGCCTAAGTCTTTCCAATAAATAATACAATTTGTCATTGCAATTCTTGTGCTAATAAATAACAAAAGTGCCCCAAATGAGGGACAAATTTCTAACGTTCTGGACCTGCAGTCAGGAGACACAAAAATGATCCCAAGGTCCACAAACGGCCCCCGGACCACACTTTGGACACCCTTACCTAACCCATAGTCTGTAGCTTATTGCAAAGCACAAACAAACATGAACATCTTGTACATTTTTTCAAATTATCCGACTCTATTGCACTTTTTTTTTTAAATATCTGCACTATATTATTTTTTTCACAGTAAATTTGCTTTAAATGTACAGAATCCGATTGTTCTATTTATGTTTTTATGTACAACCTTAGCTTGAATATGCATGCTGCCTTTTACACACACATTTCCCCAATAAAAGTGAAACTATTACTGGTTTACTTAACCAGTTTGTAATTCCAGATCACAAACTGTATTCCGTAAGAAACGGATAGGACCTGCATTTTCTCATTTTTGATATTTTGATAGTAGTAAACATTAAGATAAAACCCAAACTGTATCCGGCTTTTGATGATAAATGTCAGGCAGTCAACGTTAGCAAGCTAACCGCAACGTCACGCAGTTAGCTTCTCTTGAAGCCAGTTATTGCTAATCATCAGACTTACTGCGCAAAAAATTGCCATAAGAAAGAGCTAACGTTCAAAGTAAGAGCTCAGAAATGTTGTCTCTTCTCCAGTGTTGGAACTGACAGAGACCTAATGACGGTAATATCGTTAATTTACCTTCTATTTTGCGTGCTTTCATCAACATCTTTCCCCGCAGCCATGTTCAATTTGAATCCTGCGCTGTTGTCCCTACAGCTCCGCCCACCTCAACAGCCATTGGTCAGTTCTTCAACGTAGGCGGCACGTGGCGACTCTGATTTGCATGTACCTTCCTGTGATTGGTCTGTTTGAATTTGCTGTTTGTCAGTACAAAAGCATGAAGCTGGTTAAAGATACACAAAGTTTCTGGCATTATTGTTATTAAAGTTATTGTTATTAAAGCTCCTTATTTTCAAACATCGTAAAAGTAAACTATACAAATCACATTTTGTCATTGACTCCCTTTATTTTGCAGAATATGCTTTCAGTACTGTCAAAATGTGAAATGTTTTCAGTTCAGATAACATTTTACAAATGCAAATCAATATTTTGCCAAATAAGTATGACGGCTTGAGTAGAGCTTAAAAGAATTTGGTGCAGACACTTTAATTTATTCAGGGTTACTTTACGTAGTTCACACAGGTTCCAAATTATATACCTGAATCAAACTGTGGAAAAAAATATTCAAATAAGAACTGCGTTTTTATTTGGGAGTCTTGGGAGTTTGTAAGGATATTTGCAATATTTCCTTTTAACACTGAACATTTTATTTGTTCTACTAAAAAACTGTGATGAATTTTTGAAGATCATAATTTTATTATCATCACAGCAAATAATGTTGTGATGCCTACATGCACCCTCACTAATATTTACTTAAATCACACATTGGAGAGAAACATCACAACCAGTACATTTATTAATTGGAAATGGAGCTCCTTTGAACCTAGTTACTATCCACCTGCACTTATTTTTAGTACAAAAAAAGCTCTTCAGTCCATTTCTGCGAAATGTATTTTGGTTTTTAAAATTTTAGCCTGTATGAAAATTAGAAAAACTCCACTTTCAAAATTAATTAAAATTCACCTCTGAATGTCACCGCATCATATCTAAAAGCAGAGTAAACAGCTTGTCTTTCTCCTGGAGGCGTGATGTCTCTGTGGCGAGGAAACTGGGCCCCATATGCTGGTCTAATCCGGCCCAGGTGGTCCTGTCCGCTTCTATTAGTGGAGGTTCCTGCAGCCCAAATCTGAATCAGAGAGCAAAGCCGAGCCGCGGCGTAATCTTAAGCTTTCCTCCAGATCACAGCAGAACCGCGCAGGGAAAACTCTGGATTCTGAGACCTGCACCCTGAGCTAGAGACACTTTTTGTTGTTTCAATAAATGTGCGTAAATTGACATCTATAAAACCTTTTGTTTGTCAAATGAAAAATAAAGTGCAGAAGTCACAACAGAAATGCACTGAATGAACCGGTAGCAGAATTAAATGCAGAATTTTCTTTTATTGTTTCAAAGTTCAATTAAGGTGAAAAATAAACCGTATTTTGAAAAGAGTGAATCAACTTTTATAAAGAATTCTGAGAAATGACACAGCCAATGCTGACAATATAAAAATAAATAATATCCAATAAATAAATTAATAAATATGATAAATATTTTATTTTTAAGGTTCAAGTCTAACTTTTATGCAGATTAAAATTAATACAAATGTAAAAACATACAAATTATGAATTATGTTTTTCTATAGTGGATGGATGGATGGATGGATGGATGGATGGATGGATGGATGGATGGATGGATGGATGGATGGATGGTATGTGTGAGTGCACTGTAAAAATTTTTACTAAGTATTCTTGGTCTAGGTTCTCATGCAAATATATGACTACACTTGAAAAAAAGACAAAACTAATTTACAAGTAACTTTTCAGCAGATTATTTCCCTTACAACTAGCATTTTTTCATCAATATTAAATTATTGTTATGTTTGGGTCTCTTTAAAACCTCCTTCAGGAAGTCATCACAACATGGCTCCTCTAGAAACATTTTTACCAGTGATTCTCTCAGACGTAGCTCCTGTAATGAGCTCAGCAGATGAGCAGGTCCACCAGATGTTTGCTAATTGCTGCTGGCTAGTCTGAAGGAGCTGAGTGGGGGAGTCATTCAGCTTGGAACCTGCAGCTCCGAGGAGGAGCTGCGTCTCGAAGGCGGGGCTAAGTCCACCCAAGCGTTTTGCAGCTGAATGGTTCCCATGGAGATTAAAGGATTTCCCAAACATGTGTGAAATAATCTTTTCATGGCTGTTAATGATGAGGGAATAATATTATAACATGATGTAATGCTAAAAAATGTTGATTTTAGATAATGCTGCCTCTTCAAGGAATTACTGACTTAAAACAAGCTCATAAAGAAGTTACTCAGAAGTTGGGTTTGAATTATTTCAACTGTACTGAGATGTTTGCAATAGAAACTAGATTTTAAAAAATACTTTTTAAGATTTGTGTTTAGTGAGATGTTTTCACTGCCTTACTGGCTAAATTAAACGTCTAACTGCAGCTTCTTATTTTAATTCACAGCTTCCCTCTCCGATCAGACAGTTGAGTTTCTTCCACCACGCCTCCGACAGGCTCTTAATCTTATCGGGGGTTTTCTTCCTCAGAGTCATCCTCTGCTGCTGGACCACATTACTGTCTATCTGCTGGAAGCTAGCTAGGATAGCGCCATCAAACGTGTCCTTCAGGTTCTTCTGGGTCAGCGCTGAGCATTCTGTGAAGCCCACCGCCCCGAGCTCCAGCGCCAGCCTGTGGCCTTCCTCGGTGCTCACCGGCCGCTGCTGGTTCTGCGCCAGGTGGATCAAAACTTGCACGTCTTCTCTCAGGTCCAGCTGGGTGCCGACCAGAACCAGGGGAACGCCGGGGCAGAGCTGCTGGATCTCAGGGGCCCATTTGTTGGTGAGGTTCCGGAAGGAGCAGGGACGCACCACGCTGTAGCAGAGGAGGAAGACGTCTGCGTTTCTGTAGCAGAGCGGCCGGAGGGACTCCAACTCATCCTGCAGGGAGAAACAACAGAGGAGACCGACGTCTCGCATCAAACTTTTACTCAAGATGTCTTTAAAAAAACTGCAAGCTCTGAGTGTCTGATGGGGGGTGGGGTCATCTAAGGTCAACCATGATTCTGTTCAGGTGTTGTTAATCGGAAGAGGCAACAGCTTTCTACTGGATTTATGTTAAATTTATGTGGCTCTAAATGGAAATAGCAAGACAATGGATACTGTTCTGCTAATAAATGACTTTATTATAAGTCAAACTAAAGACCGACATTATGAATCTTAATTGAGCGGACGCAAAACCAACGCCTCTCAGGAACAGCAACCACCAGCCTAAAATATAGGATTTTAGCTGCTACAGACAAGAACCACTTTAATTATTTTTAAAAAATTCATATTTTTATCTATGCACAAGATTTACTGAAACTGAGTCAAACCAAAGGTCTAAAACAAAGATTTTCTCAATTTTCACATGTGGTGTAATCTATAGAAGCTGTAAATGTTGACAGGATGAAACAAATTATACATTATAACCATTTATTAACCTAAACATAAAGAAAATATTCCATGTTTGAGGTTTTTCAGCAGAAATTGGCTGTTCAGTCATTTAATAAACACCACTTACACAGCGTAGAAATTCAGAGTTGTATTTGAAATGTTTGCACATTGTGTCAAATTACAACCACACATTTCAGTATGTGCAACATGATAAACTGACACAATAATAATGCGAAGTAAACTGGATTGTTTTTTTTTTACATATTAAACTCTGACACCCCAAAATAAAATCTAACACAGCCAATTAAATTCGGAATTATCACAACATAAATAGTTATTACCTTTCTAAATAAAAACACTTTAGCATATTTTTATATCACTGTATCCGTGGGATGTTTCACAGGGTAAAACTGAAGGATTGGAGTTTTCTATTAATACTGTAGGGGGCGATGATGAGCTACCATACAGGTTCAATAACACAGAGAGAAAATGATTTGGCAACAGAGGAACCAAACACAGAGATCAGGAACGACTTACATTAACTGATCCATCAACTGGGCCCCATTTCTATCATGACGACGCAGGGAAGAAACGATCAGAGTTTAAACTTACAGCTGCCAAACACTGGAGAGAGAAATCATCCATGAATGCACTTAACAAACCAAAAAACAAGCCCACCTGTCCGGCGGTGTCACACAGCTGCAGTCTGACTGGCTTCCCATCAACCACAACCATCACTGCAACAGAAATCCAAAAACACCAAACAATGTTTTCCAATTTCACACTTTAACTTGATTCTTTGTCAGAAAACCTCTGCAGGTCAGACAGCCCACTCTGTGCGTAATTCCCACCCCGCGCCGCGCAGACAGTGGAGCTCACCGGTGAAGTTGTCAAACGCCGTGGGAACGTACTCCGTGGGATACCCGTTGGTGGTGTAGCTCACGATGAGACTGGTCTTGCCCACGGCTCCGTCTCCGACCAGGACGCAGTTCACTTTGCGCTCAGGAGCGGAACCGGACCAGCGGCGCTTTGCGCTCTGTGGGAAGTCCCGGTTCTTGAAGCGCCGCGGCGGGACCGTGGGTCGGTCTCCACCGTCAAACGGCTCTGAGACGCGGCAGGGCTTCTGGTTCCCCACGTCGCGCGGTAACATGCCTCTCTCTCGATGTGGTCCTAAAAACGACTCGGGTTAGACGCGCCGCTCCATCTCTGTTGACGCTCCAGTTGGCGGCAGCAGCAGGTCGGTAAGCGGGTTTACTGTGAAGCGTGTCAGTGGTGTAAAGCGGACTGAAGTTTCTCTGCGCAGCGGGAGCAGCTGATTGGCATTCTCTACATCTGTCATGGTCTTAAGAAGCTTACTGAGCACAACACCATCTGAAACTCCAGGGCTTCCCAGTGAAACCTGGAATCCTTTGATCCAAACACACTGCCTCCATCTTTAAAAATATATATATTATTTAAACATTCAAACTCACTTTGCTCACATTTATTTATTATTTTAATAGATGTTACATTGATATGGAAATTTATAAACGTAGAAAAAACATTTCCTTAGGTTATGAGTTATAAAAAATAATATAAAAACAGAAACATTTCACAGCTTTGAAAACATTTATTTTTAATCTGCCTTTTGAAACTTTACAGTTAAAGTGTTTTGTCGCCCTCTAACGGTCAACACGCTAACTGCAACAACAAACGGTCATGGACAGTTCCAGTCCTGTAAAGTCAAAGTTTTTTTATTTACAACCTTCACAATAATTCCAACATCATAGACAGATAAATTATAAAATAAGATATTAAATTAAGTTTCACTAAGAAAAATATGTTTTTAAAATTGGCAGTAAAATACCAAAATAATTGTCATTTTATCAGATTTCCTCAGGTGAGCTGTGGATCATATGCAGCTCCTGTGAAGTATCTGAGTAAATTGTGCATTAATGTGAAGTGGGAATAAAATTATACTTTATCAGGTTTTTTAAAATAATTTTTTTAGATTATTTGAAAAATATGGCACGGATTTGCCTTTTGGACAGTGTGATATGACTGCAGTCTCAGGTCTTTAGCAGTCCTCAACAGCATTAGCATGTTGTAGAATCTATAACATAAGATCCCAACAATTAAGGCTGAAACGATTAATCATTATGAATTGATTAATCAAATAGTCATCAGCTAGTTTAGTAATGGATTAATCAAGAACTAAAGTAAACAAACTAAAAAAAAAGCGATTTAAGGAAGTTAAACCAAAAATGTACAAAAAAATACTCGTTTAGCATTGAGATAATTAAAAACCTTCTTTTTGTGCTTCCTATGTGGCAAAGATTTGGCTTCACCTGGTTCAAATTTTGTAAAAATCCCCTATTAATCACCTTTCACGAGCCAGTTATTGATTTAAAATATCAATAAATCAGCCCTAAGATGCATTGAAAGGGCTGAGCTTTACAAATGTTGCTGTTAGAAGAATATTTTCATTTTAGCAGCAGATGCATCCTTTTCTACAAGTGATCAGGCATGCACTAAAGAAAAGCTGTTACTGCACTTTGGGTTATAAATGACTTATTTAATAAAAAGGAATGTACTTATTTGTTTCTTTGCATATTTTTAACGTGTTTATACTATTATAAATGCGTTATTTCTTCTTCTATTATATATAAAAGAAAAAATATCTGCATAATTTGACAAATGTGACACATGGTATAAATGATAAATCAGAAATAAAAGAAAATAAGAAAATATGTGAATAAGTGTGAGTTAAAAGTTAAATTGTACACCTTGTCTTTGATTTTTATAGCCGTTTTGTAGAAGAAAAAGTAGCCATCCAAAAAATTACTCAAGAAAAAGTAAAAATGTATTTGATAAAGCGTCTAATCGAGTACTGAGTGACTGATTAAATTACCTATAATTTAATCTTTAAAAATTACATCAACAGATGAACCAAAATATAAAATTATGCAGAAACTAAGGAAGAAAGTGACAATAATTCCTATAAGTTTCTGTCAATAGAAAACTAACAAAAACTGCAGGTGTGTGTCTAAAGTTTTGGTTAAAACATGTTTTTTTTTTATTTTGCTCAAGAGTAGCGATACTTCACTATAAAAGTATAATTCAAGTAAAAGTAAAAAAGTACACAGCAGTAAAAATACTGCTGAAAGTAATTTTTTCCCAAAAAGTTATTCAAGTAAATGTAATTGAGTACATGTAACTAGTTGCTACCCAACTCATGTTCAATGGGTGTGAATACTTTTGCATGCCAAAAGCTCCCTTTCAGCATAATGCCCTACAACACAGAGGAACAAATTGTGTGAAGCATAAAATAATCTTTAACCAGCTGCTGACATCTCTGCTTAACAGGATTAAGAAGAAGTCAGTGGAAAACAGCACATTTCTGCCAGACCTGTGAAAGGATTGAAACATCGTTTAGCTCCAGGAGCTGGCACAGAAATAAACCCATACACTGGTTTATACAAAGCTGCTACTGTTGGCCTCCACCTGCCCCCAGCGTCTGATAAACTAGACACCTAATCAGGACCTTTAGGGAGTCTGGGAGTGAGCAAATACATTAACTCGATTTAGAGTTTGGGATTAAATACACCCAACGGCATCCCTCTGCTTTTCCTCTCTGTTTCTGCAGGGATCAGCTTCATTTCCCTTCACCCTCTCTTTATCTTCGTCTTTTCCCTCTCCCACTCTTTCTGACACTCCCCCCATCCTCCACCCTCTCGGGAGGGGCTCTCAGACTCTATAGTTATGGGCTGGGGCCATCTGTCACCGTGCACATTCATACAACCACCAGAAGGCCACAACATGTGCCGGTTTAAATGGAGAACCCAACTTTCCCAGGACACACAGGCCTGACCCCAGCAGCCCTTCCTCCTCCTCCATCCTGCAACCATCAACACCATCCAGCATCCCTAAAAAACCCCACCCAGCTGCCACACCCTCCTCCACCGGCACCTCCAAGAAATACTGTCTGCATGTGAATCGGTGAATTAGAGCCCCAACCCCCCAAATCTGCACCCAAATAAGTGTGTTTAAGACAGGCTGGGTTTGAGGAGAATCAGCTGATTGGTGAAACCGATGGAGGATGGATGGAAAAGGAGTGTGAGTTTTTGTTGCCGGGAGGACAATAGGGATCGCCGGGAGGGGGAGTATCACACGCTTTTGCTTTGTGGCTCGGTCAACAGGCGTGTGCCACGGGTGTCGTCTCGCCTCCCCTCGCCTGCTGTCCAACTCCTGGAATGGACCAGAAGCCATGAGAACCGGTGCCCCGGGCCCTTTAATGAGGGGCGTGCTGTTTCTTATCAAAGATGGACAAGCTATCATTACAATCATCATTAGAAGCTGCACAATGGAGCACGCCTTCCTCGGCTATGGATGGGAAAATCCTCCTACGGAGCCGAGACGCCGGGCTCTGTATTAGGGGATGGGGGTTTGAATCCTGGAGCTGTCAGTTTATTAAACGCTTGTCCAGGACAAATAAACCCAGAAATCATTTGTACTAAACTCTGCAGACATACTAAGAAACCTTTTCCCACTGGTGATGGTGTTCCATCTAGGCCTGTCGCCATAAGCCATTAATCAATTAATAAAAGTCTTCAAAATGGTGTATCAGTCTCAACTAGCCTAAATTCTGTTTACAGAAACTTTTTAGTTCATGTTATTTGTTGTTTCTGTTGTTTTCTTCTTCTATTTTGGTTGTTTAAAATGTTTTCCAGAGCTTTCTCAGACACCATAAAACTTTCTTTTAAATGTCGGCTACAAAATGAAATACAGTTTACAAGTACAAAATTAAAAGTACTTTGTAACTCAGTTGATTTTTCAAATATCTGTACTTTACTTGAGTATTTATCTTTCTGACAACTTTTTACTTGTACTTCTTACATTTTAAGAGCAATGCCTTTACTTCCTAACATCGCATTCGGAGATGCAGACATTCCCTATCTGCAACCTTATTATTAAAAATCTTACATGTTGTTTCTCAAAGTACAATTAGTGACGAATGTGGCAATGTTTCATCCAACATAATCCTGATTGAGATTCGGTTTGAAGAAAAACTAGAAGTTTTGAAGTTTGTCAAACTGAACTGTGTTGGTTATATCTGATCCAACGCAGAGCATGTTGTGGACAAAAATAAAAAAATTATGTGATTAGAACTTTTTAAGTATTTTTAAATGATCTAAAGTGATTTTATGTTCTTAAAATGACTTTTTATGCTTTTGTGCTTTAGTACCATTTTAAAACTTGTATTTTTTTACTTTTACTTGAGTAAAACAGTCCAACTTGTACGAAATACCATTAGGATTACTGACAAAAATAATAATTCAGACTTTAATCTGAGAATTTTGAGATTAAAGTCTGAATTATTTTTTTCAGTTGCCCTGATCTTCTGTAAAAACTTTTTCTTTTGCTAGAGTACTTTTTATAAGTAGAGAATGTGAGGCGTTTTGACGCATCTGAGTGAAATGAGGCTCGACTGAGGATCTTGATTCAGTCTCTGGGTTAAAATGTCACGCACTGCAACTCTGCCTTCAGTTTGTCATCATTATTGTGGGCTCAGAAAACATGTTGCCGCGCTGTGGCCTTTCTCAAGAGCCTCCTCCAAATTCTTTTTAATTCTGTCCAGCGACCTCCGGCCAAGGCCACAAAAAGCATTAGCATGCTGCTGAAGACGGTGAGGATGTAAGGGTGAAGTGTGCGTGTGTTTACGGGAGGATGGGGTGGGGCATGACACTGCAGCAGCGGCAGCTGGCAGCCCAGCTTGCAGGGGCCATCTCATCACAATGGACAGCCTTCCCCCCTGGGGCCAGTGATTTAGGACAGGCTTCTCCGGACAAGAGAGGGACACTGGCTTTGCAGCCTCTTTCCCCTCCTTCTCCACTGGTTCCCGTGCTCCCGCCCCAGCGCCTCCACTTACACTCTCCTCATCCAACTGTGACAAAGCTCTCTCCTGGGATGGGGAGGCGGGCCTGTAGATGGGAGCATTCCTAAGGTGTAGCAAGCTAACTCATGCCAGACACAGGAGGGGGAACACAACAGGTGCATGCGGATCCGCTGTCGTCCAGCAGCAGCTGAGAGATAGGGACACGGGGGTATTATAGCACCATTATGCACCGCTGCTGCACCGGTGGGCTGCTGGACCAGCTTTTTTTTCCTTTTCTTTTTTTTAAACCAAACAAGGCTTTTTATGTGTAACCTAGCCTCTTGCTCCAACAAGCCTGTTTTTCGTCCTGCTACCTCGGCCAACACCTGCCGCCGCAGCAACATCCAAAACAAGAACTAGAGATGCCAATTACTGACTAATGAGTTAAGCTAAAGTCAGAGTCGGGTAGCAACTACTTACATTTATTCAAATACAGTAACTTTTTTTTTAAAGATCTACTTTTCAGAGTACTTTTACTATGCTGTACTTTTTGCTTTTACTTTATTATGAAGTATTTCTTCTCTTATCTGAGTAAAATTTCTGGATTTTCTACCCACTGAATGAAAAACAAACATGTTTTAACCAAAAATTCACCAGATAGACACACCTGCAGTTTTTGTTAAAGTTTCATGTTTTATTTAGAAAGAAACTGATTTGCCTGATTTTATTTTCTGTTACTTAAAACAATTATTGTCATTTTAGTCCTTAAAATACCAACATTTCCCCTCAGCTTCATATTTTGTCTGTCTGATTATGGGATTTTTAAACATTATGACACACTTGAGTAGATTTTTTACCAAATACTTTTTTACCCTTACTTGAGTAATTTGGCTACTTTTTACTTTTATTTGAATAAAAACATGCTTAAGTACTCTTACTTGAGCTACTTGTGTTACTTGAGCACATTTTTTGTGCACTCTACCCACTACTGACTAAAGTTTATTGATTATTTCAATCAACTAATTATTTTTCTTAAAAACCTGAGTTAGGCTACTCTATGTATCAAGAGAAGAGGGTATTTACATTAGTACATTTACATGTTAGTGTTAATACTGACCACATAAACAGAAAATTGTGTTTTGTTTTATAAACTTAGGAACCTCTGAGTTTGCTAAACACAAAAATGTTGTTGGCGCCATGTTATTGACGCCATGTTGTTTTCCCATCATGTTAAAATATTTATAAATATTTTTCAAAGTCCAACCAGGACTTTGATTGTTTTTGTGTTTTTATCAAAGTAGAAATAAAAACATTCTATATTGATGGAAATGTTTTATTTCTATATTGATAAAAACACAAATATAGAAATATTTGTCAGGAATTTTTATGATATTTGCGCTAATATATTATGTTAAATCTGACTTTTTATTAGTTGTTGTATCAGTCACAGATATAACTTGACAACAAGTAAGATTAAACTAAATGTTTTTGGCCAATTTTGAGAAGAAATGGCAGTAAAATCAGAACAAATGTGGGGATCTGTTGATTTTGTGTGAATTTTGTGTATTTGTGAAAAACTTGAGGGACTTGTTGACGTAATTTGGAGACTGGAATCACATAAACAGCTACGGCAGGCCAGATTTGCCCCCCGGACCTTGAGTTTGACACATGTATTCTAAACAGTAAAGAGGCATTCAATTTGAAAAAATTGTTTTAATAATAAACCATTAATCGACAATTAATAGTAAGTTGATCAATTGCTTGTGTAATCTGGACCTCTTTCTGACTCACTCCATATCCAACCCAATGGAAAGAAAACTTGAGCTCACTGGTCTGGAGAAATCCCACCACTTCAAACTGGAGTCCTGAAGTGCCCTTTTTGCACCTCGGCCCCCCGCCTCCTCCTCCTCTGTCCCTCTGAATTATGTTATATCTCAAATGAGCAGTCATACAGCAGATTGTTTGGTGTGGCCGCATTGACATAACTGGTGACAAAGCCTCTAACAGAGCGAGTGTCCTGAGGGGATAGGCAGTATTTGGTTACTGGATCGTTGATCGCTCCCCATTGTGATCCACTCTGGGTCCCATAGAAGGTTGAAAGGATGTTTAGGGAGGGGGTGATGTGTGTGCATATGTGGGCCCACAACGCAGGTGTCTGCATCTGTTCATTTCTGGGCAGATGCTCAAGGCTGGAGAGATACAGAGGGAGAGTTAGGGACAGGGGAGGGGAGGAGAAGAGGGACTTCTTCCATTTACTGTTGTCTTTTAATGATTAAGCAACAATGAAAAATAAATAAGTAAAGTGTTTAAGATACATAGGGATCTAAATCAATTAGAATCCAATCAAAGAGCTTATTTAGTTGAGTATATAATTTCAAAAAGTCACAGGGTGATGTTTTTCACATCTTGATTTCTGTCCATTCAATCTTACAATAACATATTTTTTTGTAATCCTTTATTTATTTAATTACTTTGTTCTGGCATATACTTTTATTTATTTATTTTTTCTATTTACTTACTGTTTTCTCTCCCTGTCCTTTACACCTCTACATAAAAATCAGCAAGCCTTGTGGCTGTAATGTGACACAACGCAAAACAAATCCTAAGAATTGCCTAATTAAGTTTGTACTGAATTTCTGGGAAGTCAAAATAATATAATAATATAGAAACAGAAATGCCCATTACTGTTTCACAGAGGTGACATACAGCTGTGAAAGATTCAAGTTAAGGTCAGTGGGAGAATGCATATTTATACAAATGTCAACAAAAATAAAACACAAGACTGCACAGAAAAATTGTGCTGTGCTTGTATTAAAAATAGAATACTTAGAAATATGCACCTGAGTGAGGTAATTAGAGAAATAAAAATATACAAGACATGCATGCATAAAAATATACATAAGAAACACTAACTGACTATTTACAAGAAGTGAAAACTGTGCAAACAATGCAGATGTGCAAATAACAGTAAGGATGTTCTCTGAAATGAGGAAAAACCGCAAATAACAGCAGGAATGTAAACATTTATTGACTCCTTTGGGAGCACTGATGGTTATAAAGTCCTTTGTGCACCAAGGAGGAAGCAGGCTGTCACTGAAAGCTCTTTAGTTTGTAACAGCTTCATGGATGAGGGGACAAAACTGTCCAACAGTGGTTACTCTGAGTCCTTATGTCTTCCACTAGGACTAGCTAAAAATAAGCATCCTGTAAAAATAAAAGGCTTATACTGGGACCAGAGTAACTAATTTTGCTCCACATCATATTTTTAGCATGAGCTGAAATGACAAATAACTCCTTGATTCATAAAAATACTTTCTATCGATGAGGGAAGGGAATTGATCACTTGGTATGCTAATACTTAATAATGTTAATAAATTGACACTGTGAGTAGTATTAATGTTTGTGCGATATTGATGTAATTGTGTTTCTTATAGCTTCTGATGCTGGTGTTTGACTGCCGATTTATGTCTGGAGCCTTTAAAATGTCAGTTTTTGCTGCTGGCATGATGATCGAGATTTAGCGTTAAAGCTAACTTAGTCGTTAGCCTTGAACCGTTAGCCGGATTACATTCAGGTAATAGCCTACATCGTTCAGGTTAAAAAGGCATTTATGACCAAGGGGATGAATACTAAAGAAATGGAAATGATCATATGTTTAGCATTGTTATTTTAATCAGACTGAGTTGTGTTTGTTTGACGCTTAGCCGTTAGCCTTGAATAGTTAGCATCGAGCCGTTAGCCAGATTACTTCCTGTAAGGTTAAAACATAATTTACGACAAAAGGGGAAACCTAAGTATAGTTTTCTTTCACTTGTGTTTATTCAATTATTCATTTGCCTAATTAACCGCTACAATCAGAAAGCACACTGGTAAGCTTATGACGCTTTTCTGGTACCTTCTAATAAAAGCATAAATATGACAACATAACTGCTTGAATAATTATGGTATTCTGTTTTTATTTTTCGTACATAAACTCCTGCATAGAAGAAAACATTTTTAATGCATCTTTGTTTTCTGTGTTGTTCAATTTTCTTTGAAACTGGTGTTCCCTATATTAGCATTGTTATTTTAATCAGACTGTATGAGTTGTGTTTATTTTACCCTCTGTCTATTTACCAAATCGCTGCGCTAACAGGAATATTTGCTGTGGGTAAACTTGTTTCGCACATTATCAGTTGTTGAATTATCGATTTTTCTTCCTGGGGACCCACGCGCTCACCCCCTCGCGCAGCAGATGTGTTTTCATAAACACTGGCACGCGACTCTCAGCCCACTGTTTGCCACTCCCTGCGGACCCCAGTGTGCCTTTGCGCACGCGTGTGCGTGTACATACACCCTCCCCACACACACACACGCACACACACACGTCCCTGCAAAGGGCGTCTCTGGCCCACCAACGCAATTACAGGGGCACTCTTTACAGAAATTTAATGCACGTCATGTCTCCAGTAGCAGCTACGTGTGCAAATGAGGCCGTGAGGAGTCGTGGGAAGGCGCGTGGAGCCCCAGCGGAACCCCGAGGAGCCCAGGGGGGAAACGCGGGCCTGGCCCGTGGCCCCTGCTCCCGCAGCAGCTGGCCGCAGTAATCTGATCTGGACACAAAAGAAGCAGTTGATTTAGTTTTCAGCTGATAAAACACGCCAAGCAACACGCGGTTCTGTTGTGGTCCTTTGGAACTGTTATGCTGTGCAAGTTATGAGTTTCACATTTTGTTTTAAGGACGCAAAATGGCGCGTCTGCATCCCAATTCCCAGCTCAGAAGCTTCTGCACTGCATCCACTGGAGGCCAGAGTTACTCAGAGGGGGGCAAAGTATGCAAAAATTGTACTCAAGTGAGAGTAGGACTACTTCTACATATTTCTATTAAAAAGTAGCCAAGAAATGACTCAAGTAAGAGATAAAAAAAAAAGTATTCTGTAAAGTCTACTGAATAACTGATCACATTATCAATCATTTGATCATCAGAGAGACCAAATGTGGAAATGTTGATATTTTAAGGACAAAAATGACAATAATTTATATAAATAACAAAATCAGGCAAAAGAAATGTTTCCAAATCAATTTCATTCAATAAAAAACTCAGGAAACTTTAACAGGAACTGCAGCTGTGTCTCTGTGGCTGGTGAATGTTTGGTTTTAACATGTTTGTTTTTCATTCAACAAAATCCAGAATTTTTACTCAAGTAAAAGAAGACATACTTCTCAATAAAATCACTCAAGCAAAAGTAAAATAATACAGTGTAGTTAAAATACTCTTAAAAAGTATGTTTTTCAAAACTCGAGTTACTCCCCAACTCTTTTTTTACTCAATTATTCACTTAATGGGGGAATATATATTTAGGTTTGTGAGGTTTTTGGGGGGGTTTTTTACCATCTTGTACCTTTTACTTTTCCTTAAGGAATTATATTATGAAGCATTGTTACTTTTACTTGAGTAAAATCTCTGTATTTTCTACCCACTGAATGATAAGTAACCAAAAACTCATTTTACTCAATATTTTTTATTCTTTAATAATTCCTTGGCTGTTTTTCACTTTTACTTGAGTACAATGTTTGGCGGGTATCTGCCCACCTCTGCCGATGGCATCATGGTGGCTGCGCTTTATTCTGTGGGAGGAGGCAAGAAAAAAACATCAATATTGGGTAAAAATAAAAAGAAAAAAAGTCAATTGGTGACCACAGTTTGGCACTCTCACCCTCCCCTTCCCCAATCAACGCCTCTCATGATCAATATCGTGTGATGCGCGCTGTGTTTACGTTCCCACGAGTGACCATGTGGTGTCTCCTCCTAAGGGACCAGGAAAAAAAAAAATCTTCCTGCTTGCCCCTCACCATATGGCCCCGGAGGGCCCATACCGTTACAGGTCCTTAAACATGCTTCCAGTTTGGTGTAGACGGTGGACAGGGCCGCGTAGAGACGTGCGCTTCGGTCCGAAAGGAGGGAGGGAGACCCGAACATAAACGTGGCGCATATGGGCTGGGTATCGGGGGGAGTTAGTGGTTTAGTGGCAGATGGCTTGTAAGGGTCCGTCCGCGTCTGAAGGCGTGTCGTGGTCCTTCAGTGAGGCCCCCCCTCTGCAGCCTCTCCCCCTCCAGGCATTCTCAATCAATGGAAATTAAAGCGCAGAAAGAATGGATGAATACCCACACCCCAGTTCTTTTTTTTTTTTTTTTTTTTTTTTTTTTTTTTGTTACTTGCAGCTACTGGCAGGAGTTAAACTACCGCAGGACCTACTGTAGCTCCCTGGTTGATTAAACAGTCAGAGCTCAGAGGAGAAAAACATTGTGCAAAACCGGGACTTCCGGTTTGATAACGACTGCAAAGCGAGCCGCATTTTGTTCCTATTTTAAATCCCGGATTACGGTACGGAGCCCCCTAGTGGACACGGAATGTAAATATTGCGTTCCCTAGCATTACGTTTTGCGTTCCCTCGCAGTAAATTAGCACATACAGTAATTGGTCTATTTTGTACAGAGGCCCCTGAAGGACATGGAGGATTTTTTTTTTCTTTTGCGTTTCCTCGCAATATTTTAGTTCATGCGGCATAACTGAATACTGAAACTCTTTCTGCTATAATATAAGGTTTTTGTTTTTATCTCATTAGTGACATACCTGAAGTTCTTTATCTTTTTCCTTAAATTGCAAAACGCAAAGGCAAAACAGGTTAAAAATGGGTTTCCATCTCTTTCCATCCTTTCTAAAACGTAAACAAAAACTTTCTGTAAGACAGAAGGAGAGAAAAATACATCCAAACTATTTTGACTATTTTTAAGTTACTTTCACTGGATAATCAAGTCATCTGATTGTGTCTTGTGTTAGCTGTCTGACAGTACCATCTCAACAATCAATGCAGGAATTGATCAATTTTCAATCCATTATTTTGAACCAAAGAGTTAAACATGTATAAACACGTTTTCACCGAGGCTCTTTAATGATGTATACATGTGCAATTTTATTTTGGCATTTGTGTAGAAAATAGACCCAGTGCATTTGCTAATTAGTTGTGAAGTAATTGGTCTGTAGACCAAAAATATCTGGTCAGATTTTGGTCTTTGCAGTGAGCAAGGTGATTATTGATTTTATTATGGTGGAGTGACATGAACAAAGACATTATTCAAGGAAAGGCAGAAGATGATCCATTTTCAGTTTCATGTAGGAGACATTTAACACATGGAAGAAAATGAAAAACTTGAAACTTTTTGGTTTAGTCGGGAACTTATCTGTTCAAACACAAAATAAAAAGCTACCATTTCAACAGTTAAACATTATGAAAGGACATAAATTGTTACTGCACAATTTCAGCAATACCAAAACTAAATGAAAAATAAATTATAATAGACTTTAAATATAGATTTAGCCATTCCATTAATTCATTCATAAGTTTCTTTTTAAAATGTAAAGTTTTCCTCTTTTTCAGGAGCCGGTCCTGAGGAAAAGAAGAGTCCGACCTCCTGGCCTGACATGTAATATTGATGCTGACCTTTGACACCCAGTGTGCTAACGGAGACCTACAGAGTCTAACACAGCGATCTCTGGTGTTCAGGAATTTTTCTGAAATTTTCACGGTGTGACGTTGGGGTGAACCCATTTCCCTGGATGAAGGCTAAGAATGATCTGCCTCACTTTTCATCTTGATTTTGTGTCAACGCTCCAGAACAGCAAATTACCAAAACCAACAGGCAATGATCAGCCAATCAATAACATGCATTTAATTATCAACACCTGGCTGCAATATTCCCCCTTTGTTTGGAAGCAGCAGGAGTGTTTTTTATTTTATTTTATTCTTTTTTGCCATAATGTCTGTTCTTATAGTCTGTATGGTTGCACAGTAGAATTTTGATTTATTAATTTATTTAATTCATTTACACACACACACACACAGAGAGAGGCGGTATTGTGTAAAATCGACTTTTTTTAGCTTTACGTCACATTTTAATGTTTTTTTCCTCATTGATTGATGATAATTTACTTCAGACAGACATTTCATCAACAAAACATAATAATAATAATAATAAAGACTTTGATGTTTCCAATTGTAAATGCAATACCTTACTTTGATTCTTTCATGCATGTTTGAGAAACCCATTAGTCTCCATGGCAACCATTGAGCTGTGAAAAATGCCTGGGTGGACCTAGCCCCGCCTCCTCAGAGCTGCAGTTTCCAGGCTTCTTAGTTTCTGTGATTCCCCTACTCAGCTCCTTCAGACTAGCCAGAAGCAATTAGCAAACACCTGGTAGAACGGCACATCTACTGAGCTTCTCAGTGAAACGCTGGTGAAAAAAAAATATAAAAATCACATTTCAGCAAGACATCTGAGCTTTTTTAAGCCAATAATTCCTTAACTTTTTAGGTACATTGGTAGCAGATTATTTTACTTATAACCAGACATTTTTTCATAATATAAGTAAAATAATCTGCCAGTTAAAGTAGAACTTTTTCATCAATATTACTGAATTATATCCTTCAAACAAGCTCATATATTTTGCTAAAAAGCTGCTTATAAGTTAATTTGGTCTCATTTTAAATGTAATAACATATTTGGTCAAAAAACTAAAATATTTGGTAAGATTTTGTGTTTTTGCAGTGTACTTTGGGTTTTATGTCTTTTTTTCACAACATCTTGCCAAGTATTTTCTACCTAAGTTTTAGTGCAAATACATTAGAAATACATTTGAAATAAGAGAAGAGAAAACAAGTAACTTTTAAGTGAAACATTCCTGAAAGCTGATGAAAAAATATTTGCTCTGCTGCCAGATTCATTTCTTAATGTTTCCCATTTCTGACTGGAAAGTTACTTATAAGTTATTTTTTCTTAAGATATTTGCACTATAAAAGACAGAAAATACTCTGTAAGGTTTTGTGTTTTTGCAGTTTTGAATTTTCAGCAGGCTGGCTGCTATATATGCAGCCTGACGACAGAAATCATTATAAAGGAGAAAAACCACCAAATGAACGACGTAATTAAACTCCCCTCCCCTTCCTGCGTCTTATTCCACGTCACTTCCACGACACAAACGCGACCAAGCGCTTGGTCTTAAACTTCTGTTCCCGCAGTTTCCCGTCAGTATTTGAAGACGATGTTCCAACAAAGCTGCATGAAGGAGGTCGCTCTGTTTGGTGGACCATGAAAGCGTGTGAGCGCGCGCTGGTGCGGCGGGTGGCGGCGCGCGCAGCCCAGAGATGCTGTTTCTGAGGGAGAGCAGGTGTTTTCTGAATTACCATACAGCTGAGGACAGGGAGCAGCGAGCTGCCCACACAATGACCAAACCTCTCCCTCACGGGCAGGAACTACATTTACTCAGTTACTTTCACTCGAGTAACTCATTAAAAAAAAAAAGTACTTTAGGAGTATTTTTACTGCGCGGTGCTTTTTATTTGTCAGGGTTAGAGTAGCGCATGTTTTAAGTCAAGTAAAAGTAAAAAGTGGCTCTCCAAGAAATGACTCAAGGAAGAGTAAAATAAAAGTATTGGATAAAAGGTTCACTCAAGTACATTGAAAATCAGACGGACCAAAATGTAAAATTAAGTGGGAAATTTTGTATTTTAAGGACTAAAATGACAGTAATTCATATAAATACCAAAATAAAACATTTTCAAAATCATTTTCTTTCAATAAAAAACCTGAAACTTTAACAAAAACCGCCAGTGTGTCTGTGGTGGATTTTTGATTAAAACATGTTTGTTTTTCATTCTGTATTCATTGAGTAAATGCAGAGTTGGCTAGTAACTAGTTACATTCACTTGACTAACTTGTGATAAAAGGGTTTAGGGGCACTTTAGCTGTACTTCTTACTTTTACTTTTTATTATGAAGTATTTATACTCTTCAGTAAAATTTCAGACTTTTATACCCACTGAATAAAAAAATGTTTTAGCCAAAAACTCACAGAGACACACCTGCAGTTTTGTTAAAGTTTATTTAGCTTATTAGTGAAAGAAACTGATTGGAACTTTTTATTTTACCTGGTTTTGTTACTTATATGAATTATTGTCATTTTGGTCCTTAAAATACAAAAACATTTCACTTAACTTTATATTTTGTTCCATCTGATGATGTAGTTTTGAAATATGAAATGATTGATAATTTGACTTTTTACAAAATACTTTTCCTGGAGTAATTTATTGGTAGCTTTTTACGTTTACCTGAGTATAAATACACTGAAGTAGTACTACTCTTACTTCAGTAATACTCTGCCCTCATGTTGGACGCGCGAGCGACTCCGTTGCGCGCGCACGTCGGTTTTGGTGAGAAACTTTGAGGAAAACAGAAGTGGAGGAAAAAAAAAGTCCCTCAAGTCGTTCAGCTCTCTGCCAAGGAATGCTTTCTTTAGTCCTTTTCAAAGCGTGAAATTCTTCCCACTAGCAAAATTTAGAGCTTGTTTATCCCGAGGAGGAAGAAGAAGAAGAAGCTGGGAAAGGAGAAAGAGGGAGGGGGGTAAAAACAATTAGCTTCCCCTAACTGAGTCAGAGTTTGATCAGGAAACGGTTTTCCTTCCTTTTTGTGATGGGAAACTTTAGAAATCAGCGCTCTCCAAACAAAGGAGCTTGTGCAGCGAGGCAACAGCTGGGCGGATCAATGCGACCACGTGCCATCCACCACGTGTGCAGCCACTTTTACCCCCCTGTCGTCTTTTTATGATGGGCGGGGGGTACAGATTGAGGGAACAGGGGGTGATTTTATCCCAAATGTCCCGGAAAGTTGAATTGAGCCTGATTTTAAATTCCTATTCGACCTCTGAACTATGTAGCAGGAATCCATACTGCAGAGTGAAGGTGTAAACAGTTGGAGTCGTTACGCAGACAGGTGGTGTGTTTATAATATTTACTGATTCTGTAACGGAATTTTAACCTGTTTATAACTTAGAATATAAATACACTCTGAAAGTGGAGATTTAATGAGTGATTTTTAGGTTAAAACTGCAGATTGACGCCTATTGTTTTTACGCAGATGTCTTATTTATTTAACGCGTAAATCTGTTTAATTTTTTTTTTACCATTGGAGGATTTAACTCTAGTAAACATCTTGAAGCTGCTTTGGACTTCTTTTCAGTCCAGAGACTGCTCAGTGGGAGGTAAGGGTCGGGCAAGAAGAGCAGGAGGAGGAGGGGCCCATTTGCATGTTATTACCATAGCATGTATAAAGCAGGCTGCAGGCGGCCTCGGCCGGAGACAGACGCGCAGTTCACGGTGACAAAACACACTGGGAGGGAGGCTGAGGGAAGCATGGACCAGTAACCAACATCACCATTACGCACTGGATTTACGCTTTACATCGGACCAGAGGAGGACTTTTGGTTTCCTTTTCTTTTCTTTTTTTTTTTTTTTTTAATCTGCGCTATAAATTCCCACAAGTTCTTTTTTTTTTTTTTTTTTTGCTCTCCTTCAAGTTCAGTTTTGGAATTTATCCTCTTTGGTTCCTCGGGAGATGAATCCCAGCAGCGGGGCGAGCAGCGACAGCAGTTGACTGAGACAACACAAACGAGCTCAATGCATCTTCCTCAAGGGGACTGAACAGGAGCCAACAAGTCCCCATCCATTTACTTTATTTATTCCTTATTTATTATGTATTTATTAAACATGGGGCGCGTTATTCTGCTGACTCTCACGGTCATGTTCATGTTGCTGTGCCAGGTTGGTCTTCAAGTCTTTATCTCCAACATTAACACATGATTTGTCCCCTCCATCCACTAGTGAGTGACGATAACGAGCTTATTTCCTCCCCAGGGGTTCTGTTCGGGAGTATTTGAGCTGAAGCTGCAGGAGTTTCTAAACAAGAAGGGGGCGCAGGGGAACAAGAACTGCTGCAAAGGAGGCCTGACCTCCTCCTTCCAGCAGCAGTGCGAATGTAAGACTTTCTTCAGGATCTGCCTCAAACACTACCAGCCCAACGCCTCGCCGGAGCCGCCGTGCACATACGGCGGCGCCGTGACGCCCGTCCTGGGCTCCAACTCCTTCCAGGTCCCCGACGTCATCCCGGAGAGCGGGTTCACCAACCCGGTCAGGATTAACTTCGGCTTCACGTGGCCGGTAAATTCCGACTCACTCTCGAAAACAATGCGATTCGCGCCATTTTAATTGAATCTCTGTGCGTAAAAGTGAGCGCGACGGCTGAGCGCGCACGAAGCTGAGGGCAGGGGTGTTGAGTTTCAGCAGCTTTCAGAGCAGAGAGTGTCGCCTTGGGGTTTTTTTTTTTTAGCTGCTTGGTGTTTTCACCACGCTTCCGCTGGCCACCTGTCTCACCAAGCCATTTGTGTTCCCAGGGGACCTTCTCCCTGATCATCGAAGCGTTACACACCGACTCCAAAGACGACCTCTCCACAGGTAGGAACCAAATCCCCCCTCTTCAGCGCAGGCACTCACCTGCTTTTTGTTACATCCTTTTTATGATGTTATTTTGTAGAGAACCCAGAGCGCGTCATCAGCACAATGACCACCCAGAGGCATCTGACGGTGGGAGATGACTGGTCCCAGGACCTGCACACCGCAGGCAGGACCGAGCTAAAGTACTCGTACCGCTTTGTGTGCGACGAGCACTACTACGGGGACGGCTGCTCGGTGTTCTGCCGGCCCAGAGACGACGCTTTTGGGCACTTCACCTGCGGAGAGCGGGGGGAGATCGTGTGTGACGCCGGCTGGAAGGGCCAGTACTGCACGGAGCGTGAGTTTAAGAAACTTTCATTCCTGGAACGAGGTGGAGTTAACATCAAGCATGACTTTTAAAAAGGTTTTAATACAGATGTGGACGTTGATACTTCAAAGATGAACACCACCTTCCTAAAATAATTGTTTTTTCATTGCCAAAAATTGACTTGGAAAAACAAAATTCGATTTTAAAATGACGATATTTGATTTAGAACTAAATGTTAGTATTACAAAATATTTTAAAAAATGTCTGGTTTGTAGTCAGAGGGTCTAAGTGCCGTTAGAAGAGATCTTGTGGGTAAACACCACGCGTCCCCCGCCCCCCTGCTTCCCTCCTCCTCCCCCCCCCCCACCCCCCCCCCCCCCACACACACACACACACACACACACACACACACACACACACACGACTCCTTGATTTATTCTAAGGAAAGTTTTTTGGAATAATCTCACGCGTGCCATAAATTTACATGCTGCCTTCGGATTGGCTGCTGCCGGAGTGGGCCGGCCGCTGATTGGCTGAGGCGGGGGATGTATTGTTTGAAGTGGGCAGCTGCCGGCAGAGAGGAAACAATGGGGCAGCTGTCGAGCACTGGCAACACACTCGCCAGCTGTCCACTCTTATCTGCCCCAATCTGAGACATTAAGGGGAGTGTGTGAGTGTGTGCAGGGAGAATGAATAAAAGAGTTTTGACCTGCAGCAAAGGAGGAGAAGAAAAAAGGGAGGGTGGTGGGGTGGCTTTGGGGGTCTGTGTGAGAGTGTGTGCACTTTGGGGTACACACACATTCACACAGACTCTTTCTTTGTCTCTGCAGCATGTTGAGCAGAAAGTTTCAGGGATGAGATTAAGGACACAAAGTTTGAAGCAACAGTTTACACTGCAAAAACACAAAATCTTACCGAGTACTTCTGGTCTGATTACTAACAAAATATCTTTGGACACTTGAAATAACACAAAGCTAATTTACAAATAAGTTTTCACCAATATAAATCATTACTTAATATTGATGAAAAATAGTAAAAATACTTTTTAAAATCAACATTAATGGCTTTAAACAAGCTCCCATATTTCACTGAAAAGTTCCTTGTAACTTCGTCTTGCCTTATTTTACGTCTGTTAAGACATTTGTGCTATAATTCTAGACCAAAAACTTGGTAAGATTTTGTGTTTTTGCAGTGTAGGGGCAACTCATTGCTTTGTTTTAGAGTTTGGCTTTTAAATCTCCAAAAATGAAAGTCAGTGATAAACCTGTTTTTCCGTTTACACATTCCTCTGAGTGCGACTTTCATTTTGTCTTGCTGTGCAGCGATCTGTCTGCCGGGATGTGACGAGGAGCACGGCTTCTGCGAGAAACCTGGCGAGTGCAAGTAAGTCGCCTTTGATTACTGAAACAGCAGCGGAGTAACACGAGTGGACTGATCGGTGTGCTCCCTCTTAATTGGACGACAACAGGTGCAGAGTGGGATTCAAGGGGCGCTACTGTGACGAGTGCATTCGCTACCCGGGCTGCCTCCACGGGACCTGCCAGCAGCCCTGGCAGTGCAACTGCCAGGAGGGCTGGGGAGGGCTTTTCTGTAACCAAGGTGAGGACCGGCTGTCCTGAGAGCATCGTGGCGATGAGAGAGGAGGGGAGGCAGACAGAGGACGGGTGAAAGTGGGACTGCTTGTTGGGTTTTAGAGATTCTGGCACTTTGGGAATGATTTGGACTCTTGGACCAGGAGAAGTTTTAACTTTATTCAGAGTTTGCAACAAATTATTTGGTTGCTCCCTAAAAGTTTAATCAGATATCAGTTTAATTATTTATTGTGATTAGAGATGCACCAATCCACCACTTTGATGTCCAATACTGATACAGATATCTGAGGTTTTGTATTGATCTTATACAGAAAAACAATGTTAAACTGACTTTAATTTTTTATACACATTCATTTGATAACTCTGCAGCAGTGCAGCACAATTAATTGCACCAACAGCATCACAAGACTGTAAGAACAAAGAGTACACTGCAAAAACACAAAGACTTACCAAGTAATTTGGTCTAGTTACTAGTGCAAATATCTTAGTACATTTAAAATAACACAAAACTATCTTATAAGTCACTTTTCAGCAAGACATAAGCTTGTTTATAGTCAACAATAATTGCTTAATATTGATAAAAAAAGTCCTTTTTTTTATTGACAGAATATTTCACTCTTGACATGGGAAAAATACCTTATTATAAGTGAAATAATCTGCCAATGGATCCAGTACTTTTTCATCAATATGAAGGAATTACTGACTCTAAACAAACTCTTATGTCTTCTTTAAAGGTTAGCTGTAAGTAACTTTCACCTTAGTTCAAGCGTACTGACATATTTACACTGAAAACTCAACCAGAATGAAGTAAGATTTAGTTTTTTGCAGTGCAATGTAAAATAAATAATAAAGAAACTGAAACTGACAGCAATAGGTCAACTTCCTCAGTCAAACATGTAAAATAAACATGTAAAATAAACTGCAAAAACCTGTAAAAATGTTCAGGAAGTGCAACTCGGACTGCTAAATATAATGTAAGATTAATTTAAAAAACAATGTGTTGCCAAGCTAGTATAGAATTAGACTGACTAGATCTGCATGTCGCCAATGACACCTGATCTACATTTTTTGAAAAATCAGAACTGATACATTAATATCACATCGTTGCATCTCAAATAGATTATCACAGCAGTTTTACTATTTACTCCTCTGTTTCTAATTGGGAGTATCAATAATTATAAATAAATCTGAACACATAAGTGCAGTTTAGTGACTAAAAATTACATTTTTTATATGATTGGTGTCCTAAAAAAACACATACAAATGGGAATGCGTCGTAATTGCTAGGACACATAGAAACAGCCTTACAGTTACCTACAAAACAGAGCAATAAATAGTTATTTTTGTCACTTTTATCACAATAGTGCCACAAAACACCAGAATAAAACCCATAACTGTCATGGTTGAAACAAGAAAAACAACCAAAGTGTGAAGATAAGCAGCAGAGATGGGGAGCCGGAGATTTAGTGAAATGCAGTGGAAGACAAAAGGCATTCTGTCACTTTGGTTGTGCCATATGTTGCACTGAGCCCGATCCACATGTTCTGCTGCGTCCTTCCAGATCTGAACTACTGCACTCATCACAAGCCGTGCATGAATGGAGCCACATGCAGCAACACGGGCCAGGGCAGCTACACCTGTTCCTGCAGGCCCGGCTTCACTGGGGCCAGCTGTGAGATCAAGGTCAACGAATGTGCTGGAAACCCCTGCCGCAACGGGGGAAGCTGCACTGTAAGTGTGGAAAAAAACGAACGTCTAAATGTAGCCTGGCACCTGCTCCACTTATTCAGACGAAACCAAAGAAGCCTCTAAAAAAATGTCTGATGTGTAGCTGCAGATGCAGCAGCGAGAAAAATCTTGACGTCAACCCGGTGTGATTATTATTCTCTCCACTCAGGATTCAGAAAACACATATAAGTGCAGTTGCCCTCATGGTTTCTATGGCAACAGCTGCGAGTTAAGTGCCATGACGTGTGCGGACGGGCCTTGCTCCAACGGAGGCCGCTGCGCCGACAACCCTGACGGAGGCTATTTCTGCCAGTGCCCCACTGGATACGCAGGATTCAACTGTGAGAAAAAGATTGACCACTGCACCTCCAGTCCCTGCTCCAACGGTAAGAGACGCTGCGACGCGGAAGAGTTTGTGTTCTGCTGCAAAGCTCTGCTTAACAAGAGTTTGTTGGGGTTCTAATGTCGAAACAAAACAAACACAATTTTGCGATTATGGTGTTTTTATTAAATAAGAAAGGCATATAAATCGCGATAAAACATGCCGTGTCATCGTCATCCAACCACTTCCTGTCATCGTCTTCTTCATCTTTTCTGGCAGTAGTCACATCCAGTTGTTGATCACATGACGTGTGACGCATGAGAAGTGTTTCCATTGCAGTTTTATGAAAACCAACCTAATTCTAAAACATTTTTTGTGTTTCCATTAAGCAAATTTGTTTTCCTACATCCAATATGTGTAATTATGTGGTCACAGCTGTGTTTCCATTAACCTTAAAATTTCACCAATTGAAATTACAAAAATAAATTTGCTTAATGGAAACAGATTTGAAAAACTGAAAGTTTTTAATAGGATGTAGTTTTCTTCACTTTTCTATTCTGCAATACTGCAACAGAAACACTTTTTGCATCACACGAGTCACATGATCAACATCCAGCTGTTACTACTGGCGGAAACGATGAAGAAGATGACAGGAAGTAGTTGTAAGAGGATGGAGGACAATGTGCATCCGAGCTCTCTCAGAATCACACCGTTTATAAAAAGTTGCGTTGAATCCATAGCCAACTGTGATTTCGCCAAAGCATAAGGCAAGGGTGTCCAAAGTGTGGCTCGGGGCCCTTGGTGGTCCTTGGAGAGATTTTGTGTGGTCCCCCTAACTGGAATTCAGGAATCATAATAATCTGACCAGTAATACTCACTTATTACCCTGATACTAAATATAATAAATATGTACATTATATTATATATATTTAAGTAAATCTAATCTAAAATGCAAAATATTAAAGATAATTTTATAATTTAATTTTCTTACAATAGAAAATAACACAAAGTAAACTATATAGAGATTTTTACTGAAAAGCAGATTTTGCTGCTTTTATTTTATTTCTTAAAATAAAAGCAGCAAACCTTGTCAACATGCGATTTAATGGAAACACCGCAGTTGGGAAATTGTGTTTTTTTGACATTAGCTGAATATGGACAAACATTTGCAAACATTTCTGATGGAAATGCAGCTACTGCAGGTCGCTAAGGCTGTTGTCACCTTGACGAACAAACAGTTACATGAGAGTTTGTTTCTGTGTCAGGCGCCCGCTGCGTGGATCTAGTCAACTCCTACCTGTGCCAATGCCCAGAGGGTTTTGCTGGTATGAACTGCGACCAGACAGGTGATGTTTGCTCTGCCTATCCTTGTCAAAATGGCGGGACGTGCCAGGAGGGTCCCACCGGCTACACCTGCACCTGCCCACCCGGATACACCGGCCGCAACTGCAGCTCGCCCATCAGCCGCTGTGAGCACAACCCCTGCCACAACGGTGCCACCTGCCACGAGAGAAACAACCGCTACGTCTGCGCGTGCGTGCCCGGCTACGGAGGCAGAAACTGCCAGTTCTTGCTTCCGGAGCACGCCGCGATCCTCGGGTCCGAAGTCCCGTGGATGGCCATCGGCTCCGGCGTGGCCATGGTGCTCCTGCTGCTGGCCGGCTGCGCCGTGCTGGTCGGGTTTTTCCGATCGAAAGCTCAGCACAGCGTACAGGCAGAGGCGGCGGGCGAAGGAGAGACAATAAATAACCTCACCAACAACTGTCACCGTGGTGACAGGGACCTTGCTATCAGCGTGATGCCGATGCCAGGCGTCAAAAACATCAATAAAAAGATGGACTTCAGCAGCGGCGATCCGGATGAAGATTCTTCGCCAGGAAGGAGCAGCTGCAAAAGCCGACATCCGCCTTCAGACTTCAACCTGGTGCGGGAGGTGAACTACGAGCAGGCGGCCAAGGAGGCCATGCTGGAGGCCGCCTGCGAGGACAAGTACCAATCCTTGGACTCGTTGGAGTTTGAAGAGAAACACAGCAAACGGTTAAAATGGTAAATATTGAAAGCAGGAAGCTGGCAGTCAAAATGACCCCCAGCAGCCAATACAGCAACGCTAACGTTGTGTTTTTGTTTCCTCCCAAAGCGATGCATCAGAAAAGAGAGCCCCAGAACTGTCTGCATGTGCGGACACCAAGTACAAATCCGTGTTTGTGATGTCAGAGGAGAAAGACGAATGTATAATTGCAACTGAGGTGAGTTTATCGATGTCTCACAGGAAAATCGCCAATCGAAATGGTACATTTTCATCAATATTAAGAAATCATTGACTAAAAACAAACTCATATTTATTGCTGAGAAGTTACATCCCAGCCAGGATGCCTCGGTGGGCCCCATGTAGGATAAATGAGGAGGTTTTGTTCCTATATTAATTTACCCAGATAGATTTTATATCTGAGCAAATTTAAAATCTAGATTTTCTTTCTGGGTAAATTGATGTAGGGCCAAAACCTTCTCATTTATCCCAGATGGGGCCCACCGAGACATCCTGGCCCGGAAGTAATCTACAGCAATATACAGCTCTGGGAAACTTGAAGAGACCACTAAAAAAGACCAGCTTCTATGATTTTTTTACTTTTTATTGTTCTATGTTTGAGTAAAATGAGGTTTGTTCTTTTATTCTATGAACTACTGGTAACATGTCTCTGAAGTTACAAGTAAATATTTATTATTTATTAGCAGAAAATGAGAAATGGTCAAAACAAAATGATAAAAGAGATGCAGAGCTTCCAGACCTCAAATCACGCAACGAAACAAGTTGATATTCATTTAGAAACAACAATATTAATGTTTTAACTCAGGAAAAGTTCAGAAATTAATATTTGGTGGAAAAACCGGGTTTTCGTGTGGTGGGCTCTTCGTTTCGTCCAGAGCTGTATTTCAGATTGTTTTAAGTCAATAATTTGTTAATATTGATGAAAAAGTAGTAGTTCAATCGGCCGATATTTCACTTACGATGTGAAAAATGTTTAATAAGTTCAATAATTTGTCAAGTAGTTTTTATCAACAAGCTCCTGTATCTCACTAAAAAGTTACTTAAAAGATAGTTTTGTCTAATTTCAAGCGTGTTATTTTGTGTTGTTGTGTTCACGTTTCACTGATCGAAGTAAAGTCTAATTTCTGTTTCTTTCCCCACTTTTCCAGGTGTAAGAAGCCACCAATGGGCTGCCGGTTGCTCATTTGCTCTATGGGAGAGTTTTTATGCTCCTTCAGATGCTGCTCTAACCCTAGGGGGCGATGTCCCGCCTTGAGGCTGCTGCTGATACAGAGACGTTTAACTGATATTCAGAGTGAGCTGGTTCTCTACTGGTAACTAAGTGTAGGCAGCGGCGGCCTGTGGGATAAGAACTGGCGCGGTACAAAATTTAAAACTAGAAGTGATGCAAATGGGGTTTAGAGTTGAACGTAAACTGTCAGTACGCTTTTTGCCTTTCATTGGAGATTTTATATAAGCATTGGGAATAAAGCAGGGGTGTCCAAACTTTTTGCTATGTCGGCCAAAGTTGAAGACTCAAAAGTAGCAATAAAAACAAAAAACTAAAAAAATCAATCAAATAAAGTAGCCTGATATTTATTACAGATCCAAAACCTGGAAGGGATTTTCACAACGGTGCATCAGAGCCTTTGTAGATAAAAAAGGAGTAAATTTATGCCAAAAACTCAGAAATTTTTTAACATTTGAAATTCTGAAATTTTTGAGTTTTTGTGCAGACAATTTCTAATATTAATCTGAATAACATTTTATTATTTTTTCTAGTAGGCATCATTCAGAAATGACTCTCAAAATGTCAGTTTTTTGGAAGAAATTTGCTGATTTTCCCCCCCTAATTTGGCCCGAATACAACGTAGCAAGCTTTACATATTTGTATTAAAATAAAGTCATCTAGTTTTCAGTTTCTTTTGCGCTCAATTGAATACATTTATTTTCAGTAAGAAGAACAGAATTTGGGTCACTCTGTTTCAAAACGTTTGCTATTTTTAGCCAAGTTTAAGAAAGAATAAAAGCTGATCTTTTGTTAAAACTTGGTCCTAAAAACACAAAAACTTTGTGTTACTTTACATTTTAAGATTAAGTGGCGACTATTTTCACCGTAGTTACAAATTAAAAGTCTCCATCTGCATCTACGGGTCAAATTTGTGTCATTTTTGAATTGCAGTTGGGAGGCCGCACAAAATCAGTCGAAAGGCCACAAACGGCTCCCGGGGCCGTACTTTGGACACCCCTGCAATAGAGCATTCTACAAGTTTTATTTTATGCAACATTTGCAGCCGGGCCTTTTCTGCACCCCACAGGCTGCTGCTGAGCGCAGGAACTGCATCAAACGGTGGATGTTTGGCCATACTGGCCTGCTCTTCACAAGGCGCTTTATGGGCTGTGCTCCCATCGCTACCATAGTGAAGACTGTATGTATACTTGATGTCTGTATTAACTGAAGTGCGTTTTCTCCCCCTAAGCCCTCCAAACCATTTATGATATAGTATTCTTAAAAAAAAAAACAACAAAAAAAGTTTTTTTTAATAAAAAAAAGAATAAATTTCCTTTTGATACAGATTGTCCTTTTTGTAAAATAAACCCAAGAAAATGTTATGATTTAAAATTATGATTTAATTTATGTTAATTTAAAAACTTTGCGTTATTTTTATTTTCTAATGTATATTTGTGATGTTTGTTATAATTATTTAAGTTTTTTTAAAGGATATTTGCAAAGGCACTTCATGTGAATGTTTGTTTTTGGGGTTTTTTTGTTGCTACTTTTGCTTTCTTTTGTTTTAAGAAAATGTTATTTAAAATGAATAATGTAACAGTTTACTGGTTGTGAATGAAGGAATTAGCCAAGACTATTTTTCCAATAAATATTGCTAAACATGACGTCTCATTGCGTCCAACTCTGGTTGCGTCCATTTGTGAATACTCCCAGCAAACGCCTCGTTAAAGGCGCCCAGAGCAAAGTTAATCATCTGCCGTCTTCCCCTGGCCGCCCCAGGGTGGGCTTTTTTCTGGACAGTGTCGCTGTGGAGACGAACGAGGGAGTCTATTCATGAAAAACAATGTCTTCACACCACACTTCCACCAATAACAGGTAAATCGAGGCTTTGAAATTTAGATCAATGGAGATTTACACACTTACTGTTTTTTCCAATCTGGAAAGCTCAAAAACTCCAAAACAACTTGACAAGAAAGTGAAAGATTTGCATTTTAATTTAACTCACTGCAAGTATTTTTGGTTCAGAGACAAAAAAAAAATTTACAACTAGCTTTTCAGCAAGCTACAGGAGCTAATTTTTGTTCAATAGTTTCTTAATATTGATGAAAAAGTACTGGTTTCATTGGCAGATTATTTATAACAAGATATTTTCCCCATGTTTTTGGTGAAATAATCTGCCAGTGGAACTAGTAGTTTTTCATCAATGTTAAGAAATAATTGTCTGAAAACAAACTCGTATATCATGCTGAAAAGTTCCTCGAGTTAATTTTGTTTTATGTCAAATGCGTTAAGATATTTGTGCAAAAAACACAAAATACTGTATTTTTTAACCAGACAAAAAATACTTACAACTATATACTAGATTTGATGTTTTTTGCAGTGTTTTAGTTCACTGCAAACCCACAAAATATTACCAAGTATTTTTTGATCTAGTGTTAGAGCAAATATCTTAGTACACCTTAAAGACAAAAACTAACACAAAAGTTTTGTGAAGGAACAAAACAGGGGGAAAAATCCACTTGAGGGCTCAGTATATATCTATTCACATGCTTTACACATTTTAAAAAATTAAATATATTGTTAAGTTTTTATAATCTTTTATGAGTTTTATTTTCAGGGCCCCATCCTCCAGCCCCTCGGTGCTCAGTGAACGCAGCAGCGGCCCTGGAAGTGAGTGACTGTAAATCATCGGCCTGGCATCGAGGGCCTCTGATTCGGCTTACAACGCCACGCCATTAGTGGAACAGACTTCAGCAGACAATGATGGAATTGACAATGAAGCACACAAAAGACCACCCTGGGGAGAGTCTGCCTGTCCCTCGGCATGCTGGGAGAAAGAGAGCAGCAGGAACAGATGTTGTTGAGTAACAGATGCCTTCTGGCCGGAGCTCAGCCACAGACGGCCACCACCTCTGAGGCTCGAGCCTCGGGACGGCACCTGGGACGAACCGTCATGGAAACACGGACCATTACGATGAATCAGAGCTACAGCTGCTTGTACACTGCAAAAACACAAAACCCTACCTTGTAGATTTGGTTTAATTGATACTACAAATATCTTAAGAGCACTTAAATAAGACAAAACTGCTGAAATGTTGTAAGTTGGTTTCATCTGATTTCAAGTGTACCAAGATATTAGGACTGGAAACTAGACCAAAATGACTTTGCAAGATTTTGTGTTTTTGCATGTATATTTTATGTTCTAATAAACCGAGCCTGCCATTAAGAAAAGAAAAGTCTCTCTCTTGGTATCTGATACGTATTTATTGAAGAGACTTGGGTTCATTCTGTGATCAATGAAAGAAAGATAAATAAATTACATGCTGTAAAAACACAAGCTTACAAGTATTTGGTCTAATTTTTGGTGCAATTATGTTAGTACACTTGAAATAAGGAAAAACTATGCAACAAGTAACTTTTTAGCTAAATATATGAGCTTGTTTTTGGTCGATGAAAAGCTTCTAGTTACACTGGTAGATTGTTTCACTTATAACAAGACATTTGTCCTGTGTTATAAGTTACACAATCTTCCAGTAGAACTATAACTTTATCATTAACTTTAAGGAATTATTTACTTAAAACAAGCTCCTGTATTTGTAAGATATTTGCACTGGAAACTAGACCAAAAATACTTTGAAACATTTTGTGTTTTTGCAGTGAAATTGGGTTCATTTGGAGAACAATTAAAGAAAAAGCCAAATAACAGTTTCACTGCAAAAACACAAAAATCTAACTAAGTATTTGTGGTATAGTTAAACAGCACACTTGAAATAAGACAAAACAAACTTACAAGTAATTTTTCAGCAATTTTAACTTGTTTTAAGTCTATAATTCCTTAATATTGTTAATATACTGATTTCACTTATAACTGGTGAGACATTTGCCTTCCGTGTTTTTGAATGAAACCGTTTTAATTCAGTTTCTTGCAGACTTTTAACTCAAAATAAATTAGATCCTGATATTCAAACCTTCAGTTTCACTGACGAAAATAATTAAAATTTTAATAAAAGACCAAACAAACAACCAGAGTGAACTCTTTATTTGGAGAAAAATCTTTGAAATCACTCAATTTTTCAAAGTCAATGAATTCATCAAGAACAACATCTACGTTCTAGGAAAAAGTTAAAATCATGCCATTAGTCTTTTTATACATAAAGATGTAGCTGTAAGATTACCCTTTTTTTCTTTTTTTTTTGTTTATAAAATGACTTTTTCTGACATATTTCACCTCTGTTAAAGAAATATTCATGTAGAAAAACAGTTGTCGTCCCTCTCAACAAAGCAAAAATACAGAAATAAAAGGCGTAATGATAATACACTACGTTACAATGCGCTGACATGGCTTCAAAGCACACATATTACACTACTGTACAAGGGTTTCCCCCCCACAGACACAATGCAACAAAAGCACATCCACTGCTGAGGATAGATCAAACCTGTGAAACAGCTTAACACTGCTTATTTACTGAACCCTGACCACAGTGTGGCATTGGCAACTGGCAAATGAGGTAAATGTTTCTAAAAAAAAAAGCACCAAAAGTTTGGCTTAAATGTGCTTAAAATGTAAATATTTATATTTATATATATTTATATATATATAGCTTATACAGAACGGCAAATTGAAAGAATTTCAGTCTAGCTTCTCCAAATGGTTTTTCTTTTTATCTATTTGATTTTTTTTTCCTTTCAAATACACAAGACTGGAGAAACAAAGCACTGAATCTGCAGTTTTGGTTGAGAAGCCGCTGAATTCATACTGCCAGTTCTGCTCTGAGTAAAGTAAGCAGCATTCTTCCATGTCTGAGTGGGACATTAAATATCAATGTTTAGAGTGAAATCCAAGCAGAAAAAAGGAAAAAAAAAAATATTACAGATTTGTCTTACATGGATTCACTTTTACATAAAAATCTTAAAGGGAATATTTCATTTTTTTTTTTTTTAAACAACCTATTATACAATTGCTTGGAAAGTTCTCAAGCACAAAGTTTGTCACTTGTTGAGAATATCTACATAAATGTCAGTAAGAATAGTTCCTACACTGTAAAAACACAAAGTCTTACCAACAATTTTTTATCCATTTTTAAGTGCCAATATCTTATTACGCTTGAAATCAGGCAAAACCAACTCATAAGGAACTTTTCAGCAAGATAGAGGAGCTTGTCTTAGTCACTTTGATTAAAAAAATAAAATAAAACAAGTTCCACTGCCAGATTATTTCACTTAAAACATTTTTCCATCTTTTATCAATGTCGAGTAAACTTAAAACTTAGTAAACTTGACTTAAAACAGGCGAATTTGTATTACTCAAAAGTTATTTGTAAGTTAATTTTGTCTTATTTCAAGTGTTCTAACTTACAAATACGTTTTCAGCAAGATAGGTGAGCTTGTCTTACATAAATAATTCATTAATATTGCTTTTAAAAAATAGTACCAGTTCCTCCGGCAGATTATTTCACTTACAATAGGGCATTTTCCTCATCTTTATTAATATCAATTTGTTATTTACTTAAAACAAGCTTTTCAGTTACATATAGCAGCTTATTTTAAGTCAATAACTTCTTAAGATTGAAGAAAAGGTACTACCGTAATTTCCAGACTATCGGGCGCACTTAAAAGCCTTTGATTTGATCAGAAAACGACAGTGCGCCTTTATAAAATAGCGTAAAGCAACGCCTTCTAGTGAATTAGTATGGATAATTTTTTTTGTGACCTCGAAGCGATTTTGTGTGGTTTCGACGGCGCTATGTCGAAATGTTTTGGTTGCATTACATTACGGCTACCGTAGTCAGGAGCGTCGCGGAGTAATACGTACCGTGCTTTCACCGACTAACTGTCAAGTTTTGGAGTTGAGAATGAGGAAAATCTGTATCCGTCCTCTGTTGCCGTCGAAGCGCGTGGCGTGGCGGTGGGTGTATCGACCTGGCGGCGTTGAATGTGTATTAAAACTTCCGTGAGAGGCCAGAACTGGGAGGAGGAAGTCAATCGACTCCCGTAAGAACCGCTGACTACGTGATTGCGTCATCGCGACGTAATTACTGTAATACGGGAGCACGCCAGGACAGCTATCGCATTGTTTTGTTGTAATGCGCCGTCTAGACCAGTGCGCTTTATTATGAAAAAAGATCGAAAATAGATCATTTATTCCAGTGCGCCCAATAGTGCGAAAAATACGATAGTTCTATTGCAGATTAAAAAATAATTTAAAGTTCCTATTTCCTTCTGAAAAGATAGTTTTGTCTCATTTCAAGCGTAATAATATTTTTGCATTAAAAGTAGAGCAAAAATTCTTGGTAAGATTTTATGTTTTTGTTGTGTACAAAGTTTAACCTGCGCATCATATAATGGTTTTTATTAAGAAACATCAAGGGAAAGTGAGCGAAAAACTGGGAAACTAAGGGTCTTTTAAAGATCACCTTCAATGCGTTCAATAATAATAATAATAATAAAAAATAACAACCTTAGGCCAAATACTTCAAGGGGACACTGATATCTAGAGCTAAGCGATGTGCAAACTTAATTGTGCATAGAGATCAAATTGTAATAAATATTAATGTGGTACTAGCATTATGACATGTTTTGTTTCAACATGTATGGGTGATTGTACATTTTTATTTAAAATTTAAATTTACTAAAACATTAAAAAGTTTTTTTTATTTATTATTACATATATAGTGCTGTTGGAAAAGCTTTTATTAATTTTTTAAAAACGTCAATCATTTCCCATGAATTGTTAGCCAGAGTCTCCGAAGACAAACACAGCCAAACACTCAACAAAAACAAAAAACCTGATAAGAATCGCAGATTTTTCAATTATTTCTCCATGTTGAAAATCCTCAAAGTTTTCTCTCTTTTTTTTTAATTGCTCTACACCAAAAATCACATGAGCAACAAGCAAACTGGGTTTTATTATAAGCAAGAATCTTTACATAGAAGAACGTTCGAAGCGTTCATAAAGAATAAGAAGAAGAAAGGAAAGGCAAATGGCTCTATTTTAGCTTTAGTTTTCACCATTTCTTCGTTTGATGTAGCTTAAAGATGCGAAGCATAATGCCTGTCTTTGGACCACTGAGGTAATTGTTGGTGTGTGTGTGTAAAACATGCTGAAATGTTTCCCTAAACAATGTAAAAGAGAAACTAGTGTTTCTCTGAGCTTTTCAGAGGCTCCGTCTTAATTCGAGGTATATGATGCCGGGGCTGACTGCTGGCGCCTGTGGAAAATCTTACAAAGCATTCAGACAGATCAAGGTGAATTTCATTCACTCTGCTGTGCTGCGTCTTACAGTGTAACCCCCCCGCTAATCCCACCCACCCACTTCAATGATTTCCTGTAGTATCACTGCTTCATCTGCATCAACACATCCCTAAAAAAGCACCATGTGTCGCCCTGGTTTGTTCCTGAATAATCCCAGGTCCATTCACCTTCAACTCAGTTCCTTCAGGAGTCACTTTTTATTATTTACATATTTACATACATGTTTTATGCGTGGAGTAATAGTGTTACAGGTGAGGTTGGCGGTCATTTCATCACTTTGCCGTTTCGCTTTACAGTTTTGATCGCTTCCTACCTGAATGTTTTCAGAACAACACAGCTTACCTCATACCAAGAATGAATTGATTAATAAATACAACCAGTAAATGACCATTAAAATATTTTATTGTCTGTTCTGTTTTTCCCCTCTATAAGGGAGTGTGCTTATTTGATGCCAATGCTGAGCTGGCCCAAGGCACAAGTGAACTAAGCCACTGCATAGGACCTCCAGGCCAGGAGGGGGCCCCAGGAAAAGTAAATTAAATGAGTACAGGGAAGTAGCAATGTTCTGTGTTGGCTTGTGAGCACCAACTTTATTACTAGCTGCATTTCCATTTACCTTAAAATTGTGAAAATTGGAATTATGAAAGTAAAGTTGCTTAATGGAAACATGCTAATTTAAAAACAAAACATGTTTTTCGTCTTCTTCATGTTTTCCACCAGTAGTAATATCCGATTATTGATCATGTGACTTGTGTGATGCAAAAAAAAAAAGAAAAAAAAAGTGAAATAAACCAATTTTGATTCGACTGGAAGAAACACTTTAACAAAGTGCCAAAATCTCTTACAGAATTTTTTTTTCAAAGTTGGTGTGTTTCCATTAAGCAGATTTATTTTCAAATTATCAAATTGCGCAGTTTTGTCAATTTAGACGCAGCCAGTAACCCTTTCAAGTTTATATAAATCTGCTGCACACATTTTAAAGAAAAAGCTTTAAAATGTTTAAACATTTTAAATTTGTTTAAAATGAAATTAATTACTTTCATTTAAAAATGTATTACATTACTATTAATGCTGCCCCTACATGTAACATATGGCTGTTTTATTTTTATAGCTAACGTAAGGAAGGTGCAACAAGCTTACATTGTGTTGTTTATCATCTGTGTTAGCTTCCAGGTCGCTAGCCTGCACAAGGCTGTTTATTTTACCAACAGATATCTAGCCGCTTGTTGCATATATTAGCTTCTAAAACAGTGTTATCCAAACAGAAAAACTAATTTGTGTATGGAAGGTTCATTACCTTTTCTAGTGTATCATTAGAAATACTTCTTAGATTAAAAAAGAACAAACTTTGAGAGGTTTTTGCAATGGTGACCTTTTAAAAACATAGTAATTCAGTCAACTCCGCCACCAAAATAACAACCCTACTATTTTATATTTCACTTGAAACATCCAACTGGTCCAGTTCAGGGTTTGCTCACCGACTAGAAATGGCTTTAAACAGATAAAACAGAACTGATCCTGAATGAAACACATTGAAGGTGAATGGAACTCATAATCTCTCTGGACTTTATGAAACAGGGTTTCTGCACTATTCTACAAAAATGCTTTAATTTGATACTTTTTGAAGCGCTGTCCATACGTGTGTTGGATTTACCACTTTGCTCTTAGCAATACATCACAACACAGGAAAAAAATAAAAATAAAAAAACAATAATCAGGCTACAACTATTATTATAGCTTTCTGGGAACTGAACATCTTTTTCTCCCAAATCCTCAAACCTTAACTGAAGGTGGAGTCAAGCTAATGCAATAAGACATGTAAGCCTGAAAGCCAGGGGTGTCCAACGTAAGGCCTGTGGGCCATTTGTTGCCCCTGGACTGATTTTGTGCGGCCTCCAACTGCAGTTCAAATAAGATTAAAATTTGACCCGTAGATGCAGACGGAGACTTTTAATTTGTAACCAAGGTGAAAAATTGTTACCAACATTTTCCTGCACAGGAAAATGTAAAGTACAAAATAAAGTATTTGTGTTTTTAAAATCAAGTTTTAACAAAAGGTAAAACCAACAGACTTTTACTGAAAAGACAACTTCGCTGCACCCAAATCAGCCATTATTCTTTCTTAAATTTGGTTTAAATAGCAAATGGTTTGAAACAAAGAAACCCAGATTATGTTCTTATTACTGAAAATGTATTCAGTCGAGCCCAAAAGAAACTGAAAACTGGATTTCTTTCTTTTAAAACAGTAAACATGTAAAATCTTCTAAGGAGTAGTAGAACCTTTGTAGAAGAAAAAAAGTAGTACATTTATGACAAAAAAAAACTGAGGGTAATCTCAGAAATGTTCTAGAACAAGAAAATTTGCAAACAACAACAACAAAAAAACTTTTATAATATCAGGAACAAAATTTCTTAAATTCAAAGGTCAAAACTTTTCTTTTGAAAATTTTTCAAGAGAATTTTTAAGTTGTCTAGAAAATGTGTCAGATTAATGTCAACATTTATGAGTATTTGGTGAAAACGTAATCCTTTTCTTTCTATCCTCAAATGCACTGACGCTTCCAAGTATCGGATCTGTAATATGTACAGGGCTACTATTTTTGATTGGTTTTAGGTTGGGTGTTTTTGGCCTTTTGAATCTATATTTTTGGCCTACGTGGCAATACGTTTGGACACCCCTGCTGTAAGCGCTGTTACCAATAATAATAATAATAATAATAATAAAAAAAATTAAAAGTGTTAAGCGTTGGTTTGAGGAATGAGCTAACTAATCTCCTCCTCCTCTCCCCTGAATTTCCCTTTCTCCCGTTTCCTCCCATATTTAGGTGGAGGAAGCTCCATGGTTGGACATGCTCGGCATGCTGCCAACCATAGCAGCTGCGCCAGCCATACCTGAGGCTCCTCCCATACCTGGAGGACTGTGCTTGGTAGGTGAGGTCATGTCGGCTCCACGCCCCTGACCCGGGCCGAGGGTCTGCGGGGCGTGGTGGGCGTGCTGCAAGGCGTGGCGGTCCAGCAAGGTGCGGTGGGTGAATGCCCGGTGGCAAACATTGCACTGGAAGGTGCGTTCTGCACGGTGGGTGCGCATGTGCACATTGAGGGAGCTTTTCTGTGTGAAGCGTTTGCCGCACATGGTGCACTGGAAGGCCCGCACGCCAGTATGCACCACCATGTGTTTGAGGAGGTAGTCCCGCAGGGAGAAGGAGCGCCAGCAGATGGAGCACTGATGAGGCTTTTGACCTGAAAGACAAAAAAGTAAACGTTCAAAAGGAATGTCTGTGCAAATTAACAGAGTTGGGTAGTAATTAGTTACTACGTCTGTCACAATAACAAATTTTGCAAAAATTGTCCGAGAATTTATCGCAATAATAAGAACTAAGCATGGTGAAGAAGCAGCTTTTAGTTTTTATGTTCCGCGCTCTGGAATAAGCTTCCTGCTCATTGTAAGACTGCCCCTACCTTGAGTTTATTTAAAACTTTTTTAGTTGACGTTGCCTATTCATAATTTTTTAATTCTACTCATTTGTCTATTTTTAATCAGCTTTATTTTTTTATTATTGCTTTCTTCTTATTGAATGTTGTTTTTGACTTCTTTGTACTTGCACTTTGTATTGTCTTTGGCTGAAAGGAGCTATATGAATAAAGTTGCCTTGCCTTGGCTTACAAAAACAGAACTCACCCGAGTGGATAAACATGTGCTTGCTGTAGTTCTTCCTGGATCGCAAAGATTTGCCACAGTGCGTGCAGTCGAACGAGGTCTCAGATCCCTGGGAGGAAGGGGAGGGCCCTGCCGAACAGGAGGACGCTGAAGAAGTGGGGACAGGGGTCATCGGCGCAGGGGGCGGAGCCTGTTGGGGCGGCTCACCGCCCGCCATGTTGTCCATCCCTCCCATTGGTCCTCCCACGTAGAATGGAGGAGGTTGTGAGTGGCTCACTGGGTACTGGAAAAGAAGCTGTGGAGGAGCAACAGAACATGGACAGATCATCGTAAGACAGGGTTTATGGCTGAAAAACCTGTCACAATATCAGCATTTCATATCGTTAATTACCATTTTATTGTTTTAGATATAAGAAATATTAATAATGACGTGAGTTTTCCTCTTCTATCCAGTGTTTTCACTCCATTCTCATTGTCTTCACACATTTTTAAGCAATTATGAGGCAAAACAAACAGCAAAACTCAATTGTCCTGTTGTTGCTCGGTAACCAAAGAGTGAGTGAGTTGCTAGGTAACCAAAGAGTGAGTGTGTTGCTAGGTAACCAAAGAGTGAGTGAGTTAGTTGATTCCACCAACATAGCTCAGCTGGCCATGAGAGGTTGAGTGCCTACATCTCCCAGAATGCCTTGTGGTTCTGGATCAGATTTCAGTGAATATAGATATATTGAATAGCGACTATTCTATCAGTTGTATTTTCTATTGACATTCATCATGTCTATCTCAGAATATATTTGATTTATTATCTAATAAATGAGGAATAGCTCACCACAAACTATTAGCTTTGGTCTCTAGAGACAAACGCCTACAGCAGGGGTGTCCAACGTGCGGCACGGGGACTATTTACAGCCGTCTGAAAGAGCCACCCTGAGCTCAACTCTAGAATTTAATGCATATTAACACTTTTTAACGTTATAGGGAAACATTTTTCACAGATAAATCAGGATCAGAGTATTTATTGATGGCCAAGGTTAGATTGTTGGTTTGTCGACAAGCTACTCCCATCCAAAGTGTTATATCTTCAACCAGATTTTCACAATTTTCAAACTTTAGGAAGGTTTTCTTCAGTCATTTTTATCTTTGCGGTATTGACAGTATGTGACACGAGGCACTGACCTGGTTGTTGATGGACTGCGAGGATGGAGGCGGAGTCAGCGGCTTGTTGACCCTTCCTCTGGGGTTAAATGTCATGGCTTGAGGAGGTTCACTCTGAGGCCAGAAACTCTCTGAGAAAACCCCGTGGTCATCATAAAAATCCTAAAATCCACACAAAAAGGCCACATAAGTTATCTAAAAAACAAACAGATAAATAAATAAAAATCAAACATTTAATTGTTTTCATAGTTTATCTTTAGCTCCTGGGTTCAAACAGATCTGCTGTATTTAAGGATTTTATTTAAGGGCATAAAAGCTTCATAATTCCTGATAAATTCATTATTGTCATTTTTGTTTTTGAAATAGCAAAATTTCCACTCTAATTTATATTTTGGTCAATCTGATTATGCATTCTTTAAATATTAAATGACTGATAATTTGTACTCAGTACTGTTTGTAAACTTTTTACCAAATACTTTTTTACTCTTATTTGAGTAATTTCTTGGATGTCTACTTTTTACTTTTACTTGAGTGAAAATATGTTGAAGTAGTGCTACTCTGACTTGAGTACAATTATTGGGTTGTCTACCCACCTCTACATATTAAACAATAATTAGAAATAAAAATACCCAAACAGGTTTATTGTCAACTGATGCCTCTCTTCTGTTTATGACAATAAAAAATGTCACGAGCGAAGGAGAAAATCAGCCCGTCAAGACTCGGCTCCCACACAATATGAATGCAAATTGTGTTGATGAACCTTGCTTTTTCTCTTTCTAATTAGCATTTCTAATTATGCAAGTTAAACTAATTATCATCCCATTTACAATCCGCGCAGTTCATCACATCCATCGCGTTTGGCACCAACTGATTACAAAAAAAATAGATTTTATTATTGTATTTTCCACTTCCAATGTGATGCAAGATTACAGCCGTTTTCAAAGACTGAACCAGGTAAAGATGGCAGACGGTCCGTCTGGCTGGTATCAACAATCCATGGACAAAGTCATGTATAAAACAACTAAAACTGCAAATGTACCACATATGCAAGCGAACAAATGATTCACTGCACAAAAAATCTTGCCACACATTTTTGGTCTAGTTTCTAGAGAAAACATTTGAAATAAGACAAAACTAACTTTTCAGCAAGAAATATGAACTAAGTAAATATTTCTTAATTTAGATGAAAATGTACGGGCAGATTATTTCACTTATAGCAAAACATTTTTCCCATGTTATAAGTGAAATAATCTGCCAGTGGAATCAGTACTTCTTAATCAATAATAAGGAATTATTGACTTAAAACAAGTACCCATTTCTTCCTCTAATGTAACTTGAAAGTTAGTTTTGTCTTATTTCAAGCGTAGATGTTTGCACTAGAACCTAAACCAAAAATACTTGGTAAGACGTGGTGTTTTTGCAGTATAAGCATCAACGTTTGCACCGTTAGCAAAGACAAAAAAACCTTTAATGCTTTCCATTCAACGTCACAAACACACGCCGATCAAAACTGGATGATTTTCAGCCCAACTGAAACAAACTAAATAAACTAAAACATCAATTTTTTTTTCCTGACTACTTAATGACCATTCCTGCTTTTTCCACAGTTTTCACTCCTCTACATTGTTTTTTGTTTTTAAGTATTTATGAGGCACAGTAGCAGAACCGTGGACTGCTACAGCACTCAACAAGCTGCTGCTAGGTAACCAAAGAGCGATTGTTGATTCCACCGGCTTTTCTTCAGTGAATATATTCTAAATATTCTCTCACATATATCATCTACTGATATTGATCACGTGTCTATCACGATATATATATTGTTATTGATTTATTGTCCAGCTCTGGGAATAGGTGTCAATCTCCAGTTCTCCAGAGTCTGCATGTTTTTGGTCTGACACCAAAACCTGCATCAAATCACTGAATTAACTCCTCAATATGCAAACAAATGCTCTTGAGTCCTGCTAATGACCTAAGTATTTGATTCTATGCTGCAATTAGCTATTATTTCAGTAATTGATTAATCTATCGATTATCCTGACAATTAATCGGATAAAAAAGTGCCACGTTGTTCCACAGATTTTTCATTTAACTGCTTCAGTCTATTTCATACAATATAAGACATACATTTAAAAATACAAATAAATAACTAAATACATTTTTTAAATAAGAAAACAAACAAGTTTGATCTTAAAAAACAGTAGCATAACAATCCATTAGTAAATTTGAACCAGGTGAAGCTGAAACTAATCCACTTCAGAAAAGTTTGGGTAACTTTGGGTTACAAACAAAAGTTTTTTTTTTTTTAACTTTATATATATATATATATATTTTAATTAGAACTTATAAGTTTTATTTTCCTTAGTTACATAATACAGAACAATAAAGAACATGTGTATAAAATGAAGAGAATCAGAGCAGAGTGACAACTTCTTTTATTACAATCTTATGATGTTCAGCTCCTGTAAATGTATCTAATCTAATCTGTATTAGATTACATATCACATCTAATCTAAGAGCTTGTCTTCAGTCAGAAGCTTCTTCAGATTCGCTGTAATACAGACCTCAGCTTTCCTGCCAACAGCCATCACCATCTATAATGACATTTTCAAAAACCTGAATTAATGAGTTACAGCAACATTTAATTTTCCTTTGGGATCAATAAGGCATTTTTGAATCTGAATTTAAACAACATCCATTTTCTGTTACAGTTGCTCTGCTTTTTTTTGTTGGATATAAATCCCTCCACCAAACATGTTTTCATCTTAAATACAAAATGTATAGATATGTGGCACAGTTTTGGCTTAATTACTGCCCTGAATATGTTGTTTTTTCAGCAATTGCCTTTATTTGAGTCTGTATGCTCCAGTATCCGATTAATCGATCACTAAATTAGTAGACAATTAATTTGATTAATTGTTTCAGCTCCATTTGATTCAGGTTTCTTGAGGCAGAGACACATCTAAGTTTCAGGACATGGACCCTTGAGGACTGGAGTCATGAAATGAGGTGAAAAAGGTTTTTTTTCTTTCAAACTGCTAGTTATTAACAACGCTATTACCCGATTTGAGATTCAAAAAACTGCCTAAAATGTGAACTCTAAATGTAATTTTCTGGGGGGTTTTTTATGTACTAGTAAGCCACAACTTTCTTTATTTGATAAGATATTGTTCTGACTCATTTGCATTACAAAAAAAAAACATTTAAATGAGCCCTAAAAGATCTTAACCTGTGGTTATTATAGTTCAAGTAGCATAGAGATGAGTCAGAATGAACTTTGCTTTCCACCACATCCTGTCATGTGAAGATAAAAAAAAAAAAAGGTAATCTGTGAAGATGTGCCAGTTTGTGCACTTTACTTCGTTTTTTAAAGACTTGGTGCAGTGCTTCACAGAAAACTGAAGGCAAAGCTGGAACCTTTTGACAGAGTGGCAGATGTTCTTTGTGTAGGCTGCAGTGTTCTCCATGCACATTAATAAGAATATTCTTGGAAAAAATAAATAAAAAAGACTTTTTTATGGATACATTTTCTGCAAAAATCCATGCTCCATATTTTAAATGCAGTAGCAATACCCTCCTTCATGTAGCAGATGCTAAATTATTAATAAAAATCTAAAATTTTAGCCTTCTTCAGCTACATTTCCTCGTAAAAAAAAATTAGCATACCTGTCCGAAGCTGGCCATGGAGTCCTGGGCGCCCTCCTGCTCTTGGTCCCTCCTCCCGTCCTCCAGGGAATAGACGGTCCCATCCGAGTCCTGCACGCCTTCATCTTTGACCACAACTCCCTCTCCTCCCAGCACCTGAAAACAGGAAGGTCCACGTCAATCCGTGCAACAACTGACGACAGAGCTAAAAAAAAGGCAGCAGAAGAAAAAAAATAAAGTCAGTAAGGACAGTGGCACTGTCCACTGAAGCGGCTCCTAACGAGCGGCAGACACTTACAGCGAATATGCAGAAGTCCATAGATTACCAAGGCAGCTGCTACTGGAGTTGAGACAATAGATACAATTGTGCAAAGTGGAGAAACATCTCTGCGATATACGCCAATGCAGTGCGAGAAGAGGGAAAAGCATATAAAGAAAGCAAAGGAAAACGTTGCAGCTCTGCATGCCTGAAAGCTGTAACCATAGCAACCCTTTCCCTTATCCCCCTACCTGGAGTCTTAGCGGCTGCCTCTGCTTGCGGCTGTGGCTCGCCCCCCTGTCTCTGTCTCCGTCTCTTCCCCGCTCCCTCCCGTCCAGGTCCTCCTCCTCGCTGTAGCGGTCCATCCCCACCAAGTCGTCGGAGAGGTCGGCGGCGTTGCCACGGAGGCCGTCCCTGCCGACGCTGTCCACGCTGCCCACCCCGGAGCTGCAGCCCGCCGACAGGCTTCCCGTGCTACTGGTGCCGGCTCCGTTGGCCGTCTGCGCCAGCAGGTCTCGCAGCTTGTACCGGACGTCCTGAGTGCAGCTGGAGGTCTGCTTCATGAGGACTGGGCCGGCACCGGGGGGCATCCCGTCTCCGCCGCCGCCGCACATTGAGCCAGGCCCCATCTCCCCCAGCGCCATCAGGCTAACAGTGCTACTTTGATCCATAGGGCCTGGCCCACTATCACTGACGCTGGAGCCCCCCAAGTCCCCGGCCATGTTGCTTGCCCCACATTCTGTCATGAAATTAGAGAAGTTTGCATAACCTCCAACCCCGCCTGCACTACCAACAGAGCAGCTCCCACTGCTGCCGCTCTCCCTCCCTTTGCCCAGGCCTCGCTCTTCCTGTTTTGGGAGAACTCCAGCAAGCATCCCTCCTCCAGGTCCTGTCCCTGCAGCTGCTGCGGCGGCTGCGGCTGCAGCTGCACTCGCCGCCTCCGCTGCCGCCTTCCTCTGAGAGATGATCTGGGTGCACTCGTCAATGACCGTCTTGATCTGCAGGATGCTGGCAGCTGTCAGGATGCAGAGGGCCTGCGACTGTAGCACCACTAGGGAGCCGCTGTACATGAAATCCACAAGCTGCTTCACGGTTTCCGCGGGTACCAGCGGCGGCACGGAAATCTCAGAGTGACCCAGCAGGAGCTTGTCCTGGAAAAACGGGCTGCCGGCCGCCAGGACGCAGGCGTGGGCTCGCAGAGAGGCGTCGTGTATCCGGACGGTCACGTCGCAGAAGAGGCCCTCCCGCCGCTGCGTCCGCAGGGCCTCCAGCACCGACTGGCTGGAGTTGTGCAGGTGGATGTAGTGCACGGTTTCCGTGCCAGACACCATGGCCGGGGGCGGAGAGTCGCTGGGGACCGGGTGGGGATGGGGCTGGGGGAGGGGGGTCAGGTGCCTTGGGTTTTGCGTCAGCTTGAGGTGTGAGGAGGACAGAGAGGGAAACGGACGCGGTGTGTGGGGCCACAGAACGGCCGCTTCGGCTCAAAACGTCATGAGTGCGATGGAGGATCTGGGCGGTGAAGCACAGGAGCAGCTGCGTTTGTTAATGTGAAGTCAGGTGGTCGTTCCAAGCAGCTTCACTTTCATCTGGAAAATCTATTAAAGCACAGTTAAACATAATGAGAATGACAGTTTACATTTCATAAAAAGAAAAAAATGATCTTTGCATCTTTGACAGAGCTGTAACTAGTTACATTTATTCAATTACATTTACTTTTTTTTAATTCTGCCCCAGTAATTTTATTATGAAGTATTTTTACTCATACTTGAGTAAAATATCTAGATTCTCTACTCACTGTTTGAAAAACCAACATGTTGTAACCAAAAATTCACCAGACACAGACACACACCTGCAGTTTTTTTTAAGGTTTTGTACATTTTTTGTTGAATGAAACCGATTTGGAAAATTTTTCTTTTGCCTGACTGTTATTTTTTATTACTTATACGAATTATTGTTATTTTCATCCTTAAAATACCAGTATTTCAACAAAATTTTATATTTTGGTCCATCTGATAATGCAGTTTTTAAACATTAAATTATTAATTAATCGATCATTTACTCAGTACTTGAGTAGACGTTTAACCAAATACCTTTTTACTCTTACTTTAGCAATATCTTAGATGGCTACTTTCCACTTTTACTCAAGTTGAATTTCTGTGTACTCTACCTACAAAAGGCCTCATAAATCCACTAGTGAGGTAGAAAATTGTGACTCATCATGACACTTAAAAACATTCATTTTAAAGATATTAAACAGTTCAAATAAAAAACAAAAATCCAAACAAATACTGTTATATGTCTCATTTTCTGTCTGCTTACTGAGGATCCGCCTGAAGGTTGGAAGGGTGAGCACCTGAGCGGCTACTGGTTAATCACCAAATTAGTCGCGTGCATCCTCACGAACACCTGTTTCGGACAAATGACAGCACGTGCGTTGCGCGAGTCCGGCGGCTCTTCGGGTCGCCATACTTTGGCCGATTCGCGCAGCGGGTGGCCGGTGCCGAAACGCAAAGACGGGGGGAAAGAAAGAAAACACACACACACACACACAAAACGACCGTTATCTGTGAAAAGAAAAGCCCGAGGACCGAGGTAGTAGTTTGAGACGAATATCGAGCCGCCGTCGATGCGGCCTGTGAAGGTTTTGTCCGTTGGAAATGTTAATAATTGCCAACCGTTAGCGCCAGAAGTGAGCAAACAGGTTACTGGTAACGGGCTAACGCTGGCTAGCGCTAGCTGTTGACAGTAGCCGTGTAGTTCTGGCACGGAAATTTGCAGAAAATCTACACGCAAACCCGCGATTTTGTGTTTTTTTAATAACACAAATCGAAGCATTAGACGTGTAACTACAAATGGCACCTTACCCAGTCTCACCAAACTGCCTATTGAAGGTTCCTCCCACGCTTCAACCAATGCTAACCAAGCTAGACGACTAGCCCAAAGACACAACTAGTAAAGTTAGCCTGCCGACGGCTAACGCAGCCTGCGTTCTCCTGTGTTTGAACCGCGTCAACAACACGCTGGAGTTGAACATATTCAAGGTGTCATGGCGGGTCGTTGAATCCCAGCTACTCACCCGGGAAATGGATGGTGACAGTTCGGCGCGTGTTAGTTTGGTGTCAGATGGATGCAGCAGGAAGCCCTCACGTAACGCACCCAGTCTGGTAGGAGCTCAAACAAACACCAATGCACTCACACACACACACACATTCAACTTCACACAGCCAGACGCATAGACTTTTTTTTTTTCCAACAACGTCAACTAAACCACAGCTGTAGGTGTTTCTATACTCTCAAAGAAACTATAAGCAGATTTTCTTTCTGCACAAAGTGGGACAATACCTTTTCTTTTTTTTACAAACCCACACACACTTTAAGATAAGAATGCCTGGAAATGCAAAGAAACACACCTTTGCACCCCCACACCTTCAAGCAAGCAAACCTGAAAGACAAGAACAACGTATAGGGTTTTGTATACTTAAGCTTATTTTTAATTTACTTTGGGTGAGGGTTTAAAGATGACATAAGGATTCCTAGAAACCACAAATGAGAAATTTCTGACATTTTGAGCTTGGCTTCTCTTAGAATTCAACAGGAACACAAACAATAGGATGTTTTTAGTAGGGATGCACAATATATTGGCTCCAACATCGGTACCGGACGATGGTAATTTTTTAAACTGGGTCCTTATGAGTAACTGATATTTATTCCAGTTGCTGCTAAGTTTCCAACTTTAATTTTAAAGCACACTGCTTTATGAAGTAGTAATTTCGAAGCATTTATTCTTTAGCATTTTATATATTTTTGATGCAGGGCTCTGGAGAATAACCAGCTGATAGTAATTGTTAAATGAGCTTATTTTTTAAATCTGATTTAGAAATAAGTATATTACAGAATGTAAGACATGGATCAAGTAAATCATTAATGTTATGTACCTTAGTGTGCATTAAATTACAAAAAATATTGGTTAGTGTGATAGAAATAGAAAATAGAAAAATCTTATTCCTTTAAAATTTTTGATTTTTTTGCTTCCAAAATTAAGAAGCAGGTGATGAAACTGGATTCAGGTTCAGATTAATTCAGCCCTCCATACAGAAACATACAGGAAAATTCATCAGTATGCTCCATTTTCAAGATGGTGACATCAAGTTGAATACAATTTCCTGTACTAATCAGAAGTTTAATCTAAAAAATAAAAATAATTTGATTATCATTGGAGATCAGGGGATATCTTTTGCATTATTAAAATAACTTAGTTTGAATGACAAAAAGTAATCATCTATGAAATTTCTCCTTATGTTATATTCAGTCAGTCAAATTATTTAATGGTCATAAGAAAAACTTTGAATCAATGCATTTAGATGCTCTTAGATAATAAGATTTCAGTCGAGTGAGTTCTGCCCTTTTTGAGATCCTTTCAGAGAGAGCAGCTTTAGGGCTCTGTCACTTTAAATCCAAATAAGCTGCTGCTGACCACGCCCTCAAACTCAGCTTTTAGACTCACACATGAAACAGATGTGCAATTATAAACCGTACATCTTTGAAAAGCAGAAGTGGAGCCTCCTGCACAACGAACAAGAAAGCTGCAAGTGGTTTCTAGCTGGTAAGTCGGCAACAAAACACGTCTTTTCCAGAAGCCATTGTATAGCACAGACAGTGGAAAGAAACACCAGCTGACCAAAACTGAGTGAAGTTCGTCCCCCACACTTTGACACAAAACGCTACATTTGTGCTTGTTTGTGCAGCCAGGTCCTTTGTTTGTAAAGATATTAATAAGGTAGTTTCCAGAGGTCGTCATTGATATCTTGAAAGCAAAAGCAGCACAAACAGAAATATTTGCTGCACAAACATAGCTGAATTGATTGACTCCAAATTAATTGGATTTTGTAAATGTGAGTGGGGGGCTGGGAGGTTTTCTTCTGAGGATCTTTGGAAACTTTTTTAAATTGAAAATGAGCTGGAGCTTGGGTTGCGTCACTGGGGTTTCTAGGTAACGGTGCAGTGTACATCAAATGTGACTCATTAATTGATCAGGAGGTTTTTGAAAGGGGTAATTTTTCAGACACCAAAAACACTAACTTATATCAAAAAAAAGTCTGAGTGTTTTTTTTAAGCACTTTGTTTTTAGAAGCAGTGGAGATGCAACTACAATTACAAAAGCGAATAAAAAAAATTTTTTCTCCTTTAATTCCAACCTAGGACTTAAAAAAAAAAAAGTCTCTTTCAAAAAACACTTAATGGCGGCAATAAAACACGTTGTCCGAGGCCACAAGTCGAGGATGTAACTGACATTTGGTTTGTGTAACCAGTCAGATGCCGGATTTATAATCTAAACAAAACTCAGAAACCATTTCCAGTGAGAAGTGTAAAAAGCTGAGAGAAAAAAATTAAATTTGAAGCTTTTATCCAGCCAACAAGTGAGTTTGTGCTGCCATCAATACCACACCGTTTTCCCTGTCACAGCTGGCTTTTAAAAGTGAAGCTGGACGCTTTCATTTCTCAGAACAGCTGTGGGTGATATCGCCATTTTCACTTAGTGAAAGCAAATAGCTCAAGGCAGCTAAAAGGCAGCTTTTCTTTGTCGACTCATGACAGAAATTATTCATGAAAAAAAAATCTCTGCTCTTCTACTTTTTAGAAAGCAACACAGGTACAATAAGCTGGTTGATTAGTTGAGCTATTTATTTAGGAAAAAACTTTTTAGCTCTCCAGTGCAGCCTTATCCGAATAAGAGTGATATGGGCCGCTCCTTTGGCTTTTTATAGCCCAAAATGTTTCCAAAAAGTCAAATTTGACTTTCTCAAACTGAAGGGGGAAAAGGTCCAAGAGGCTCGTTTCAGGGAGCTGACTAGTAGAGCAAAGCAGCAGGAGGGGAGGTGAAGTCTTTTGTTACATTCGTAAAAGAAACAAACGACGGTTACTCCAGCTCTTTCTCTAATGACTTAAAGTTCTGAAACTCAAAGACTCAGTATGGTGAGAATCAAAACCAAATGATAGTAGTAAATTAGATTTTATTTTAGTGCTTTGGTCAAGACTAACATTCAATTCACAATAATATTATTTGGATTTGGCACAGAAGTGAAATTGTAGTTTGATTGAGGGATTTTGAAAAGATCTCATCTAATCTCCTTTAGAGATAAAACGATTAATCGTGATGAACAGATTGTTCAAATAATCTTCAAGTAATCTAGTAACCGATTAATCATTAACTGGACTATACAGATTTAAAAAGAGACCATTTGCTGTTCGAACAACACACTCAGAGCTGTAATTAAGCCAAAACTGAACAGTGTTTAAACCACGGATGTCCAAAGTGGGGCCCTGGGGCCATTTGTGGTCTTATGGATGATTTTGTTTGGCCCATCGTTCCACAATTCAAGAATGAAGCGAATTTGCGATTAATTTGAGATTTTTACAAACAAATAAAATCTTTCTGAAACAAGAGAAAGTAAAAATAAATATGAGGACAATTAAACCAAAAAAGTTTAAAAAATGTTTACGTTTACCTAAAAATGTTTACTGTTATTTAAAACAGTATCTGTTCAAGACTTATATTTTGGATAGACAATTATTAACAGACTCCATTGCTTTTTTTTATTAAAACATCCTCTATTGAAGAGATAAAAATTAGCAAATGTCTTAAAAGGAAATCTTTTCACTTTTAATTTTAAACATGTGGTCGTCAAGTACTTTCAACTTGACATTTTTGGTCCTAATGGCTAACCGTTTGGACACCACCAAATGACCTTTAAATCTGATTAATCAACAGAACAATCCATCACTAAAATAATTGTTTGCTGCACTTAAAATAAATTGGTTTCAAATATTTGGCATCTATCTGTACTCTTCCCAATTCCTGATATTTGACATTGCTTCATTATTTTATCAAGAAATTAGTGCTTCTTGATGTAGCAGTCCAAGTTTACTACCTGGTCTTAAATTTGTACCTCTAATTGTTTAAAAGTTTAATAAAAAGACGAGATTTACTCCACAAGAGAACATAATTTAATGAGGTGTGGGTGGATGTGTTGGTCACAAGTCTTTAAATGCAGTAAAAATAAACAAAGGGATTCAGTACTGTTGTTTCGGTTGGTGTAAGGCATGCAATCTCCACAGAGCTTTGAACACTGAAAGCTACAGGTCATCACAGTAGGACACACAGATATTCAGCCACAACTACACACAGAAGCGCTCTTAAATCCTCTCTTGTTAGGACCCAATAAACATTTATTCTTCGCACACACGATGAATAGAATTTAGATTCATCACAACAGCAAAAGTAAAGAACAAATACCAGTAACATATTCTGAAACGTCCGTTTTCTACCTTGTCCACCCTTCAGGAAAAAGTGATGTGTTTCAGCAGGAATAATTAAAACATGTTAGAGACAATGACAGTTACACAAACAGGTTAGTAGCGTAAGCACGTCATGTGAGCATGTTGCACATAGACACAATGATTAGAACAGCCGTGACCCTTGCTTTTAACCCTAACTCTTCAAAAAACACAAAATCCTGCTCAGTGTTTTTACTCTACTTACAAGTGCAGATATCTGACAACACAAAATGAACTTTTCACCAATATCATGAGTTTGTTTTAAGCCAATACTTCCTTAATATTGATGAAAAACTACTACACTGTAAAAACACAAAATCTTATCAAGTGATTTTGGTCCAGTTTCTAGTGTAGATGTCTTAATACACTTGAAATAAGCTGATGTGAAAGTAACTTCAAAACAAAATATAGGGGCTTATTTTAAATCAATAATTCCTTAATATTGGTTTAAAAAAAGTCCCTATTTCCATTGCCAGATAAATTAACTTATAAAATGGAAAAATGTCATGTTGTAGGTGAAATAATCTGCCAATGGAACAAGTATGTTTTTCACCAATATTAAGGAATTATGTAGTTAAAACAAGCCTCTATGTCTTGGTAAAAAGTTACATGCAAGTTCGTTTTGTCTTATTTGAAGTTCACTAAGATATTTGCACTAAAAACTAGACCAAAAAAACTAAGATTTTGTGTTTTAATAGTATAGTTTCACTGGAAGATTATTTCACTTACTATATGGAAAATGTTTTAAGTGAAATAATCTGCCAGAACTTTTTCTTACATAATAAGAAATTGACTTAAAACAAGCTGCTATATCTTGCTTAAGAGTTTAGACTTTAAAATACTGCTTTCAGTTTATAAATCACTGAATGGATTAGCACCACAAAACAATAAAGATCTGCTGTTCTCATGGCAACCTTCCAGACCTCTCAGGTGTTCTGGTTTTGGTTCTGGTTCTGGTCTTCTTGGTGTCATCAGAACCACAATCAAACGTGGAGAAGCAGCATTCAGCTTCTATCTGTCAAAAACCTGGAACGCACTTGTAGAAAACGGCAACACAGCCGAAACACAGACTTCCTTTAAATCCAGATTAAAACCTGTTTAGAGTTACTTCTGATTAATAATCAATGAAACTTTAATAACGATGAGAAGCTGTAATGCTTCAGTTATTCACTCTTTGTTCTATGACTTTGTATTTTTGTGTTTTATGATGTAAAGCACTTTAAAACGCCTTGTTGCTGCCATACAAATAACATTTGATTGACGTTAGTTTTGTCTCATTTCTGTTGTTCGCTAGAAAGTAGAGCAAAAATACTTGGTAGGATTTTGTGTTTGTGCAGTGAATTTAGACAGTCCTTGTAAAGCTGTTGTTTGAACCTGTTGAAAACAAGTTTCATCATTCATTTTTTAATTTGTAAGTTACATGAAACGCTTCTGCTGTAGCTCTCATATAAAAAGTGCACACGTTTGCTAGTTTATGGCGCAAAATCCTTGGGTCTAAAGTGGCTGTATAAACAGTTAAATATTTGCCTCCATATAAAAATAAAATCAGCGACACAAATATTGCACACCTAAGGAGCTTAGAGTTATTCTATGAAGGGAAATATACAAACAGGGAAATAATAAAGCCTCTGCAGTTATAAATATCTGCACCTTCGGTTTTAAAACTATGCGTGGAGCACGTCTCTGGCTGCAGGTGGGGCAGAGGTGGAGTCACGGCTGGCGATGGGGGGGAAATGGATTCAGGCTGTGCAAGTGAGAAGAAATCAGCAGGAAGTGGTGGTGGACAATCAGGACAGAGCGGCTCAGTGTTGCTGGGCGTCCAGCTCCCTCTGGCGGCAGCCCACGGCAGTGATGAGAGCAGCTCCCTTGCCACTGCCGTCCTCCGACAGCAGGAAGTTCACGTCACATTTAGGGGCAAGTTCTTTTACTGTCTGGTGGAAGATCCGAGAGAAGCTGCAAGGAAGAAAACTCAAATGAGAAAACAATTTGAGACTTTAAAGAAAACCTGCACAGTAAACACGAATAAGGGTTCTGAGTTTATAGTTTAGTTTTATATTTTTAAAAATATGACGATTAGCACTAAAATACCAATAAAATAATAACAGGTATAAGAACCAAGACGTACTTGGTTTTAGTTGCAGCAGTTACCCAACAACTACAATTAATTAATCATTATTTTAACTGGTGTTGAAGGCCGAGTAATCTACTATATCCACTGGCAGATTATTTCACTTATGATAAGATACTTTTCCCATTTTATAAGCAGAGGTGGGCAGACTATCCAAAAATTGTACTTGAGTAACACTGCTTCAACATATTTACTTAATATGTTTAAGAATTACTTCTAAAATTTATCTAAGTAAAATTAAGTAGTAATTTGTGTTTTAGTAGTAATTTGTTTTTGAGTTATTTTTCTTACTTGAAAAAGTAAGAGTAAAACAGTATTTGGTAAAAAGTCTACTTAAGTACTGAGTAACTGATCAAATTATCAATCATTTTATGTTCAAATATTACATCATCAGACAAACCACAATATAAAGTTAAGTTGAAATTCACTGACAATAATTCATATAAGTAGCAAAAAAAAAATCAGGTTAAAAAAAAACATGTTTCCAAATCAGATCCTTCCAATAAAAAAGAAAGTTTAACAAAAACAGCAGGTGTGTTAAAACATTTTGTTTAAAACATGTCAGTTTTTTATAGAAACGATACATCATAATAAAATTATTCAAGTAAAAGTTAAAACTCTGGTTATAAGTGAAATAATCTGCCAATGGAAAAGGTAATTTTTCATTAATATTAAGAAATTATTGATTTAAAATACTTTTTGTGTTTTTGCAGTGTACTGTTTGTTGTTATGCTGGCCCACCATCTTTATGTAGGTGATTGTTTACTGTAATCCGGGTCTTACTGTGGGTGCAGCTTGTAGAGCGTGCCGTCCACACCCACGGTGATGTCCAAGTGGTCCAGTCCTCGGTTCTCACGGATCTTGTCCACCACGGCGGCCATTCCGGCTCCGCAGATCTGAGCGGCGCGGCGGGACACTGTTCCACACACCTCCTTAACGATAATACTGTCGTCACAGGTGCTGTCGAGTCCCAGCTGCTGCAGAATCGCTCTGACCTGCAGCAGCGCCAGACGATCGCTGTGGAGGAGAGAGGGAGAGGGTCAGAGGTCACACAACAGCGGCGGAGTCACCGGATACGTCTCAGCTGTTCCCAGAGGCAGAGGTAATCCTACACCACAGCGTCTCTTTTCTTTCTTTCATGTGTCGTCTTGCTGAATGCTGGCTTTCAGAGAGCCTGCTGCTTTCTGTGAACATTTTAACCCTATTATAGTATTCAACTTTTCTCTGAGAATTATTCACTGAAAACAAACTCCTATTGTTTGCTGAAAAGTTATGTACAAGTTGGTTTTGTCTTATTTGAAGATATTTGCACTAGAAGCTAGATTTGCCTTAAAGACAAATTTTCCTGGACGATAAATTGTCCCTGACGTTATTGCGAAAAACGATAATGTTGTCGTTTTGAGACCATTTTCGAGTAATATTATGATAATGGCATAATAATGCAAGAACAGATTCTGACATATCAATCAACTTTAAATTCCAATAAACATTTAATAACTGGAAGACATTTGAAATATCCAAAATAAATAAACAAAACAACAAATAAAATTGGGAATATTTAAATGTTTTTCTTTCTTTTTTTTTTTTACATGAAAGAGCAGTTTGTGGAAAATTGTTAGCATACAATGTGACAGATTTGCTCACCTCTCTATTTGTGACAAAAATTTGGTCTCAAAGATGCCGCGAGTCTTCAGTGTCTCTGAAATCTGTCCTCGGAAGAGGAAACCACGCTTCGTCAGATCGATCAAAATCTGCCGCACGATTTCTCCCAAATACATTCCACTGCACATCTTCTCATATCTGACAGGCGTGACAAAGAGATTTTGGTTACTGCATTGTGAAAATGAAACACCGGTCTGATTATTTTGATCATGACTATAAATTAGAGTAAGTTTCCAAACCAGAAAATTGACCTGAAAGTCTCGTTAAACGTAGGGATGCACAGATTGCGGTTTTCTGACCGATTGCAGATTAACAATCTTTAAAAAGCTTGACCTAGTGATTCCGATTTTGGCCGATATTCATTTTGTGTGAAATGTGGCAGATTTGGCAACAGTAGGGTGGCCATAACTGCAAATGTGCAGAAATGACCTGGTGTAATTATCAGTCGATCATTGATCTAACAAATTTAAGGAAATCGGCTCAGATAAATTGGATGCCGATAAATCAGTGCACCCCTAATTAAAGTGTTGTTAACTTTCCATGGCTTGTATTTGACCTCCGAACCTCTGTTTGCCTTCGTTGAGTGAGTTTTCGTCCACTGCCTGATCATATTTTGTCCTGATGTCGTCCAGACAGCCGTTATCTCCAAACGCCCCCCACTCCATGTTGACACACATCCGACCCTCAGTGCCTCCCACTATTTCGATGTTCTTCAGCTCCTCCATGTAGCAGGCGTTACTTCCTGTGCCTGTAAACATACGAAGCAACTTTAAAATACTTCAATCAATAAGTTTAACAAATTTCATCATCAATGTAGAAATACTTTGTCTTATTACACTTACTCTTTTTTTTGTCACAAACTAAAGGCTTAATGTTGGTTTTTATATGTATTGCCTCAAATTTCTTTACCTGGTATGGAGAGCAATCTGTGCCAAAATTGTGGACTCAGCAGTAGTTGTGGGCCAAAAAATAAATAAATAAAATCAATCAAATGAGGTAGACTGAAATTTATTGTAGATCCAAAACTAGAAAGAGATTTTTACTATGGTGTATCAGGGCCACTGCAGATAGAAAAAATAAATACATTTTCGCCAAATACTCATAACTTCTCTCAGTAATTCTCTAGAAAACATGGATATTTTGTAGAAAATTTTCAAAAAATATTTTTCACATTTTAAATTCAGAAACATTTTTTGTAGAAAATTTTTGATATTAATCTAAAAACTTTATTTCTGGCATAAATTTACTACTTACTACTGCTTTAATTTTGCATTTTTGCTTTATTGAAAAACATTTAGTTTTCAGTTTCTTTTGGCCTTGATTGAAAAAATTTATTTTCAGTAATAAGAACAGGATTTGGGTCACTTTATTTCAAAATGTTTGCTACATTTAGCCAAGTTTAAAAAAGAAAAAAGTTTATCTGGGTGCAGCAAAGTTGCCTTTTCAGTAAAAGTCTCTTTTCTTAAAACTTCATAAAAACACAAATATTTTATGTTGTATTTTACATTTTCCTGTGAAAGAGAATTATGTTGGCAACAATTTTTACCCTGATTACAAATTAGAAGTCTCCATCTACATCTGCAGGCCACACAGAATCAGTCTACGGGCCACAAACGGCCCCCGGGCCACACGTTGGACACTCTATACAATAAGTCAAATAAAGGACAACAAGTGAATGATATTTTTCATGATTGTTTACTGATTAATCCTTTCTTAATAAATGTATTAAAAACATCTGGAAACACAACTAAAAAAGAAAAACGTAAACGACTCACCTGCAATCAGCCCAACTTCACACGTTGGCTCTTCGTACGCACAGGTCATCATCGTTCCCACGGTGTCGTTCACTATGGCAACCACATCCAGCTCAAACTCCTACAGTACAAGTATGACAGGTTAAAGACTGAAGTTCAGCAAAATGTCTTCATCTAATACTTAAGAGGTCAGCTGAAATCTAAAGTTCACCTGCAGTCATGCAGAACACATTTTAATACTTTCTCCTCAGTCAGCTGTTTATTTTAGGAAGATAAAATAACAGCATAACCCACTGTCCTTTAAACATAACCCACTCTACTTTAGGTTTATAACCCATTCTAATTCAGGGTTAATCTTTGAGCCAGATCTTGCTCAGTCTACCAGTAGCTTGTCAATATTAAGTAATTAGAAGTCTTATTCTTACGTGAATCTAGTAAATGCAAACTTCTGACTTCATATATGCTGTCACTGTTATCAGAGAACCTTACCAGTTTCCATGCACTTTGTTAAAACTCAGTAAATTAAATAATATTTAAAGGTTTGTTTTGTGGATTTTACTCTGATGTCATCAGATAACTGCGTTATTGAACCTTATACCTGAACTTTGCTGTAAAGAATATGGTGGAGTTTCCACCTCTACATCATAGCAGATAATGGAACTCAAAAATCCTCATTAGATTGTTTTTTTACCTTTATTAATGCAGTTGTTCACACTATTTGAAAGCAATGTTAGGCTGCTTTTTAATAGAACAATGCTAAATATAAATCTGTTGACAAGACAATTAATATGAGGGCTTATTACTTTCTGATGCCACACCGAGAACAATGCATGTTATTTACATTTTGGGACAAGCTGATAATAAATGAAGCAAGCTTTTCCTGACAGCTGACGCCATCAGCACATGCTATCACAACCATCACCACACACAGCTTCAGTCCAGGCCTGCACTGCTTTACCTGTCGGACAGGGATTTACTCTCAGTTTATACTTACTGGGTCTTCAAGCTAAAGAAAGTGAAATCAGTTTATAAAGTTCATCATCTGTCACAAACACACAGGTGGGCAGAGTACCCAAACAATGTACTCAACTACAACTGGAGCTTTTTCTACCACCACAGCTTGAGTTTTGTACTCAAATTATTAATGAAATTGAAGAATTACATCTTTAGATATCAGTTGAAAATGTTTGTTCTGTAAAGCAGCTTGAAATTATGCTGGTTGATGTGAATTGGCACCATAATAATTAACAAAAATGTAAAGCTTATGTGGAGATATCTGAAAATGAAATGTGAACATACAACATTATTGATAATCAAAAATACAGGATTATTTATTTCCTGCGCCTACAAAACCTCACCCTGAATGTTGAGTAAACATCTTAAAAAACGTGCTTTCAGGGTGAAATATTACTTCCTTTTAAAGTGATCTTTACAAATGTTCTTCATTCTTTCTTTAGCCTTTCTTCACTATTTCTGTACATATTGTCTGCTTTGTCTTTGACTTTTAGCCCCCACATTTTCCATCGAGTCGGCATTTGCAGAGGACTGTTGTTTTGTGTTTAAAATTACCTCTTTTCTTTTGATTGCCTCTCGGAGAAGCTCCACAACATCTTCACCTTCACAGTCTGTTGCCTTGAAGCCTTTTGTCCAGGTTACCAGGATACCCTGAGGAAAACACAATGCTGATTGGAAAACCTCTCCTATAACGGATACAGAGAGCATGGGAATTCAAAATTCAACTATAATTATACTAGGTGTGATAAAAGGCTTGAGATTTTGTCTATCAATCAAAGTTTTTGGCCCTCTAAGTGATTTTGTCTGGTCCTCGAACGCAACACAAAATGACAGTCTTATTTTTCCAGTTCCAGTTTGGACGTTGATGTAGTTAAAATTTTTTCACTGCCTTTCAATAAAAGATACAAAGAAAATCTCCTAAATATGGAAGTAACCATTTAATTAAATTTCACAGTAAACAGAACCAGAGACATTCAGTGGCTTTTACTGGAGAGCAGATTTTGATCTATTCTTTTAGAAAACTCCACTAAATAAAGTTTGTGAAGAATGAGCAACCCGTATCTTGTTACTGCGAAAAAACCCCCCAAAGATAGTAGAACAACTGTCAACATTTAAAATATAGTTTTAGTTTTATTTGTATTTTTTTAAACTAATAAACAATAGCAACATTTAACTGTGTGCTACAGAAGGAGTAACGAAGAACGTACTGCATCCAGGCTGGTCTGGTGACAGGGGAAGGAGAAAGTGAAACCCAGCGGCAGGCGAGCGCTTTTCATTCCCATGTAGTCCAGGAAGTCGGAGATGCAGTGCACAATGTGGTCAAAAAGCTGCAAAGAGACACTTAAGTTAGATTCACTAGGGATATTGAAGTAGGTGCTGTGTTTTTGTGGAAAGTCATTCATAACAAATAACACTATTACACAAACATTGAAATAAATCTGTGAGAAAGAAACTTTTGAACCAATCAAACAGAAAACCTCCAGAAAGGAAGTTATTCTTAAAAATGATCTAATTCTAAGGAGTGAGATATTAACATTACCTCCTCTCCTGTGCCCTGCATGACTTCTATGGGAATGGCGTAGATTTTGTTATGCATTTCTACTGTGCGCTTCTTCCCACTGCGAATCTTAACCAAAAGTACACGGAAGTTTGTTCCTCCAAGGTCCAGAGCTAGAAAATCTCCATTTTCTGAAAAAATAAATCAAGTGTTTGTTAACATGAAAGCCAGCAGAATCTATTCAGTCAACTTCTTCTCACATTATAAACTGCAAGGATTTAGTTTCTGTTTGTCGTCCTGCTACTGACGAGAGACAAATCTAAAAAAGATCTTTCTAAAAAAACACTATACCTGATACACATATACGAAGAAATTTATATTTCAGCCATCAGACGAAATGTCGGCTTCTTAAATTGTAGTCGGTCATTTTACAGAAGAGCACGTTTGAATGACACTTGACTTTTTATAAACTGTGCAATGCTGTGAGAGCTCTGGAGGAGCCAGATGCATATTGTGTGAAACCCCCCCAAAAACGAACCATCATCCTCCTTTCTACTTCCTGGTGTTTTCTTCTGTGTAACGTCAGGCTGTTGATTATGTCACTCGTGTGATGTGAAAAAGTATTTTAATGTGGCTGAAAAAACACCTCGTCCTAACACAAAAACGTATCAAAACTTGAGTTATTTTGAAATTCGCATGTTTCCATCAAGCAAATTTATTTCAGTTATTTAAATTTGCACAGTTTTATAGTTAACTGAAATGCAGCTAGTGATTTACTTTATCTCAGGAGCTCCCAACACCTGCTAATGCGATCATTTTATTAATAGGAAATTGGCAGATTGTAAATATGTGTTGACTCGTCCTTCTCGTAAATGGACGAGTTAGCGTGAGTTTGGTGAGTAAACACATCCAGCAGGTGATTATCAAACTAATTTCAGTCTGATTTTTAGGATCTTTGGTGTTCCTTTGCTTCCTTGTGAAGGAAACTGACTCGAAAGTGAAGCTTTCCCTAGATGTCCCTGCTGTACATCTACCCCGACTGGAAGAGCAGTACCAGTCTCTCGTCCTGCAGCAGCACCAGGTGACGTCCACCCTGAGGAGGATCAACACCCGCAAAGCTACAGGACCGGACAAGGTGTCAGGCCAGACGCTGAAAACGTGCGCCGACCAGCTGGCAGGAGTGTTTCTGGACATTTTCAATCTGTCCCTGCAGTTCACCATGGTTCCTGAGTGTCTCAAGTCTTCCACCATCATCCCTGTACCGAAGAAGACGACCATCACCAGCCTGAACGATTACCGGCCCATCGCTCTGACCCCGGTGATCATGAAGTGCTTTGAGAGGATTCTTCTGAGGTACATCAGACACTTGATCCCTGCAGACCTGGACAGCCTCCAGTTCGCCTACAGAGCGAACCGGTCAACAGAGGATGCTGTCTCCATCACTCTGCACACAGCCCTGACCCATCTGCAGCATCCCAACACTTACGTCAGGATGCTATTTGTAGACTTCAGCTCAGCATTTAACACCGTCATCCCAGACAAGCTGGTGCTGAAGCTACTCCAGGTGGGGCTGCCTGCTTCACTGTGCCACTGGATCAGAGACTTCCTCACCAACAGGCCTCAGGTGGTGAGAATAGGTGGCTCAACATCGTCCCCACTGGTCCTCAACACAGGCACGCCGCAGGGCTGTGTGCTGAGCCCAGCTCTCTTCACCCTGTTCACACACGACTGCGTTGCCATCCACCCCACCAACACAGTCGTCAAGTTTGCGGACGACACAACAGTAGTGGGTCTCATTTCAGACAACAATGAGACCCACTACAGAGAGGAGATTCTTCAGCTCACTCAGTGGTGTTCAGCCAATAACTTGGTGCTGAACACAGGGAAGACCAAGGAGGTCATTGTGGACTACAGAAGGTCCAGGAGGACGGGTCACACTCCCCTTCTCATAGATGGAGAAGAGGTGGAGCGTGTGGACAACATCAAGTTCCTGGGCCTCCACATCACGTCTGACCTCTCCTGGAATACCAACACCTCCCACCTGGTGAAGAAAGCACAACAAAGGCTCTTCTTCCTCAGGAAACTGAGACGTGCTGGACTTTCTTCATGGCTGCTCGTGAACTTTTACAGGGCAACGATCGAGAGCGTCCTCTGCCTCAACGTGACTGTGTGGTACGGTAGCTGCACAGCACTGGAGAGGAAACAACTGACACGGGTGGTGAGAACAGCACAAGGCATTGTGGGATGCCCCCTCCCGGACCTGGACTCTATTTACATGGGCCGGGTCAAGAAGAGAGCTGGATTCATAGCCATGGATTCCAGCCACCCGGGCCACAGTCTGTTTGTGCCGCTGCCATCAGGCAAACGGTTCAGGAATATCCGGACTACAACAAACAGACTGAGAAACAGTTTCTTCCCCACAGCCGTCAGAGCCATTACTCCCTGCCGCCCCCTCCCACACATATCATAACCTCACATACACCCCCTGACCCCCACACAGCCATATTGTTCTGCACTTTGCACTGTCACATCATCTGCACTTTACCATAATTGGACCTGCTGCTTCTTCTTTGGTGTGGTTGAGTGCCTTTAGTTAATTTTAGTTGTATATATTATTATTATTATTATTGTGTGTTTGTTTATTTAATATTGTATATTTTGACTTTTTGCACGGGAGTTGCAATAGAAATTTCGTTGAATCCTGTTCAATGACAATAAATGCTATTCTATTTTCTATTTTCTAGCATGTGCTATGTTTGGAGTTGTTGGGACATTACAGATGCCAACAAGTAAAGAGCAACTCTGTGTATAGTTTATATTTGAACGAGATTCATACTCTCAGTCACCTGTTCCATCTGGTGTACTCCGAACAAATGTAGGCAGCATTTTGACTGTCGCCTCCTGGTGGGTTTCCTTCTTCAGGCCTCTTTCGATTTCCATCCTCATACGTTTCTTCACCTCCAGCAGTTGACCTTTGCTCAGCCTGAACTCTGCCAAGGTCTCTTGAATCTGGCGCGCCTGGTCGGTCAGACGGTAGGCCACTGCTGTCACCATGGCAGCACCTTTGCCACTCCCACTTTCAGACAGCAGGAAGCGGACATCGGAGTCTGGAATCAAACGACGTACGGTCTTGTGCAAGCGCCGGGCGTATCTGTTGAAAAACACATAGATGAGAATGATTACTTTCCTGCAACATAAAGGAATACAATCCTTTCCCACTGTTGCTTTATGGTTCAAAGGAGCATGCAAGTCTGAAAAGGAGGGTATTAGGCAAAAATAAACTTTTTTGACCTTTACATCCTGTTATAATGTTATTCCTTCACCAAACACACACGCGGAGTATTGTTTTCACTCCTCATTCATGCATGTTTGAGAAATGCTTGAGTCTCTTGTTGCAGACATTTGGGGATGCCTAAACGCCTGCCGTGCCCCACCTATTTACCCAAAGCTTCGCCTTGAAACATCAGTCCTCCCTCACAGAGCTCCTTCAGACTAGTGGGAGCAGCAATTAGCAAACACCTGGTGAAACTACACGTCTGCATAGCTCATCATTCAATCTACGTCTCATGGAGGATCATTACTGTAACCATGTGGTGAAAGTGGAGTATCAGAAAAAGTAGGAGCTTCTTAAAGAGACAGAGACCAATTTCATTTAAATGACATTTTGTCAAGTCAAATGTCATGCAAGTTGTTTTTGATATATGTAGCATTTTCATTACAACTGAAGATAGTTACTTTATAGTTCATTAAAATACCAGTATGTGCCTGGAAATATATACATAATATTCCTTCTTTAAAGAACAAAACAACTACAGACATTGACCAATAGTTTTTTTTATACTTATAACTACATGAGTTTCTGTCGTTAAGTTCTTGAGTTCCCGTTTTCTTAAATACTCACTGAGGGTGCATTTTGTAGAGAGAACCATCGATTCCCACAGTAGTGCGAAGGCGTGCAACTCCTTTGTTGTCCTTTAGGCGTGAGAGGATAGCTCCCAAAGTCGCAGAAATCAGATTTGCAGAGCGGAAGGACACAATGGTGCATACATGCCTGACGGCCAGGCAATCTTCATCTGACGGCTCCACACCAAGTCTGGTCAGGATTTCCATACATTTCTTCAGTCCTTCTTTAGTCCTAAAACGACAATTTTACCTCAATGAATACCTCAAGAGAAAGCTGGAGAATTAGTCAATTCTCTGTTTAAAATAGATATATTGAACTCATCTTAAAGGGGACCTATTATTAATTTTTTTTGTACTTCCATTTAGGTCCCCACTGCTTCTAAAAACAACCAAAGCTACTGAAAAAAGTCATCCAGTCGTTTTTTGGCATTAAGTTAATGTTTTTTGGTGCCTGGAAAATAAGCCATATCAACAACCTTCTGAATGTAACATCAAAAATCAGAAGGCACCTAATAAACCCAGCAAAGCTCCAGCATGTTTAGTCAGCTGGTTGTCCAATGGCTGCTGGAAAAGACAAGTTTTTTGTGGTTGACCTACCATCCAGAAACTACTTGCTGCATTCATGTTGGTTGTGCAGGAGTCTCTACTAATGCTTTTCAATATTTACAATATGATTGTGCATCTTTTTGTGGCCATTTTCTGTAGCAAATATAACCATTGAGTTCGGGAGTGTGGCTAGCAGCAGATTATTTGGATTTAAAGTGACAAGAGGTTCTAAAAAGATTAAGCTGAAAATAGGCAGAACTAAACAGACTAAAATCTCATTATCTACGAGTGATTTTGTGGAAGAAAAAGAAATGTAATGAACATGTTTCCTATCCTAAACTGTTCCCCTTTAACATTATGATTCAAGTCCCTCGGTTTAATCCTTAAAAAGTGTAGCCCCTGAACTGTAATTCCTGCAGTCTCTCCCAATATGTGTCCTTATCTTCCACATCACAACACAAGCCATTCTCTGCACTCACTTCTCTATGGCAGAGACATGCTTTGTTTCGATCTTTCCTTTGGTCAGAAGCTCAGGAGTGATTCTTCCCTCAAACAGAAGCCCCTCCTTGGCCATCTTCACCAGGATGAGTCGAACCAGCTCTCCCATGTACATTCCACTGGCCATCTTCTCAAACCTCGTTACAGAGAGAAATTCTTCAACTTTTAGATTAGCTTCACTTGACAAAAAGCATTTTTAAATTGATTTGCACTCTTACTTACAATTGCTTTCCTGGGTTGAGAGAACCTCTGTCAATCTCTCGATCAAATTCTGTACGAATGTCTTCCAAGGAGCCGTCATCCCCAAAAGCCCCCCATTCGGTGTTAATGCACATCCGGCCTTCGTCGCCTTCCACCAGATCAATGTGACGCAGTTCCTCCATGTAGCAGGCATTTGTCCCCGTCCCTGAAAACATGCAGAGTAAACCAACGTTTTTGTTTGAACTCATTCTTAAGCCTGTCACAATAATCAGCTGATCGCATAATAAATTAAAATGAGCTCAATAATTTACATTCTGATGATTGTAATTTCTTTTACAAAGACATCACAATACATTTTATTTATGATTTCAAGTTGTTTTTTTCATTTCTGTTTTAGTGTTGTTTTATTTTAGATGCTTAAAATATCTTCCAGTTCCAGAGTTTGCTGTTCTTTGCCAAATTAAAGTCTGTATGATACTTAGCATATAGTCTAAAAACAACAGTATCATCACCTTCCTAAAGTAATGGCTTATATTTTTTGTCAAAAGTGATTTGTTTTTGATTAAATCATCTTTTGGAAAAAAAAGAGACAAGGATTTATTTTTTTATTTTTGCTTTCAGCACTATATAGTAAGGTGACTGTATTATCATTTATCACAATAATTACTTGGATAATTATCATGATAATTAATATCGCAGTAATTTATCGGCCAGTAAAATTTGGCCTGCTAACTTTACTGCAAAGGTTACAGCTTTGGCCAGCTCAGTCTCTAGATGTAGTTACACAACTTTGATACCAATTCACACTGACTATTCACTGGCAGAAAGCTATTCAAATAAGATCACATGCAGGATCTGATGTTGATCTCTTTACAATGAATTAATTTAAAAAATCATCTGAACTCTTAATTTTCACCTATTATGATTCCCACTTCACAACGCTGATCATCAAATCCACATGTCATCATGGTGCCAACTGTGTCGTTCACCACAGCCATGATGTCTGCTTGATAGTCCTGAGAAAACAAAGATCCATAAATTTAATTACATTACATTCATATAAAAGCTTTCAAATGAAAGAAAGATGAAGACTCACCCCTCGTTTCTTAATTGCCTTGTTGAGAAGTTTCACTACATCCATTCCCTCTACACCATTGGCCTTAAATTTCTTTGTCCAAGTCACAAGGATGGCCTGTGAAAGAGATGCTTTCGTCAACATGGTTTAAAGGTTTGCTGGAGAAAAGTTCTCTATAAAATTTTATTTTTATGGAACGTCATAAGAACGTAATTGTGCCTTACAAATTACTTCTTGTTTTGATTTCTTGTTCCTCAGATCATCAAACGGTTTAATTCACTGATGTAAATTGCTATACCTGATTCAAGTAATCAGTTAAATAGATCTTGATGATCCCCAAGATTTTTCAGAAAGTATTCTTTGGACTGATGTGACAAAAATACAATTTTACAAGGTGTATGGGTGATAAATTGATTTTATTGATTAATTGAGCTTTCTATTTTCTCTCTCTCTTTTTTTGGTAAATCTTAATTTATTTCTCACCAATCCACTTCTTTTGTTTCCAGAGTGATGCTAACCCACTCAGGAGCCACCATCTTGTTTCACGGCTTCTATTCAGGTAATTTAAACTGTTATTGAAATAAACATTTTGAAAGTATTTTCTGTCATTTATAATGTTTTAAATGTTGGCTTTTTGTATTTGAGGCAACCATCACTTCAGAAATCCTGATGGAGAATGTCTGCCCAATCATTTGACCTTGAAAATTAGGCAAAGCACATTAGAATGGTTAAAAAGGTTTTACCTAAAGTCTGAAATTAAATCAGATTGAAATAATGAGGCATGAAATTAAAGAGTTAAGTTGGTTTGATATATATTATCCTTTAATAAATGAAATTATTTTTATATTTTCTCTGGTTATATTTGTTTGACATTAAATTAGTTTGAGTTGAAACATAAGAATGTAATTTAAAAAATATAGAAAAGATGAAATGTGTAAGGGATCAAGTACTTCTTCACAACCATGCATTTCATAATCCAGTAAAGTGATAATACCTCATCCAGTTTGGATTGGACACAGGGGAAAGAGAACGTAAATCCCACAGGTAGTCTTTTATCCTTAATTTTTTGTTTCTCCATAAAATCACCCAGGCACTCAGCAACATGGTCAAAGAGCTGCAGGCAAACAAAAAGATTTTTACAATGCAAATTATTCAGAAAAAGCATCATAATCGCATATTTGTAAGATAATTATTGTCGTACAATCAGAGCTATATGTACGTTTCATAACTTTATTTCATAATGCCACATTAAGAAAACCAGTCCGTGCAATCTGGGCTTTCCTTTCATTGTGAAACTAAAACAAAATAAAAAACATAATACATTGTTAAAATCTCAAGTTACTCAAATAAGAAAGACGTTTTACAACAATACCACACGATGGATATACAGTTGAACAAACTTGTTCGTTCATGGGTCATGTTTCATTTCTCGCCAGCTGTCTGCAGCGTTTCATTAACTAAATTTGTCTTGTTCTAAGTCGGGCCTTTAGGCGAACCCACTGCTGCTGCCAGTCGGCCATGTTTTGATTATTGTGTTACAACCTGAGCAGCAGCTGTTGTCTCTAAAAGCCCGATGTTGTTCAGCAGCTCTCCCCTCCTAATGCTCACAGAGACGATCATAAAAACTGACCTTCACCATGTCCTGACATGTAAATATGCTCTGTACAAGAAATACTCTAGCAGAGATAAATAACAATGCATCCCATGGCTTGTACAATATGTACTGATTAAGGGTGTTTTCACTCCTGATAGCTCAGTAGACTGGGTTAGATTGGGGACTGAAGTTGCAACATTTGTTTAATTTTGAGCTGACAGGCTTGACATGTCACCATAATCCAAAGGTCTGTAGTTTTAAAGGGGCAATATCATGTAATTTATTTTTGAAGTTATATATCAAGTTATTCCACAAGCAAAAACAGCAGCAATTAGGAAGCACCTGGTGGAACTCTTCGTTCCACCAGGTGTTATCTTTGTTTGACAGTTTTGTTCTTTTTATACAAAACCGTATCAAAAGATAGATTTTCTTAGTTGGTCGACTTTCAGTGTTTTTTTTGTTTTTGTTTTATTTTTACACCTGATGGTCCAGTAGACTGGATTTGATTAGGGACTAAATTTGCAACATTTGTTACATTTTCATCTGGTGCAGTTTGCTTTCATACTGCACTGTTAAACAATCCAAACTAATTGAAAAACCTGTTCAGCTTCTCTCCAGTGGTGACGCTGCACCAACTACTGAAGGAAATGACATGAAAACTTTTGAAGAAGACACTGAGCGCAACTTCCTTCTTCACAAAATGTAAACAAAATTGGAGTAGCGTCAGATTTTAATGGTTGTGGGATTTCTCTTTTATTTTTAGTAAAAGACCATGAGTTGTTTTCCCCGCCAGCACTAAATTGTTACGATTATTTTGGTTGTATTTACCCAGAATGCAATGTCCCTAAAGTCCATTTCCTGCTTTTGGTCTCTGGTCTGCTTGTATTTCTATGCATTCAAACTGCGCCAGAGTTCACTTCAGCCAAACAGATGCATAAGTTTCTAGTAAGACTAAAGTTTGTTATTTGTTTCTCTGCACATTCACATATCCCAGAACAAACTGGACTATCTTGACAAAGAACTAGAGTTTGATTAAAGCAGGATAAACAGGCTTGGTGCGAATGTACCCAAAGACCCCAAGACGGGAGCTTTTGTAGATGTAACCTGACTAAAAAAAATTTAGAATCTAGAAAGTTATGCACAGTTAAGATTTGAATGGTAGAGGATGCTTTTGCAAGTGACGTCACGCCCTTGAGAAAGTCAAAACAACTAATGCGCTCCTAAAAAAACACAAACAAACCCAATGTTCTCCTTTTAAAGCCAGTCTAAACACAGACATCTGTAACCTAATATCGCCTCTATTTATTTGACAAGGACGCAACCAATCTTGTCATTTTATTTGTTAACGTTTAATGAAAGAAGATTCGGTGGTGATGGATGGCAGCTGTAAATCCGGCGGAAACGCGGATTTACAGCGAACATTTTGTACAAGGTCCGAAAAGAAGATTAACGTTCATATAGCTACTTTATAAGTAAGTATGATTAGAAAGGTAACAAATATAGCATTATGTAGAAGATACTAGTCTAATCATTAGTAACCATGGAGACAGTGCTAGGCTACTGTAGCCTAGCATGACGGTGCTTCATGGTTAGCGTCTCCTGTTTGGGACGTTTTTAAGGCTGCTCCGATGTGAAATGCCGTTTATGACTAATATAAATCATGTGTTGTGAATTCAGACACAGTAATTTGATCAACACGTCAGGAGGGAGGAGGTTCGGGTCGGTTTCTAGCTAGCTACTTCTAGCTTCTGTGAATACCGCGGTCTATGAGCCCAACCAGGTGTGTTACGTCACAGATAAATTAGCTTGACTCGAACAACAAGAAGCCATGAATAAACTGGTAAAAACAACTTTGGAAATTGTAATACTCCCGTCCCTCACTTCTGACGTCCAACATGTCGCCTCGAATGATTGAGTGACGTAGTTGCGAAGGGTCAGTAGAAACAGGAAAAGGGTTCAGATTTGGCTTAAAAACAGCGGAATGCTTCATTTACCTGTGTCCCATTCCCATGGATGATGTCATCAGGAGTTTCGTACACCTGACTCTCCATCTGAACTGGCTGCTTCTTGTCCTGTGTCACTTTGACACGCAAGATCCGAAAGTTTGATCCACCAAGATCAAGAGCTATAAAGTCTCCTTTTTCTGTCAAATTAAGAACATAATGAGACGTTAGATTTATTCCCTGAATTATTCGGCCATTCTTTAAATAGTTTGTTGCAAAAAACAAAAATCTGGCTCAGTTTAGAAAGCTTAGACAAATTCAGTTGGTTTTGACTGTCATAATGTTTAAACTTTACAGTTTGGGGGAAGAAAATCAAGCCAAACAAAACTCTGAATCCTTCATTTGTGTAGCTGAGCATCAATAAGGCAGAAGAAGGCTGTGTGCAAAAACTTTACCACATTTTTGCATTGGATATGATATAAAACTTTTGTGCTCCAGATTTTTATGTAACACACCAACTATGCATAGTTATGATTGTTCTCCCAGCATTAAAAAGTGACTAATTCAAAATGTACAGTTTTGTTAGGATTGTAATTTTCTACTTTCAAATTACTTCTGCTCAGTATAAAACATGAGCAAATGTAAGTATCTTATTTTGCTCAGTAAACTTAGACGTTCAGCTGTACATGCATATTGTGCAAAATTTTGTTGCAAGGCTTTCATAATAAAATAAATTATAAAAAATGTATTGGTATAGTTATATGCAATACAATAAAAAATTATAATGTGAGAGTAGAGTAAAATTAGGGTAGATGTAATACTTCAGCAAAAGACCAGTTTGTATTTTTGAACCTATTCTGTTGCTAGTTACATTTTTTGTAACAGCTTGTGATCCAAGCAGAATTCAGCTTTATTTTTAGATATTTACTCAGAAAAATACAGTCTCGTAGAGTAGAACTATCGATCCTATCATTGCTTATCTATTAATCTTTTTTTAACTCTCATCATACCTTGAACTTTACCCTTTCTGTGTTCCCTTGGTTCTCTGATGTTGAAACTAAAGGCTATTTATAATGTGTCAACCCTGGAGTGTGTGAACCCTGGAGTCGGGCTACTGTGCCATTGCTCAACTAAATCATACGTGTACTTCACTCTTATATCCATACATAAATAATTTGTAGATTATTAAGGAAAAGCAATGGAAATGCTCCCCAGTTCAAGAGGAAGTTGAGTGGTTTTCTTTTTATAGCCACTTATCTCTGGGTTCTGGTCTCGGTAAGAATAGATGTGCTGCCTTTGTATCTTTTAGCTTTGGCAAACAGGGCTCACTCTCAGACAATGGGAAAAGTTATGTATGATTTCCTGTATTTACCTTTAAGTTAGCACAAAGATCTAGAAATTGAGTTGGACCCAACTTGACCCTATTCTGGTTGGAGTTTGCCAATCATTGTACCCGGTTACTAGAACAATGTATTTCTAAGTATACATGCATTCAGTGACTGAAGACTTTCACTACCAGAGACTTTATGCTGCTATGTTTTTAACTGATTATAAAGATAGAAGTTGTTCAAATCAAAATTTCTACTTTGTGGAAAATTCAGTTAGTTTTTATGATTTGAAACTTTTAACTTATGGCTTCAAATGGACCGTCTTTCTATCTTCTCCTAACTATAGCACTTTTCTTGTACTTTGTCAACCTCCAGTTATTCTGAACATCAAAACAGGGGGTCAAAATATTATTTATGTAAGACTATAGACATAAAAAGCCATTTCTAGATTCAATTTTCCACTATTTGTGGAGCTTCTTCCAGTATCCCAAACCCCCATCAGTGTCATTGTGCCTAAAGAAGCTCAACGCACATGATCCGGCTTCACTTGAGTCACCATAGTTTTATTTATATCTCTTGCTCATTTACAGTGAGTGATGTAGGTTTTAAATCCTATTTAATTTGTTCTGTTTCAATAAATTAAATGCATCCAATTTTTGTGGTATTTTCACTTAAAGAAGGGAAACTGAATATTTACAAACTCCAGAAAGAAAACAGACATTAGATAAAAAATGATTTCTGTGTCATTGAGTGAAATTAGTAGTTATTGGCGACCAAAGTGCTAAGACATTCTCTGTTTGGCACTCATCACACAGTGGATTTGGACAATCTTCTTCTCTTTACAGAAATTCTCCTAGGCTTCTTGCCTGCTGCTTGGCAACTTGAAGCTTTGAGTTTTTGTCATAGTGGGAGACATTTCCATAGTCCCTCCTTGTTGTTCTGGCAGAGGTAGCAAGGTCTTGGCTCAAGATCTCAAATAGCCCATTACTGAGGTTAAGTATGGAACTCTTAGCATAAAACCAGTCCTGATGCTTCCCCCTCCATACATGACTGTGGGGATTTTGTTCTCCAGGTCATACTCAGTAGGTCTCTTCCTCCAGAAGGCAGGACTTTGGTCTTTAACAGTCACAGCATTTCATTCTAAGACTAATTTGAATCTTCTGATATGTTTGATGTATTAGATGGAACTGTAAATGTGTATCTATCACAGAAGGCTAATTTTTCCAATAGTTTTCTTGGTGACTAACGTTCTCCTACCTTTAGTATAAACAAATTTATTCTGAGAGATCAGCCCCCAACAAGGACCTGGCCTATTTTCACCCCAATAGGCCGAGATTGTTGGGGATCCTTTCAACTAGAATTTGAACCACCAATGTTTTGTTCTTATCGGAAGAACAGTTGATTTGATCTCCTGAAATTCCTATTTTTTTCTCAAAAGTGATCTATATATTACTATTGAGCAATTAGCTTTTGACAAATCAAAAGCTAATTGTAGCACCTGCAGTCAAAAACCTCCACCATGTCATACAGTTTATAAAAAGCTCATAAGTCACTCAATTCTGTCCTTATTTTTATTTATTAAAGTTGTATTTTCTGTAATAAGTTCAGGAAGTGACTAGGCTTTCCAAACTGGCCTCAGAGCCAAAACAATTGTGATTTAATCCAGAGCAAATCCAGAGCACAGACAGGCTTACCTCACAGGACACTGCTTTGATATTTCAATACATCGGCACATTTTTATAAAGAGAAAGACGATGCGTCAGATGTCACAATGAATGTGGTGTAGTAAAATTATAAAACACAACATGAATGTGTGAATGTGATTATATTTTTCCGGTAACGGTGTTATTCTTAAAAAGTCTTAAATTAATGTGTCTAAAAAAAGTCCTTAAATGTTCTGAAATTAATTTAAAGAGGCCTTAAATTTTGTGCTGGAAGAACTATTTAATCTAGAATATTGTATGTCATTTATTTCCTGGGTCTTTTCTGTTTGAGTTGCGTTTGAATGACTTATTCATTGCATGATGCGACTAATTGCGTTTGAGGATTATGGGAACTAGCTGATAAGTCCATGAAAGCTAGAAAGAGTACATTAGAAGCTACATTATAAGGAGCTGTTGGTTTGGGTCCTGCAGTGGAAATTTAGAAGATTTTTTTTTTCTTTCTAGCTAGAAAAACTATCTTGTCTTTTCTAGCTAGTTTTCATCCCCTATCCATTTTGGAGAAAACTATGGTGGAGAAATGCTTTTCTGTATCTATCATGGTTTAAGGGCACATTTATCACCAGATTTCTGGAAGACGTTCACCTCTGACGTCTGTTGCTATACGTTGCTACATTCTTTCTGTGCAAAAACTTGGCTCTGCTGAGGTTAAGGCTCTTTCTTTTTCACTTTTCTGTTGTGATGCTGGCCTTAAATTTCATTCATTATACTCTTAAAAAGTCTTGAGTGTGAGTTGGTGAAACCTGCATTCACGCCCTACCTGATCCATCAGGGATGGACCTAACGAAGGTAGGCAGCATCTTCACCGTCGCTGTGGGATTCGTGTCACGGCCAAGTCCGTTCTCCATGTCCCTACGGAAACGGCCCATGATGTCCTTCAGCGTCTCGTCAGAGAAACGCATGGAGTAAAGGTACTTATCGATCTGGAGAACAGACACACAAAGATGGGCATAAAGGAAGGTTAATCAGTCACATAAAAAGATCGATTCAGCTGGGATACCAATGCCAAAGTCTAAGTTATTGGAGATAAACAATCACATGTAGTGCAGGCAGGTATCTCACTGCACAAACAGAAAATCTTACCAAGTAATGTTGATCTATTTTCTAGTGCAAATGTCTTAGTGCACTTGAAATAAGACAAACTAACTTTTCAGCAAGATAAAGAAGCTCATTTTAAGTAGGTAATTCCTTTATGTTGATGGAAAAGTATTTGTTCTATCAGCAAAGAAATAGTATAGGAAAAATATGTTCTAAGTTAAATAATCTCCCAATGGAACTAGTACTTTTTTTATCAATATGAAGAAATTAATTACTTTAAACATGTGTTCATGTTTTGCTAAAAAGTTACTTCTAAGTTTGTTTTGTCTTATTTCAAATTTACTAAGCTATTTGCACTAGAAACTAAACCAAAAATACTTGGTAGTATTTTATGTTTTTGCAGTGCTGGACTTATACAACCTTTTATTATATTGTAATAGTGTTTGAAGCATATCACAGAGAAAAATAAGATTTTGATTCTGATCACGTTATAACGTCATAATTGTACAAACATAGTAATATGTAGTTTGTTATATTGCATAAACATGATGATTTCACCTAGTGATGCTGTTGGCGATAGTTTTCTGACAGTGCATGCATAATGATGGCTAGCACAAGGGCTAATTTACAAGAGTTGGTCAGGTTTTGCTTGATGGAAAGATGCTAATGTCAGTGTGGATTAAATCACAATAAAGAGTATGTGCATTCGGAATAGGATCCTAAGCAAAATGAGACTGCACAGAAGGAAAAATCAATCCAGTCCTCTAGATATGGTGGCCTATCTAATTGACCAGCTGGAGAGTTATGGGAAGCATTAGTTTCACCATGTTAAATGGATTCAAAGTGAATCTGTTGTAATTTAGACTTTTGTTACAGTTTCTTGAATCCAGTAGTGTTGAACAACGACAAAAAATGCGGTTGTTGTGAGGCGTTTATGTAAATGCTGGACCTAATTTCCTGTGCCATGTTGACTTCTACCACATAGCAATAGCAACAATAGCTGTCCATAGCCTTTTATTAAGGCTATTTTTAGCCTTTTATTTCTTTTAGGAAGAATAAACTTCTTTCTAAAAGCATACTGCTGCCATCATCTGGAAGAAATTATTACATTTATGCAACATATTGCCATGTTTATGCAAAATAATTATCATGTCATTGCATGATAGTGTTCAAAAAATTTATTTTCCTCCATGACATCAATATGCTTCCGTATCAACCAGGTGTGGTGCAATGGAAAAATATTTCCACCCTCTTAAATATTTCAGATGATCAAACATGTTAAAATCAGACATACATGAATAAATACAAAATCTGTGTTTTGATATTGATTACATTTTATTTTTCTCAGGTAAAATAACTGTCCAAATCATTCTGACCGTAATGTGACTAAATGAATTGCCAGTTGACACCAACTGCCATCAAGCTCTTGAAATACCTGGCAATGAATCTTTACATCTCTGTGGCAAATTTGAGCTGATAAAGCATAAATGGGTTGTTTAAGGTCACAGCATCTCAATTTAGGTCAGTTCATTTTGTTTTTGAGCTTTTCACAAGTGGACCTGCTGGGAAGGCTGTGACTGAAAAAATATGTCCCGTTTATATCAGTCGGTGCCAACAATTATTGATTAGTTTTTTTCTTTTAAATCTGAAATGTTACTTATCTGGTGGCGTGAACTTTCCTGTTTTATCCACAGTTGTTACTCCATGCTGTTTTTGTTTTTTCTAAGCAGTTGTGAGGCGCAGTGGTGAAACTGCGTCTCATAAATCGCTACTGTGCGAGTTCGTCAACAGGTTGTTGCTAGGTAACCAAAGAATGAGTGAACTAGTTGATTCAAATTCAGAAATACTTTATTGATTCCAGAGGAAAATTAAATGTTGTTGCGACTCATATTTATTCAAATTCCTCTAAGAATCACTGTGGATGGACCACCTTTCCTTAGAGGATATGTGATAAAGTCTTTGGAAACACTTTATTTGACAGTGTGTGCATAACACTGACATGACAAAACACCTGTTACGAACATGAAAGACTCTTTATGAATGTCTATAGCTATTGTCATTGGGTAAATAATGACACTTTTAATACGAAGTTGCTTTAAAAGTTGCATAAAAAGTCCATTAAAAGTGCCAACTTCTCATATTTAAGTGTCATTATTTACAAAATAATACCAAGTTGGCACTTTTAATCCAACTTTTAAAACAACTTTGCATTAAAAGTGTCATTATTTACAGAATGACACTTCATGACAACAGTCATAGACATACATAATGACTCCTTCATGTTCATAACAGTGTTATGTTGATCTTATTCATACCCCGTCAAATAAAGTGTTACCAAGTCTCAGCCTACATCTCCCAGAATGCTGTGTGTTTCTGGATTGTAGTTGGATGAATATTCCATATATTGAAAATGTATTCATTGTCTATCTGTTTTACTGTGATATATATTTATTGCCCAGCCCTACTTACTTGTGTGCTCTGGATTATTGATCATCCTACTGGCCACAAACTGATGGCTGGACATTTTGAATTTTCTGATACAGAGTAGAAATAATCATTTTATTAGTTATGGCAAGTTGACCATCTGAGGATTATTACTACCATCGCCATGGTTGACTGTCTGTGTGACAATCTTGGTACAGTTGAAATAAGATAAAACTAACTTGCAAGTAACTTTTCGCCACAATATAGGAGCTTGTTTTAAGTCAATAATTCATTACCATTGGTGAAAACGTGCAAGCTATAAGTGAAATAATTCACCAGCAGAACAAGAGATTTTAACTTATAATGGGAAAAGTAATTTCTCATCCATATAAAAGAAGCTCCTATTTGTTTCTGAAAAGTTATTTGCAAGTTGGATATTTGCACTAAAAGCTAGACCAAACAGACGTTGTAAGATTTTGTGTTTTTGAATTTGAGTTTCAATGTTCTAATGGATTTATGTTTTTGTTTTAGACCTGATGAGTAACAACGGAGAACACAATGGGTAGGTAAAACCAAGGCAAGATGGAGTTCACATGACTTTTTACAACAGCCTTCCAGCCGGTGTCAGTCGTCTCTGGACGCCATGGCAACCAGCGCTGTAAAACCCCGACGGTGGCGGCGTGCTGCAGACACCCTCCCTGACCACAGCTCAGCTCAAGGACATCGATGTCAAACACCAATAATCCATCAGAAACCCCGGAAACGTTCCGACCCCTGACTCACCACTTCATCGTGACCTTCCCCACTTGTAGCTGTGACAAGCTACATCCTCCTCTCCCAACGTGATCGGCGCCCAGAAGCCGATTGCCAACATGCCGCTGGTGGTAACCATCACCTGCAGCTGTCATGGCACAGAAGCCTCCAGTATTATCTTCTGGTTTAATGTTCTGCTGCTTACCTTCTTGAGCTGATCATCCTTCAGCTCGGTGAAGTAGTAGGCCAGAAGCTGAGCCGCTATCATCCTGCCCAGGAGCTGTCAGCTGCCGTGTGCTTCTCAGAGTCGAGCCTGTGAAAGAAGGAGGCCTTGCGCAAGTTTACTCTTCTCCCCCCCACACTGATCCGTCCAACCTGGAGTGAAAGAAGCAGCAGGCCTGAGCTGAGCAGCTGGGCAAGGCAAGGTTAAAATGAAAAAGGTCCGGTAGCCGTGCCTGCTAGTCTGCGACACACAGCACTCACCGCCTCTCTCTCTCCCCTCTTTCTCTCACACACACACGCAAACAAACACACACACACACAGGCTAGCGTTTACTCTGCCTCTCCCCTCTCATTTGCTAGCTCCCGGTTAGCTCTAGGGAGATGTTACAGCTCTGCACTGGAATGGTCTTTCTGCTATGCCCTGCCCCCACTATGCCTGCTGATTGGCTGGATGAGGAATCTGAAGGAGAGTAGAGTGCTGACAGGAGGAGGGAGTGTCTGAGAATATGAGAGAGGAGGAGGGTGAGTGTTGGCTGAAGAAGGAAGCTGCATCTGTATGATAAGCCACCAGCCGCGCTCTCGTGTTGCTACGTGCAGAGGGGCAGGACCACACCGTGATGTCATCATTTCTCTGACTGCTGCTCACTCAGCATCAGCTGCAGAGCATCACTTCAGAAACATTTCCCGCACATTTCTGTCATGCAGCTTTATGGTTTTGATGTCTTTACTCTGCGACACACAGCAGTTCAGCAGCCTAATCAAAAGGCCTGCAGGGCTTTTCTAATGATTAAATTACATTAATCCTTCTGCATCAGGGTTTTAGTAGTGTAGTTTTATTTCATTGTGACTTTTTGTTTGTCTAATGCAGTTAGTTATAATTATTTTTTCACATTTTTGCTAGTTTTTATTTGTCAGTATTGGTTAAGCATGGTTTTCATTAGTTTTAGCTGCAGTTTAATTTTTGTAATTTTTAGATGCAGAATCATATTTTCAGTCTTATTGATATTTATTAATACTCTCATTGAACACAGCAGAGAAAATGGTATAAAAAATAATAATTCAAAGAACACAGACAATTTGGGGATTTTTCAAACATCATTGACTTGAATTCATCAAGGCAACAATAAATCAAAAGTTTTTTCATAAGAAATTCATAATAATAATGACAATAAATGCCCTCCCCTAATCTGCATGTTTTCATATTTTAAAATGGTAAAGCATGACTATTTTCAATGAATGACATTAATGTTTTACATTAAAAAAATTATTTTAAAAATGCCAGAAACAAGGTGCTGATTTCCATTATGATAGAAAATTCAACTTTTCTAATAATTTCCACTTAACTTGCTGCTCTTAAAACTGATTGACTTACAAATAATAATAAATAAGTGTTATCCACATAAATGTATGAATTATTTAATTAAACCACTTTTGTATCAGTAGGAATAATTTTTTTAATTTTATTATATGATTAAAAAAATCCAATTGTCTGACGATCTCCACTTACTAACTTGTTCTATCCTTTTTTGAAACTGATTTATTAATTTAATCAATGGAAAATAACAATACATACGTGTTATATATGGTATGTTAAATATGAGAATTAATTGTATTTGTGTTTTATACAAAAGCAACTTGAGCCTATTTAATATTTAAAGAGATTTTAACCCAACATTATCATGCAGTGATAATCTTATCAGATTCAGTGGAAACTGTAACAGATCAACAATATGTCAGTAAGACAGTAAATATTTTCTTGTCTGGAGGAATAGTAACTCATTTTTTCCTCATTTCTGTTGAGCATTTGGTTCATTGGGTTAATGGGTGAAGGGATTCAACAAATCCCATCATTACAGTGCAGAGTGAGAGTCCGCCCCCTTTCTCCGCTGCGTCACCTCGCAGAGCGTGACTGGACCCACGTCCGCCGGCTCACTGACGCAGTAAAACTGTGACGTCTCCTTTTTTTTCCAACCTCATGATTCGTCTGATTTAGAGCTTTTATAATCTCTCTGCCCTCTAAAATGCATTCCTTCTTCCTGTCAGCTTCACTTCAGTCTGTGTGGGTTTTGTGAAGAAAAGAAAAGAATCGACAGGATGTAAGCGTAGGAGGAGGGCGCCGAGTTCACTCGCTCCCCAGAGACAGAATCCCCCCCGCGGTGTCATGGCTGCTCAGGGTGACCTTCTCTGACGGTGACCTCATTACGAGTGCTTACTCAGTAACTGCTGGCTTTAAATCCCACAACGCTACCCTCATCTCATGACTTTAAGCACCATAAACATGTTTTAACCACAAACACGTTTGAAGGAGAACTCGTTTGGTTTGTTTTCCAAATATTTGAGCCTGCACTGCAAAAACATAAAATCTTACCAAGTATTTTTGTTCTAGTCTCTAGTGAAATTAAAACATTATACTTGAATTAAGACTAAAGTAATGTAATTGAAACATTTTAGCAAAGTACAGGAGCTTAATTTTGGGAAACCATTCTTTAATGTAGATGAAGAAAGTCCTTGGTCTACATTTTTCTCATATTAACGGTAAAATAATATGCCAGTGCAACTAGTACTTTTCAAGTCAATATTAAGGAATTGTTGACTTAGATCAAGCCTCTATTTCTTGCTGAAAAGTTACTTGCAAGTTAGTTTTGTCTTATTTAAAGTGTACTAAGAGATTTACACTAGAAACAAGACAAAAATACTTTGTTGAAATATTTTTGTTTGTGTTTTGTATTGTGTTATTTTTGGAGAAATATTTAAGAATTAAGTTAAAAAGATTTGATCAAACACATTTCAAGTATGTATTGATGGTTAGTTTGATATAGATATATATATATATATACAGATATATATAAATATATGTTTAAAGCCTTACATTAAATGAGTTGTTAATATAGTGCAAAAAAGACAAAATCATAAGTATTTTTGGTCTGGTTTCTAGTAACTTTTCAGATATAGCAGCTTGTTTTAGGTCAATATTTCCAAGTTTTTGATGGAAAAAGTGAAATAATCTGCCAGTAAAACAAAGCATTTTAGCTTCTAATACTGGAAACCTTGCAAATCTTTATACTTCCATTTGAGAGTCAATTTCTTCTAAAAACAGCCCAGTTGTTAAAAAACACCCAACCATTGTTTTTGGGAATATGTGAATTTTTTTGGTGTCTGGAAAATGAGCCGTTTCAAAAACTTACTGACTGATGAGTCAAAATCGACGCCACTGCATTCTTACCTAGCAAGTGAAACTCTAGCAGGTTTGGTCAGCTGGTTTTACCGCTGTATGTGCTGTACAATGGCTCCTGGAAAACACAAGTGTTTAGTTGTTAGTTGCTATTTAGAAACTTCTTGCTGCGTTGTTGGTTGTGCAGGAGGCTCTACTTCTGCTTTGCAACGGTTGTATAATTGCGTATCTGTTTTCAGCCATTTTCACGTGTCAGTGTAAATGTTGAGTCGGGGGGTGTGGCCAGCAGCAGATTATTTGGATTTAAAGTGACAACTCATTCTGAAAGGAGTTCAACATAGGCAGAATTGAACAGACTAAAATCTCATAATCTAAGATTTAGTTTAAAAAATGTTATAATCATATTTTTTATAGCCACAGACATATCCTAACCTGTTTAAGGAAGAATGATTGGTTCCCTGTAAGCCTTTTCTTAAAGGTAAACATTTAAACTGTTGGTGTGCATTAGGAAATTGACACCACTACTTTTTCACAATGGCACTTCCTGAAGTTACTCTTAATTTATAGTACAAACATTTCTGATTGTACTCATAAAAACGAATGGGGTCGTGTTTGTTTTCATGGAACATTTACAGAGATCACATCCTTGTGCATGAGTAAACACAAGTTAAATTTCACACTGAGATGCACTGTAAACTTTATGAAGCTTTGAACTAGGTCTTAAATCTTAATTTTTTGCCTTTTCCATAAATGTTTTGACTTTAGTGTTTTGACAAGTAGAAAAGAAAATACTTTAGAAATGAATTTATTTTCCTTTCCTCAAAGTAGCAAAATAAGCTCAGCTCCTGCTTTTTGGTCACTTTTCTTTAGGTTCATAGGCAAAGTTTCAGTAAATATATGATGTTTTAATTTTGCAACATTGTGCATCTTGTCCCTGTTTTGGTAAAGGATTTATTTTATTTTATCTATCCTGACCGTCAGATCTCAAATAAATATCTGCACCTCAAGATTTGTTTAACATGTGGAATATAGCCGAAATCTTCTTTACTGCTTTGCAGTTATAGATTTTGAAGGGCAATGTAATTTAAAATAACTTAATTCTAACTATTTGATGCAAATATTTCAAACTGAAACCAATTTAAGATATGCAAATCATAAACCATGAGCTAAATCTTAGGAAACACTTCCTTCTAAGATGAGGCAAAAACAGTTGAAAATCTAATTTATTTACCCCAATAATATGCTGAAAGTTAGTCTGTTGATTTTAAAGATAAAGATTTAAAAATGGTTTTTTCCATTTAGTTTGTAGTTGTTACTTCTAATGCTTTGCAGAGCGAGACACCTCAAACTTTCTGCTCATCACATTATCATGCTCCAATAATCGCTTTTATTCCCTGTTTAAACTGGAGTTGGGGCCAGAGACAGGAATGAGACTGGTATTATGTTAACCATCTGAAGCCACACACACACACACACACACACACACACACACACACACACACACACACACACACACACACACACACACACACACACACACACG